>VXBU01007180.1:0-109662 GCA_013400315.1 Bombycilla garrulus
GGGGTTTGGTGGTTTATTTTTTAAATAGCAGGGTTCCAAGGCTTCAATTTCAGGAAATGTGAGATACCTGAACACTCCAGAGCTAACATGAAGAGCCACTGGGACAAAACTACTCCTGTACAGGAGCATTATATAGTACAGCAGTTATCCCACTGCAATTACTCACCAGGATCACAAAAACTACAAATTGAAAGTGCACAGGAAATATTACTCTTGCAATGATACTGGGGAAATTTAACAGAAAGAAAAAAGACCTCAACTTACCTCCATTCTTGTGGCTTCTCCTCCTTTCACAATGGGTACTGTTTTTCCTGCATGTATCCTATATGGCCCAATGGAGTGTCCATTCAAATTGCGAATTGGCTTCACTTTGGATGAAAACATTAATATTACAGACAATTTCCTAACAAATGGTAAACTCTTTAAGGCAATTTGGTTCCTCATCCCATACAAAAGTACAATACTGAGTCATCATACTGCAGAGGAACCAAACAGAATTATCCACTTGTACAAATACCAGCTAAGACACAAGTTAGTTTTGTATGCTTTAGCAAGGCTTCATTTTTAAGAGCAGCAACTCCAACAGTAATAAAAGCTTATTAATAAAGCCAAACAGCAAGTTCCAAATTATCTGTACAGTTAAAAACTGATCTATAGCATTCCTCTTATCTGTTAAAGACACAATATTTGGAAGGATAAGCCAAGAACATTGCTCCAAAGGAAAGGCAAGCCAGCCATAAACATGTATTGATGCAAGAATGATACCATACTTCTGGCAGAAAAGTCTTTTCCATATCCTATGTCAAAATCAGTATTTGTACAAATCTATATACAGATACACACTTCAAAAACAACTATCTCCATATAAAGAAAAGAACTTGCCTTGGTATGTTTTGCCATCAATTTCAACTTCATAAGACTCCATAACTTCCTGTATGGCCTCTCCCACATCACAGAGACGTACATCTATTCCAGCACACTGAAAATAAAGTGCAAATATAAATGGAAAATAACCACAACATTTTCAGTAAAAGACTGTAAATTACTTACATAATGATCATACCTTTATTCCAGTATTTGTGGCATCCTTTACAGCTTCTAATAATCTGTCATATTTTGGATTGAATGTGACTGTAAAAGCACAGTCAATAATACGACCTGAAATCAGTAGAAGTTAGTTAGCTTCACAGTATTTGCACTGAAGAACATTCTCAAAGTTTTAATTAATAAATGAAAACTAACCACTAATGTGTGTTCCAAAATCTATTTTGCAAATATCATTGTACTGCAGGACTGTTGGATCTCCAGCATTGGGAGTGTAGTGGGCAGCACAATTATTCAGAGAACACCCCGTAGGAAATGCAAGACCTGCATTTAAACCATTTTCCTTTATCAGCTTACGTGAGCAGTCTTCTAGTTTTTCACTACAAGGCAGAGAGGAGGGAGAAGAAAAAAAAAAATAGGACAATTGTCATTAGTATTTCTTATGATGACTTCAAATAAATCAATACAAGAACAAAACATCAGAAAAATATTAAAGCAAATATTTTTATGTCAAATGAAACTATTTGGATGCTAAGTGGACAGACAACCCTAGGCTGAAAAATATAGGCACAACACAACAATCTTCAGTTCTCTGTGTTATTTCCTCTACCCTTTCTTGGGCACAAATGAGTTTTTCTCAATTTTTTTTAAACTAAGTTTAAAATATTTATCCTTACAAGTGGCATTTAACCCATTCTTCCTGAGCAGCAGAAGTTAAGACAACCAAAGTTTAGGCAAATTAAATGCATTCTTCACAATTACTCTTATTTACTACAAAACTCTGATTATAAAAGGACCTTTCTTAAAAAAAAAAAAAAAGGTGTGATAGCCATGATAAAACAAACTAGCATTTGCTTTTTGGTTTTGTCTGATCAAGATGATAGCTACTGCAAATCCACAAATACATGTCCAGCGGTGCATTCTCCTTCAATGTCAGTGAATGAGGTAAACTTTAGCTCACTGCAGTGCACCAAACTCTGATTTTAAGAAAGACAGAGAAATATGAAAAAAGAGAATATATTTGAATCAGCAAGGCCCCATAGCCTGAGGTACTTTAGGAAGAATAGCCATGTTTTGAGAAAATGACTGCTTATAATTCACTAGGACATATTTGTTTCACCCAGGCTAGTGAGCTGCCTTTCTTCTACTTTCCCTCATGGTATATTCTGTCTGTCTGTTATCCTTGCACAGTTACCTTGGGGATCAGCTCTCATTAGCTTTCTTACTATCCTACTCTTGTCAGCACAGTCCTCAGTCACACCAGGCTGAAAGCACCTGATTTTGGAAGCTAAACTGTTCTGGATCAGTGCAGTACTTGGACAGTAGACATTCAATCTAGATAAACTGAAGGACAGAAAAAAGTAATAGTTGGAAGAGTCAAAAAAAATCAGTCCAGGCTAATTATTTCTTTAAACTTAATCAAATTCATGTTAATCTGAATCAATTTGCTCAGTTATTTCTTACTAACTGAGATTAGTAAAAACCCACAGTGTTTCCACCAGAAATACCAGTCAGTCAATGAAAACTAAACATAGTCCAAACTTTCCTGCCCTGGGCTGAATCCACAGCCATGCTGGTTTTATGCCTCTCTGCCCAGTCCCAAGCACAGATTGCACCTGCACTGTCCACATGGCATTTCATGACAATTCTGGCAAGCTGCAGCAGTGCTACTGCTGTTGCTGCTTCTCCCAGCACTGCTGCAGAGTAGCAAAGGCACTGAAATCTAAATGAAGCATATAATCAAAGTAAGTGAACATCACAGAAAGCTTAGTTGAAAATTCAGTATAATCCCAGGCCCTGTAAAGCTGCATAAGCTAAAAATACAAGAGGAAACTTAAAGGAAATAATTGGCAACACTGGTTGTGTACTTGAAACACGTATCTCCCCAACACTCATTACACAGTGAATTAAGCACACAAAACTGAGACTAAATCTCTACCCCTCTGGAAAATGAAGAAAAATCTACAGCAGAGGTCTTCCAGATGTGTGTCCTCACCAGATTTCTATCATTGTCATTCCAGGTTTTATCCAGCTCATAACGTATTTCCTCACTTGTCTGTGTGCCTCTGCAGCCTCCCGAAAATCATTCCAGATTTCCTCACTGGCTTGGTCTAGTGCTTTCTTTTCTTCGCTAGTTGTTCTCCAAGCAGCAGTTCGCCTTGAAAATAAAAGGAAACATTTCAATCACAGCAGTCATTACAAATTCTGTCTAAAGCCTGTGGTTTATTAACCAGTCAGGTCTACATTCTGCATTCAGAAAAGATCCTGATTTATATAATTTTCAGAATAAAGGAAGCCTATTTAAAAAAGAAATCTATCAGTACCACAGACTAGCAGCTGTGAAAGGCAGTAACATGCTACCAAAAGCCCAGACAAGCAGGGTGCTTGAAGGATGCCCAAGTTTTCAAAGACTTGGCATATAAAATTCATATTAATGCCTGCAATTCCATTTTAAGTTTTAACAGGGCAAAACTCTGCAACAGGGTCTATTCATACAAAAAGGTAGGGGTTTTTTTTCCCAACCTGATTCATTCAGACAGCGTTATTCCTGTAGAGAGATGAACCTCAGCACTGTAGTGTGGCTGCTTGGCCCAGAAACTGCTGCTGACACAGACAATAAGCATCTTCAAAATGTCAGAGCTTGCAGTTCCAGTACTATTTTCATTCACGCTCAGAATACTTAGGTAATAACACCTAACACAGTGCTTGGTAACTATGACACATGCCAGAATGTTACTTTCTAAATGGGCTAGATGGTGAATTAATATTGTTATGGAAGAACACCATTCATTCTGGCTCTTTGTTAGGTTCATAGAACAAATACACAAGTATTTTTTAATACAGGACTAAGTATAAGATTAGCTTTGAATATATTTTGCATTATGCAAAAATCCAATGCAACTAAGGTCCCATGAAAGCAAGCAAATAAAAATGTAATTTAAGTACTCCAACAACTGTCAGAACTTACCTAGAAGACTACTCTGACTACAACATAGAGAGAACCCTTCAAATGGTGAAGCTGCAGCTACATAATAGTGCAAAAAATCCTAGTGATGACTCAAAGAACTCCATACATGCTATGCAAGACAAAAACTACAAAGAACAATACACAGCTACACATGCTGGCGGGTGGGTCTTAAAACAAAATGGGTGGTGGGCAAGTTGGACCAAAGATGCTGAAATACACCGGTTTTCAAATTTAGAAATTAATGCAAGTGAGTTAATTTGAAGCAAATGACTGATTACACAGAATGTAAAGGATTAGTTTTTGAAATCCAAAGGTGTAGCTTTTTACCTGTTCATAGACATGTAACTTAGCTCCCCTTTGAGTTTTCTTTACAGCCAAAAAACAGCTGCAAGTGAACCAAGAGACTATGCCTTGCAGTTTTACTGCATTTTGAACTAAGAATATATACTTATATGTAAATTTGTAAGTATATATATTTATACTGAGTATTTCAAAAGAGTTGAAAACATAAAGGAGGATAAGAGGCTATTCCCTAAATCTTCCTCAGGATGCAAAATATTTTGAGACCATTTTGCTTGTTTCCATTGAACTTCCTGCTCCTTTTCAGATAAAAGCGCAATGGAGAAAACCTGCATTTACCCTTCCGAGCAGTTTTCTTGCTCCAATAGCAAGCATGACACATACTATTCTTAAAATTTGCTTCAATCTAGCAAATTCTACCAAAAAAAAGAAAGCAAAAGGTTGCAACACCTGGGCCCCTGCACTGCCACTAGAAAACCGGATTTCTGCCAGCACAGTAGTCATTGAAGATGGAAAAGGTGCACTGCAGAAAAACACTGGAGTTAGAGACTCAAGAATCTTTTCAGACTGTTCTGGATTCCAGCAGCGAACACCCCTTGGTCACAAGAACTGCTGACAGAGTCTGGGCAGCTGCTCTGCCATCTGTCACAGACTTGAGTGCAAATTCCAGCAAACTGGCAGGAAGCCATCCTCACTGTCATACCATATTTCAGCATACAGTCACCTCACACAAGTCCACTGAGGGACAGACCAGCCTCTACATGTAAAAACACTGTATCACACCCAAAGCATTTTGCTGACAAAGCTGCTCTACTGCCACCTGGGAGGGTGGCAACAAGAATTTCTGCTAGGGCCTAAGCACTTCAGGACATGTGAAAAAAATCAGTCGGTCAGATGAAGGCCTCACACCAAACATCAAGTCCTCCAACAGGTACACGAGCTAACTAGCTTTTGGCAGTTTCCTAATGTGCTGCCTGCCACATGTCAGCTGAAGAAATTCTTGCTCCAAGCCATTTGGATCTCACTCCAGTTCACAACCCACAGTTTTCACTAACACAAATCTTTACAGGATCACACTGTAAACTAGATTCTAGTGATCAAAGAATTACAGAAAATAAGTTCCTCAGATTATTTCCAGCCAGACAATTAAGTCATGCTGGAGGGAAGGGATGCCATCCAGAGGGACCATTACAGACTTGAGAGGCGGGTCTGTGTGAACCTCATGAAGCTCAACAAGGCCAAGTGCAAGGCTCTGCACCCTGGGTCAGGACAATCCCATCACAAATAGAGGCTGGGTGAAGAACGGATTGAAAGCAGCTCTGAGAAGGATTTGGGGGTGTTGGTGGACAAGAAGCTCCACATGACCAAGCAATGTGCACTCACAGCCCAGAAAGCCAAATCATACAGTGGGCTGCATCAAAAGTAGCATAACCAGCAGCTCAAGGAAGGTGATTCTGCCCTCCTACTCCCCTCTTGTGAGATGCCACCTGGAATACTTACTACATTCAGCTCTGGAGCCCCCAACATAACAAAGATGCGGAGCTTTTTCAGTGAGTGCAAAGGAGGGCCATGATGATGATCACGGCTCTAGCACCACTTCCACGAAGACAGAATGAGAAGAGCTGGGGCCGTTCAGCCTGGAGAAGAGAATGCTCCAGGGAGACCTTACAGCACCTTCCAGAACCTTAAAGAGAGAGCTTTTTTCCCAAGGTCATGTAGTACAAGACAAGAAATAAGGGCTATAAACTGAAAGATGGTAGGTATAGATTAGAAGCTGGGGAGAAATCCTTTACTGTGAGGGTGTTGAGGCACTGGAACAGGTTGCCCAGAGAAGTTGTGGAAGGTGTCCCTGCCCATGGCAGGGGGGTTGCAACTACCTGATCTTCAAGGTACCTTCCAGAACAAACCAGTCTGTGACTCTGTAACAGCACAGAGGCAGAAACAAGTAGGCACAATCAAGAATTCCTTAATTCTACTTTAACAAAATTGGTGTATCATGAAATATTGCTTATTTATTTTCTGCCCTCTCCGTTGTATCATTTCAAATTCTCCCCTCTTCAAGAAAAAACACGGGCTTCAAAAAAAACAAACCACTGGAGACATAAAAATGTTAAACCTGTTAACTGTTGTCTATGGAAGTATTGATTATCTGCCTTTTTTTTTTTCCTGAAATTTAAATGACACCCATTTCTAGTTGAACTCTTCACACAAAATACACAATTGTAGGTTGATGAGGGGTAACTTTAGAAAGCACATTACATTAACAGTCAAGAATAGAAGCGCAACTCTTAAAAAAAAATCAAAGACAAAATTCTACTGACCTCAGCATAAATAAGACATGGCACAAAAATGCTCCACCAATATATAAAAAGAAGCTATTACTCAGAATATGAAATATCCTGGCATTAATCTCAGCTAATAATTTAAGTAGTTGCTTATATTAGGAAATACTAAAATAGCATAGTAATATTTAAGTATTTAAATTAGGAAGAAAACTAAGTACATATTTGCTTAAGCACATTCCATGAGGAAACTATTTCATGTTCCTTAGAAGTGTATATTCTTCCTCCACAGGAGAACATTGCAGTACAGAAAAGATACCCTTCTTAAATCCTGTAATAAAAGGAGCTTTGTTTTCATGACTTCTGTCCTTTTTCTTTTCACTAAACAGCAGTTAAACCAGAGCAAATATTTTCATCTTCAGTAGCTGAATATGTATTAGAGGTGTAAAAATGGTGTGTTACTTCTTAATAAAACTATATACATGCTTGAGTTGTTTATTATCTGACTTCCTGGTGTACTTAAATCACATTCTTATGAACATGGCACATGTTAAATAATTAGGTCTTAAACATTAAAGAATCACTCCTGGATCAGCCTGTCCAAACTATTCTGTGCAAGCTCTTCATTAGTGTGCTGATCTTGTGCATGCAAACAAGGCAGTCATATATAAATAAATAGGACTACACCTTGTGTCCAAAAGTAATAAAAAAGAAGAAAAAGCTTCCTTAAAAGCAAATTTTCATCTCATAAAAATGAAACCATATTATCTGAACACAATTTATACGGGGTACTGGGCTCTTACCTATTTTACTTACATTCTATGAGAAACAGGCATTGACTTTTAATAATCAATAAAAAAACATTTCAAAGTAATTTCAGTCTGAAGAAAAGTCACTGAAAACTAGACAATACTTTCAGACATACAAATATTTACCTGCTCTCTCCCTTTGGTTTAAACTATTTTTTCAGAGCTTTCATTCAATATTTCCTGGGAAGTTTTGAAGTTTTCAGTAATACTTGGTCTTTTCATTCAAGTCTGCATACAATTTAAGCTAATTCCATGTCACACATCCTGTGTCTCTCCCAGGTAAAATATGACCTTCCACAACACCCCACATAAGGAAAAAAATCAGGAAATCTCAATCAAGTTGGTATGTCCCAGTTTCTAACAATGTATGAAGAAATAGCAGTCTCCTGTAAAAACATAAGGGTGCAGATCTCTGTTCCAGTGAACCACTGGAAGCTGCTGCCCATTCAGTGCAATTGCACATTATTCCCACATCACTATGAGTTACAAAAACAGGTGAGGTTACAATAACTATACATTCATTCCAAGAGAGAGAAGCAAAGTACAGAACATACCATGTAGGCTTCAAAATTAAATGGAGACATTGACATGTCTCTATCAAAAAGTAAGTAACAAAAGTTGGCATCTCCATGGTCACAAAACTGCTGTGTAATAGTTATCCCATCTCCCTGAACTTTAAACCTTCACTCCGTTCTAATTCAATGTTTTTCTTACAAGCTGCCTACTGCTGGTACCGTGGATCTCCAGGGCCCCCTGCCTCATGGCAATTCTGCTCATACTGGCTACACTGTAATTAAAAGGATAGGGAAAGAAACATTTCTGGCCAGAATGCCTGTATTCATTGAGTTCCTGGATAATCCAGTTAAAGAAAAAAAGGGCAAAACCCAAAGTACATTACTCATTTTGTCCATTTAGTTGTACATCAATATTTTCTTCAGCACATCAAAATGAAAGCATTTATTTCTTAAGCTCAAAACACTCACCCATCTTGTGTTGGTGGATATTCACATTCCTCTCCCTTTGGGAATACATTGCTGGGAAATAGATCACATATTGGAATAGAAGGTGGATCTGTCTGGACCTTAGCTGTTGAGTACAATTTAAAAAAGTGTTACACATGGGACTCTGGAAATACTAACCACCTAACTTCTATCATACAAGTTAAACAGCAGAAGTCTTCTAAGATCTTCTTAACTAGAATGTGAGCTTCTACCAAGACAACATTGTATCACACTGCCTCATATGACTTTATTTAGCCAATGCTCGAGGCCAATCAATGGCATCCAGGGATACCCGGAAGAAGACAACCTGGCCAGACTTAGCCTACAAACACAAACTGCACCCCTAAATTTGTTTCAGCTGCAAGAACAGCACTTGCACACACTCAATACCAAATATTCATGTAGTCTGTATTTTTGTGCTTGATACCTACGTCCTTTCTTCTTTTTCTTCTTTTTCTTCTTTTTCCCAGTTGCTCCATCTCCTTCACCCTCTCCATCTATAGGAAAGAAAGTGCTCAGCTGAACATAACATAATCTTAAAATAACCAAAAAAGTTTGAATAAAACACTATCTGGAAACCCTTCTCTCACAGCAGAATTTAATGGATTAAAAGACAACATCCAGAAGCTGCCACCAAACCATCAGCATTTGCAGTCCCTACACCAAACACAGACCCAAAAAATAGTTACAAAAGCTTACAATAAATGTATCACCAGAGGAAAAAAGAGCTCAGGCAAAGTGTTTTCAGAAAGTCCTACATCATCTTCTTCTGTTCCTAATTCAGGCAAATAGATGCCTGGAATTGTTGAAGGACATGAGAACTATATTAGACATAACAGCTAACAAGGAGCTAGAAACTACTGCTTCTACCCCATCTCCTGATGCTTCAGCAAAAAGAACTTACTGCATCTGGAAAGATAAGGACCCCAAAGAAGTAAAGATGATAGCACTCTAGGCCAGGATAAGTTTAATCTCGAGATAACAGGGAAGGTCACAAACAACACTCAGCAAAATCACTGAATGTGGGAGATACAAGGGTGGTCAAACAGTGACCAGGTTTCCCAGAGAGGTGGAAAATGCACCCTTGCTGGAAATAGGGTCAGGCTGAATGGGGCTTTGAGCAGTGTGATCTAGCTGAAGACGTCCCAGCTCACTGCAGGGGCTTGGACCAGATGACCTTTAAAGGTCCCTTCCAACCCAAAACATTCCATGAACCTATACCAGTGGGAGCTTTCCAGGGAGCACAGCAGGCAAGCACCAAGAATCAGCCACACCATTTAACAGCCACATTTGGGAGGTAACAACAATCTGCAGACTTCACATCTGGCTACATCTAATGCCTGCTCACTTCATATTCAATATCTCAGGTGCTATCAGCTACCTAAACTTTCTGGACCTAAACACAAATCCTTTTCAAAGTAGACAAGTACTAGTCATCTACATGTAGAAAATCTTCAACTACAGCAAGAAGTAAAATTAAAAGAACCTCCAGAATCAAATCAAAGCCTTCAGTTTTGAGTGTATTTATACAGAAGCTTGTATTCAAAACCAAAACCAAACCAAAATACTGACCAGCCACTCCAGTCACTAGATTTTAAGCCTCTCATGATGGTCAATATCATTAGCAATTTTATGCCATGATGAGTGCTGTAATCCTGCCATTGGGGTAAATTTCAGTAATGTCAGTTCTGCCCCTCCCCAGCTCATTTTGGCATTAAGTATCTTAATTTAAGTTTCTGTAAAAAATAGCAAATATAAATACTTTATATCTATAATATAGTCCCAACCTACCAAATTCTTCATCAATCTGCACTTCACAGGCAATCAAACATCCTTACCAGTGCATATAAATTTCTTTAAAATGTGGTAACTTTGTCACATTTGTCTTGACCTTCAGCAGTGCCCAAACAATTCAAAAAGAAATTAATTACACATATTCTAGTTCATTCACCAAGTGATTTTTTTAAAGGCTAGGCCTAAATTGAAGGGAAAAAAAACCCCTCAGCATTTCTTAAATATTGTTGCCATTGCTATCTACATATTGTAGCTTTTTCACGCATCACTGCACGTGAAACTGCCAACTGCAAGCCAAACTAACCCTGTCTATGCTTTCATGTCCTTGAAGACTGCTGCAGACTAACTGTACTGCCAGAAACATAACTACTGCATCTGACTGATATTCTGCTTGTCTTCAGGTTATTTAGCTGCTAACGAAAAAAACTGTCCCCAGAAAAGCAATTTCAGATCTTTGCAAAACAGAAGTCCAACCTTCTGTCATTTTGGTAGAGCCATTTAATAAATTAGCACAGTATCATCCAAAAATGTTACATATCAGCATATTTTAACATGGCAAAGGAAATCCAAAGAGCACTTCCTAATCTGTCCTAGAGTCCAAAAGTTATAGAGTCTCCTTTTTGAGACCACTCAGTTAAAGGCTTATCAAGGGGTAAAAAGAAGAAAAAATGAAGTAGATATTTTATTCATTTTAATCTAATGCAGTATGTCTTAAAGAAACAATTCTGGAAGTTTTCTGAAAGTAAAATATGCAATTAAGATGACAAATAGGGAGAACCAATACAGGCAAGAACATGTCTGTCTTCAAAAAGCTTTAATTAGTTTTAATTTTTATGCAGAAGTATCAGTTTTACTAGAAACACATCCAAGTCTAATACGTGGGAAAAAAAAAGAGATTATTAATTCAGTCATAGCATCACTTCATTTTTCTTATGTTTCTAATACTGTAATACAATTGCTAATACTATAAAAAGGATAGGAGAGCACAGCACTTGATCAGCAACTATCACTGTTATTTCTCCTGAGATAGAACTCTAACTATTCTAACGATCTCAAAGATTTCTTTTCATTGTATAGTTTTCACTACCCTCCTCAATACTTCTTCCCAAGTTGCAATGATGGCAAAGCACATATTTCATTAATTTCAACTCCATAACCTGAAAGACACCACAAAACAAACCATAAGAATGCATAGCTATGCCAAGTACCTGCATTAAACTTGATACTGCAGATTGGTAATGGGCAAAGATAAATTTCTTATTTAATACATCTCAGCACTCTGATTTAATTTTTTAAAACTCCCATACGCAAATCACTAAAATGAAATTCTGAAAGGACAAATGCCAGCAAGTGAACTAAGAAGATTTCTAATGAGACTTCTCAAAGTGCTGAGCCAACTTTATATGCTAATTCAGAAAAACAAAACTGAATTACTAACTTAAGAAATGTGTTTTCTTAAACATCCATTTCTGTTGAAAACCATCCATGAAACCAAAGGAAATACAGCACCTTTTATCTGATATTCCTACAGAAAAGATGAATCAGGTCTGGATTTCAATACAGACACTTTCATGACTCTTGCTTAGAAAATGAGCTACATAGCACACAAAGCACACAAAATGTGTGTCTTGCTTATGTATTAATCTCCCCTCAACTCAATTTTAATGAAACATTGTAATTACAGATGAGCAGGTTTCAAGTCACTGGTAAAGACTCTAAAACCTATTAATTAAAATGCTCCCTTAAAATTTTCTCTGTATGGTTTGTTTTAAGCCAAAAATATGAGACATAGTTCGGAACATAAATGTCTACTGACCATGTCAATGCAAGTGAGAATGATTTATAGCTTACCTTATCTCAAACTAAACATTTCCCTTCAGCAGATAGATCCTTGAAAACACAAACTTTTAACAAAACTTGTAGTCCTGTTATCTTTTATACGTACGCCTCTGTGACAGCAAAACAGTCCACAAAAAGGAGACAGTTGCTATCTTACCTCTCCAAAAAAGAAACCAAACCAAAATCAAACCAAGTAAGACACCTGTAAACAGTCTGTTAAAAGGGATTCTCAGAAGAAGATGAAAGTGGAAATGATAAAAAGAAAATATAAGTTATACTTGCCATCATCATCATCATCTTTTTCCTTCTCTTCCAGTGCTTGCTTGTCCAACTGTCTTGCTACATCATCAAGAGCACCTTCCATCTCTTTATCAGTTTCTTGTCCTGTTTGTAAAGTTAAAGCATGACTTACAATAAAACATTAGCTCCGCGTTAGTAACCAACAGCCTCCAAAACATTATAAAAACATTATGTTGTACTCATCCTACAGACACCTGAGCACCTTACGCTTTTTTTCTGGCATAAAGCAGCCCCAAAGTGTAAGGACAGTACAGTGACAGGTGCTGCTAATAAAACCTGCATATAAAGGTAGATTACCCTGACACTTCTGATCACTTTTTTTCTGCCAGGGTAACTAATTCTTCTTCCCACAGCAGCAGCCTGCTCTTGTACGATAATACAATAGGTGTGAAGTAGACAATCATAAACGCACAGCGCGATCATCGGTAACTGGCCTGCTAAAACAAACCCAAACCATCGCGCCTTTACGCTATTTGCCCAGACTTGCTCCAGCTCTCTCCGAGAACTTGGGAGAGGTGCAGAGCCTCCATCAGGCGGGATGACTTTTACAGCACCAGTCTTACACCCTTCTCCCCTCGGGTCATAGGAGGGATTTAGGGAAACGGTGGCTTCTCTGGAGCACACCGGAGCGGGGGGGACACCCCCAGCCCCAAGCGAACGGCAGCCGCGCACTCCGGGCACCGCTACCCCCTCCGAGCCGCGGGGATCCCCCTTAGCCCGCACGGCTGCCACGGGCCGGGACAGCGGCCCCGGTGGCGCCCGGCCCCCGCACACCGGGACGCTCGAGCCACCCTCGAGCCACCCACCGCCGCGCCCGCTTCCCGGTGCGCCGGCCCGGGCCCCTCACGCCGCCCAGCCCGTCAGCGCAGGGTCATGGCGCGGCCCGGCCCGTACCCGCGGGGCCCGCTCTGCCCTTCTTCTTTTTCTTGCGCTTCTTNCTCGGGGCTGCGCGCGGGGCACGCCGGGACGGCGGAGGACTCCGCAGGGAGGGCGGCAGGGGGCGGGACCTCAGCCGCGCACGCGCGGGCCCGTGAGGGGGGCAGGGGCGGGGACGCGGCCGCTCCCGGCTGCGCGGCGCGATAAAAACTGGAGAGGGCTCACAAACAGCCCTTTCCTTCAGATGGAGCAGCTGCTACATTCCGTTAAGGCACGTAAGATTGTTAGTGTTTTATCATTTGAGAGCACTGAGGAAATGTGAATTACACGAGAGAGAACTGGTGTACAGAAGAAAAATAATACAAGGGAAAAAAAATCACTTGTTCCAAGTCACATAGAACAAAAAAGGGGAGATTCTATGTAATACATGATAAAGGACGCTGTCTTTCCCCATTTTTACTACTACGTAGAAAATCGACTCAAAGTGCCAATACTAGCAGTATCCACTAATGAAGTATTAAATCAGCCCAATCCTTAAAATTAATTTACTGAGTTTATACTTTTCACAGGTTTTCTACTAGTATGACCATGCTGACTGAAAAGTACTTTTCCTCCTTGGTATACTTGAATATAACACTTAGAGTACAATATAGTGCCATTACAATTTATAACACATAAAGGTCAAAAACAGGCCTTGTATTGCATAGCTGTGTTTTAAAATGCTTCTGCAGGGAGGTCTTTGGTTGGGCAAACTGGTAATGCCTTGTTCCTCACTGAGGTACAAATTTCTGCCCCCTTGGTTCCACCAAGGCTGGCTGGTTCCATCTGCCCCTTCCCTGGCTCACACCCATGGGCATCTCTTTGCTCCTGACCTGATACAATTCCCAGCAAGAACAGAACTCAAAAAGACTGAGCTAATGCTCTGGTACTGATCAAAGTGCATCCTGCTCCAGGCAAGCGTCACAGCAGCATGATATCCATTGCTCTCATACTGAGAATGGATGACATGAAAGCATGTGCACTAACACTGCCTGGAACACTATGGGTTTTTTGCTTTCTGTTCTAGTTTTCTAATTAGATAGAAGCAGAATCTACAGAGCTGGGTTTGGTTTTGGGGTTTCATTGTGGATGGTGGCAGGAGAAAGGGGGAGCATCAATGATGAAATTCCCTGAATTCTCCATTTTAAGTCATCTTACATCTTCCTGTTGTGCATTTATTGTAGTTGGGCACTGTAATGGTCCCAGGATATCGGACAGCAGTGATTTTGTGGTTTGCTTTAATCCATTAGTCTCTCATACATCATGTGCTCTACCCCTTACTCTAACCCTTCTAGTGCCTTTGAGAGTTTGAAAAAGAGTGCTTGTGCTCCTGTTCCATTCTATCTGGTGTGTGCTGAAACAGGCAGGTTGCCAGACTGTGGAGATTGTTGATTCTACAAGTGGCAGATAAAGGAGTCCATATAGTCTAAAGAAGCCCAGGGGAAACAGAAGGAGAAATATTGGCCAGAGATAGATAAAATAAGAATACAGAAGCATGCAGAAGCTGCAAACATGAGAGCAGGAAATGCATCAGAGGAAAAAAAAAGCAGAATAAATTTTTCTGTGATCAGCTGAACTAACAAAGGCAGTTTTCTCAGAGCATTGTTTCTTTCCTCCCCAGAATTATTGTGGTGCCATTTATAGTCACTGTTGATACCCCAGCAGAGAGGGAGAGATGGCTTGTGACACATGGTTCAGCAGTTTGGCCTGTCTCTGTTTAGGTGGGGGCATTTCTTTGAGCTGCTATTGTCTACTCAGCTGATGATTTTTAGCAGGTGTGTCCAAGTGTCATTATGTTTGGGTGTGTTATATTCCTCCAATTTTGTCTGAAAATAAACCTCCGCATAAACCTCCTTTCTTTAAAAAAGTGGACTGAAAATAAATTGTAGAGTGGTGTCACACTTAACTCAACATAGAATATAATAAAACCCAGCAGAGTGAAAGCAAACTGTGAGTGAGCTAGAAGAGGCAGAATTCTACAATCCACAGTTTGAGATGGTGTTATTGTACCCAGGCTGTGTTCATCAGGCTCTCAGCAAAGAGGGCACATTGGACAAAGCAAAGTTTAGCATTTTCCAGGTTATGCTACTTCCAGACCCAGAATTAGCACCGTATGTAAGAGAATATGGATAACTAAGGGGGGAATAGCGTCATAACCAATGTGCAAAAATAGGAATGCTCTATAAAAAAAATTGCAAAGTGGGATTAAGAGGCTGGCCTGACTGCATTGACAAAGCAAACATTAACATGAACAGGCTGATAACTGGTTCCACATTCCCCATCTGACTGCTTTTAAGAGGATCCAAGCTCATGGATACAGGGAGAGTGAGACACATCTTGTAGGATGCCCTTACCAGCTCTGAGATTTTTGTCCGTCTTCTATTATTGCCAGTCAGCTGCTCCTAGCGTTCAATACACATTAGATTAATGGATGCTATTTTTCCCAAATGCATGCTGTACTAGACAGCATGATAAGATGAAAGTGTCAGCCAGACCATAGGCCAGGAGAGACCTGTGAGTACCATTTTTAGATGGAGGTTTTTGTTTTCTCACTATTTGTTTTTCTTAACCAACCTCCTGGACAAAGGCAGGCACTGCCTGGGGAATTAAGGGAAGGGCTGAATGCAGTCCAAAACATTCAGCAGGATTGAAACACTTTCCTGAAGGACAACACAGAGAGTTACCTCTTATTTTTCTTCTCATGAGACTGCTCTAGTTACACTATTTTCCAAGCAAACAAAGTTATCATCTTCATAAAGACTTATTTTTAGGGTATGTTTTGTTTTCTTTTGTGTTTTGTTTCCAGATCGTATGTAAGTGTCAAGAAAAGGCAGGGAATAGAGTGAGGTAGCTGTCTCTGACAGCTGTGGTTTAATCCTGGAAAGAGGGTGAGCAAGGACAACTAGGGAGTAAGTGGCTTTGTATCAGCCCCCATAAGAGTTGAACGGCGGGATGTTATATTTGTTTCTGTTTGTATTTCTGGGACTGATGCCATTATTTATGTGTTCGTGACACTTTAATACTCTTTTTCCTAGCTTAGGGCCAAAGCTTATAGTCCTTATTCAGCTGTAAAAATTCACCTAAGTCAATGGGAAAATTTTTATTACTAGAGGTTTAATATAAGCCCTAAATGCTGGTAGTAGACAAGAAAAATGTTTCCTGCATGAGAGCAAATTATTCTTATGGACGCTAGAAGGAAAGATATTCCCTGTCACCCATTGCTGAGAACAAAGGACTCTTGTACTTCCTCAGCTATCTCTAAAATTTTCTTATAACCTAGATGAAGTAGTGACATCAAAGTGGCAAAACCAGACAAAAATATCACATTTAACTCTGCTCACTCTGGTCTTCTTTCCACATTCCTTAGTGACTGCCTTTTTTTTTTTTTTCTTTTTGCCAAACACCAGTTAGATTACAGCTTGTCAGCCATAATCCCAACATACTGCTTTGCCTCAGCTGATGTCCCAACATCTGTATCCCTTGGAGGGCAGGTTTCAGGGAATGTATGCGTGCTTCTGTAAAGAAGAAAATTTCATCTGTCTGAGTCGTGAAAGTCACTGTGAGAAGCACAGACTGCTGTGTGTGTACTCAGACTGGGACAAAGCAAATGCTTCTCAGCTTGCATCAATAGATGCATGCTGTGAAATATAAAAATAAGTCAGCTTATGGCCTTTTTTAGAGCTTACTTTTCAAATTGCTTTTAAACTACTAGATTTACGTGTACAAAACGAGTCAGTGCCTCAGGAAGGCTCCTTATGTTTCTGTGACAAGGAGCTGTTGCATTGGGACATGCAACATACGTACATTAAAAACATACATTAGGACATGCTGCAGTGAGCATCTCCCTGACAGCACATCTCTGTGCCTGTGCCTAATCTTGGTAAGGGGTGAATGGCTACAGACAGCCAAGAGTCCCTAGACTGATGTTTATAAATAATCTTTTTGGTATTTCTGATAGAGCCATAAAAATTATTTTTTATAATAAAAGTGTCTTTCTTGATGTACTCACTGAGCCATAACTGCAGATGGAAGCAGTCTTCTTTTTCAAATAAACTGAGACATTGTCTATCCTCAGAAATAATTGTAGGTCATATCTCCTGAAAACCTTAGTTTAGAGGGGTATGAACCTAAATTATCAGAACTTGAGATTCATAACAAATTTTATATCATTTAATACACTGATGTATTAATGTATTCCTGTTCACACAGGAATTTTCAAGACCTCACACAGAAAGTAATTTCTCAGCTGCACTGTCAGTGTGAAAAGCACTAACAATTTCTTTTCCACATCCTGCTGACGTAGCAACTTTCCTCTGGGTTGCTCCACCCCTTCTGCATTCTGGGGAGTAATGGAAGTAATGTTTACAGCTGCAGTGTGGGAGGCAGTACCTGTATATTTCTTTCACCAGGTATTTTCTTTTATATCCAGGATAGTCTTCTATTTCACCTTCACACCTCCTCCAGTCCTAAATTGGAAACACTCATTCATTTAGCTGTAGGTGAAAACTAGGATGAAAGAAAAAGGCAAGAAACCAGATCTGTTCTTGTATTTCACTATAGATCTTCCCCCTTGCTTTACTGCCTGGTAATGGTATGACGCCATTAGTAGTGGGAGCAAGGAAGT
The DNA here is from genome assembly GCA_013400315.1 of Bombycilla garrulus. NCBI lineage: Eukaryota > Metazoa > Chordata > Aves > Passeriformes > Bombycillidae > Bombycilla > Bombycilla garrulus. Next base: position 17,877 of record VXBU01007180.1, read on the forward strand.
GTCTGTCGACTACTTTTTCAAGGAAGGCACAGAAATTTCCTGTGAGGTAGATGTGGCCAGGACAGAGCAGGAGAGACGGGGGAAGCACAGGGCCAGAACTGGCACTCTGCCATGCAGTGTGAGCAGGGAGAGAAAATGGGAAGGTGACAGTGTCCTGCATCTAACCCTACCTCCTTGAGCTGGGATACCTAATGTTAATTTCTGCTGTCAGCATTTCATGAGTTTAAAATGTTTACCTTAAAAACCTTGAACAGTAGGTTACACAATGCCACATAATAGTTTTGTTCTACTATTTTGGCTTGGGCTGAACAATAGCACACTGCTGGGTGCAGAGCTCTGTGGACTTCATGAAATCCATGTCTGCTGAGTGCTGTACTGGGAGCCAGTGTTCACAGCATTCCTCTGGAGTGTGACTCCCCAGGATCACTGGGTTTTAAGTTCAGATCTCATCACATTTGCTTTAAATTGATACTTTTGTTCCAAGGACAAACCTTGTTTTGCCAAATTTCCTTTGGAATTTCAGAAATTTACTCCAGATTGTTTCAGTTTATGAAGTTATTTGTGTGCATTAAGAGAATGAAAGAAGCTGCCATTGAAACTGGAAAGGGTAACTGTGTGGTTACAGCTAATCTTGTTTGTGTTTAGAGGTTGAAGACTAAGATTTTCTCGGTAAACTTTCTTTGTATTTTAGATTTGAAAACTCAAAAGAACTGTTAAGAAATTTTCCACATTGGCAAGCCTCTAATTATAATAAATATGGCCCTCTCAAAACCATGGAAAGTCACAGTTTCCAAACTGGAAAAAAAAAAAGTCCAACAGAAAATAGGATAGATAGAATCAGTAGCTACTGGAGAGGACTTTTTAGAGACTCAAAGTTTTATTACATTGAAAAGTTCTTTGCATGTGACATCTAAGAAAGGAAATTTTTTGATTTATTAGATTACCATTCTGTGGGGCAAAAGAAAATAATTTTACATAGGAGAGGAGAAATTGATAACCTTGTTAAATTATGTTGTATTGCACTTCAGCAGGCGTAGTCCAGAGCATATGCTGTCAGTGCAAGGATCCTGGTTTGGCACTGGCCGCACTACATCTCCTCACGCTGCTCTGCACAGGTGTTTCTAAGCTTGATCTAGGAGTGTCTTCCTTGGGAGGAAATATGTCTCAGTCTCAGCTGCATAAGGACATCCTGCCAGCCTGTTCATACATTATTGTGGCAGCAAAGATAACCAGTATGTTTTCCGGGGTTTTTAACTGATACTGGTCTCACTGAATATTTCTCCTTAGCCCAGTTCAAGTCAGGAGTGTCATCTGTACAGAGGAGCATACAGAAAGGCAGGAAGATGCTTCCTTAAAGAGTGATACAACAACAAAAGAAAAATACAAATTTTCATAATATGTCCCTGTGTAAAACCACTATGGAGGGCTCAAACCCAAGGATCTGACCGACATCTTTGATGCCACAGGCAGATGAAAGCTCACCACTGAACATACTGAATGAGTCTGTGGCTGCCAGCACGTCGCAGGAGCTTGGAGAGAAATTGCAGCTCCTTGCTGGGTATAGAACTGGTAACATGCTAAACTGTAGCTAGAGAGAACTCAGTGGGGGGATTGATTACCACAAGTAGCCCCAGAAGTCACTAGTATACGCAAGTATGGGAACCAGGTGAAGCCAAGTCTCAGAGGAGGTTGGAACTGGTGCTCTTGAATCCAAATGTACAGAGTGTGAAATCACTGCCATTGGAAGAGAACAATGCAAGAAAAGCTTTGCTTTACCAGCCTGCACTACAAAGGAAAAAAGAAAAGCTGAGGAGCACCAAACATGTCTCTCGGAAGTAAAGGTAAGATCATGCTGTGTAAATGTGCTGTGTTGTACTGTTTGGCCTCCAAAGGGTAGAAAGCACTTTTTGTTAAGTGTACACTCTCAGCTGGCTGATTGGGCCAACATGCTCCACTTTATAGCTTGTTATACTGCAGATCTCTGCATAGCAGTGATGAAATAACTTTGCAGCTGAAGCAAGAGGTACAAACACTTAGAAGAACAAAGCCAGTGAAACTGGGCAATGTTTCAAACCATTTATCAAAGCATTTTTAGTCTCCTCCTTCAAGGTGAGTGATAGAGTCATAACATATTGCGCCAGCAAAAATATTTGCATCCAGAGCATTTCATTCAGCAGGTATAAGTAATCCTCAGTGCAGAACCACAGGTTGGGGTCAAGCCCATTCCAGCTCTCTAGGTGCTACTGCAGTCTTCCTCTTTAAAAAAAAAACCCAAACAAACAAACCAAAAAAAATCCCCAAAACAAAAAACCTTTGGGTTTATGGTTTTGAAAGCAGACTCACCCTTCAGTGTATGATCCGAAGCACTGCAATCTATTTTCTTCCTGTGTAGCTCCTGCTGTGCAAATTGATGCCAGTCAGGCACCCATCACAATCAGCTTCACACTCTCATCCAGGATCTGTGAAGAAAGAGATAAGAGTTATATAGCTCTTGGCAGGAGTGCTTAGAATTATGCAATACCTGAACAGCTTTTCTGAATGTCTGATTTAACTGAAGTACGGATTAGCATAAGGGAGAAATTGTCAAACAATAACTCTACTTGACTTTTGGATATAATCTTTTTTCAAATATCCAGTCTTTCTCTGATTATCTCTGATCACCTAGCAACAAGGTTTTCTACAGAGCCACTGCAGACCCACTACTCTTTGCTAGTAGAATACAGGGTGAATAACTTCTTTCAGATATTATATTAAACTTTTTCCTACTGGAAACCATCTGATCACATATATTTGACGTAATTCCACTTTTGCTCAGAGTGGGAGAACTAATGGACTAACTGAAAAGTTCTTCACAATGCATTATGTCAGTTCTGCCTAAAACATGGACAGATTTGACAATCTGGAAGGGAAGAACTGCTTCCTCTGCACTGATCTTTTGATTTCTTTAAGGACATTGCCATGTAAAAAAAAAAAAAAAAAAAAAAAGAAAAAGAGAAACATTTGTTCATTTTCTTTCTAATGCTGGCCATGAAGTTGCTCAGGTGCCACTGGGGCTGCAAAACTGAAATTCCTTGGCTGGTGAAGGTTAAAAGTGCTACAGAGACATCCAGCATCCTAGTATGAAAGATCAACTCCATAACCAAATAAATGGGAACTGAATGAAATTATACTATCTCTTCTTTTGAAAATGTGGCATCCACTTCCTTCTGGCTGTAACAATGATTTCTGAAATGCTCTGGTGTAGAGTTGCATGCTCTTGGTGTATCTGAGCTATTAAGTTTGCAAGAGTATTGATGGCACCCTTTTCTCTTGTGCTCACAGGCAGCCTCTTACTCTTCTGCGTCAGCGATCTCCAGATTGTGCACACTTCCTTTCAGCACTCTGCCAATGCACTGTATAGTCTGGCAGCTGTTGGAGTTTTCTTAATCACAGATGAGCACCTAAAGGGTCAAGACAACCAGCTTCCACTCACCTGTACGTACCCTTTCCTGTCTCTTCAGAGCTCCCATTTGCTTGGTCTGTCATCACAGGTTTATTTTCTTAATTTGGTAAAGGGAATCCCCAGAAGCAAGTCATGGATTTCTGTGTCTACAGCTCTTACCCACTAAGTTCTTGTTTCTTAATAATTTACTAAGTAAAATATACCTGCCATAGTGCAGCTGCAACCACAGTTGTCTTACAGGACAGGCTCTAGACTTCTTCATGCAGCTTATATTTAAGCCTTCTATCATAGTACAAGATAGCCTAAACACCCTGGAGGATCCCTGTACAGAACTGGGCAAGTATTTAAAATGTCTGGTAGCTTCCATATACATCAGCCATTCTCTGATTACCAACTAGAGTGCTTAAATAATATCAAGGAATGGAGGAGATATCAGAATAGTGAAGATTTACACTGCATGATCAATTGCCCAAGGAAGAAACATTGAAATTAATAAACAGGCTAGGTTTAAATGAAAAAAATCTTTGCTGATAAGTAATTATAGGTATTAATTACAAGTTTTTAAAGTTAACTTGTACAATTTTGTATCTGCAGCACGGTTTCTGAATTTCTACTGTTATATCTTGCTATTTTACTGAGAGTTCTTGTACACTGGCAGAATTATAAGCATATTGAGATTTAATCTTACATGGAAAATCATCATTCATAATAATAGGTTTAGTAATAAGTGGCTGTATAAAATCAAGCAGTTTTCCACGTGTGAAAGTGTATATGCTGCAATATATTGCATAATATAGTTCACTGGCATATTATTCCTCATAGAATGGGCTATTATCACTGCTTGACTCCTTGGGGAACTGAGTAGCCCAAAGTCCAAAAGAATTGATGCTGCAGCAAAACATGGAGCCCGCATTTTTTTGGCTGGCCTCTGTATGTCACCTTCCGATTACTATGTAATGTGTTTGCAAAGCCAAGAAAAAGAAGAGCAACAAAGAAAGCTTATTGTTTGGGGCTTATACAGGAAACATCATATTTTCTGATTATTTAAATGAACGCTGTTGTCTTCCCAGCTATGAGACATATCCTGTCTTAGAATTACCTGTTTCAGAGAATTCTCTGGAATATATCTGTCAATGATTCTGGATCCTGGCCTGCAATAGTTACAAGAAGAGCACAGAGCTCATCCAAACACTGAGAATACCTGAGACTGTCTGTGGTGCAACTGCTCTGGGGTCTTCCATATTACCACGTTCCTCAAAGCTCTGCAATCAGCTGATTTAGTAATTTAGTTGAACATAACTTTTATGGCACAAATGATCATGAGGTCTCCCTACAAGCAAAGTGTTCCCTTTCATAGGACCTGAGTATGTTTGCAAGGATTTGCAGACCCTGTTGGCCCATCAGGATGGAAGTAAAATCCTGCTTCTGATACTGCTATACCCTGATGCTGTCACCAGATTCCAGTGTTAATGCCATGAGAGTTGGCTTAGTGTTCTTAAATATTTGTGCTTAGCCTGGTCAGCAAAAAGTTTATACTGAGCAATATTTTATGGCAAAATTGGAACAGCAAGAAAGGTTGGCTTGAAGAAATAACATTACTTTGATTTTTATCAGCTGATGTTTTACCTAATTAGCTTACCTCAAAATTGACCAGCTTCTGTGCTTATTTTTTCCTTTAATGGTTTTGTTTCCCTAATACTACTGTGACCTGCACATTTTTATAACTGCTTCAGGACTAACAGATAAAAGTACTGGAGGCATGTGCTATATATACATGTAGAACAGTGCACACAGATTGTCTGATTGAAAAGGATGTCAGCCAAAGGCAGGACTAAATACCTGCCTCCTGGGTTTGTGTTAGTTTAGCCAGCCTCAAACTCTCTCTGCTTCCTTCTCAAAACCAGTCATGGTACTGAAATAGATATAAATTTGGCTGTTAGATAAAGAAATTTGAAAATATTTAAATTACTGTTCTTTCTCAGAAGGATGAAGTGAGCAATAGCAATGATGAGCTGCACAATAAGTATATGGAATACAAGATGGTGAAGGTGAAGTAAAAAAATCAGATAGACTTTCAAAGTTGGCTGCTTCTCACAGCCAAAGGATCTCTGCTATGTACGTGTGTAGGTCAGTGTGGTCGTTTCTGGTGCCAGCTTAACCACAGGAAACATGTGATCTTGGACATCTTACTAGGTCCCTTGCTATCTGAGACAAATGCATTTAATATTTACCATCAATGTTTAACATCAATGTTTACAAAGTTCCTCAGGATTCTCACATGAAACGCAATTTAAAAGATTGCAAAATAATGTAATTCCCTGTTGAGAAGTTTTAAGGAAAGATCATTATGAAACAAAAGAGAAATCTGCCACTTAAGGCTGATACTGCTTGGGGAGGGAATTTGGAGATCAGCAGGTTGTGCTTAGTCAAGTGGGTGGATTTTGTACTGAGAGCTGTGCTCATCTTCCATTCCTCCCAACCTGCTTGTTCGAGGAAGGACATGACTGGGTTAGTAGCTTCATTTATCCATATGCACCTGGACCCTATACCCAGGATACAGAGCTGATAGAGAGTGTTAGTCTCTGTGTTCTCTGCAGAGGCATGGAACAGAAGCCTTAAATCTGGAAACAAATAACTCATTGACTCTCATTTTAGCTGTCCTCTGCATCTTGCTGTTTGCCAAAGCTGTGCACTTTGGAGGGTTTTTATACCAGCATATTTAGCCCTTATCTGGGTCTCATTATAGTTAGAACTTGCACCCCTTTTAGACATGGCAGCATCTGCCTTCCTAGCAGGCAGGGAAGTGCACTATGAGCACTTCCCTGGAGCTGCAAATTAGTGCAGAGAGCATGAAGCTATGCAAGGATGTGAACAATAATGGACATGAGAGAGGTGTTATGTTGAGCAACCTAACTTTTTCTCTGCAGCCTGGAGTCATATCTTAGTTGGGTGTCAACAATGGGCTAGGTTTATTTTGGTTGATTGTTTTTCATCTACTGTCTTCACTCGAAAATATAAAAAAGGTGGCCAGAATTTTGCTCAGACAGATTAATAGTCCATGGAGAATTTGGCATTGGAGGATATTGACTTGGGAAGAGGAAAAGGACAACTACTATCTTGTATGCAAGTCAGGTGGAGGTGAAGAAACATGGAGGTGAAGGACCTTGTCCCCTCTGCAGGTCCCTTCTAGGAGTCTAATGCCACCATTTTTTCAAGCAGCCCCGAAGCACTATGTTATCTAAATTGCTAAGCTAGATGGAAATTACTTTGAAAACTGAACTTCCCAATTGTTGTGAGAACAGGATGCACTTTGGCTTATTAGAAAATTTAAATATACAAAGGAGACCAGCAGGCGATTGGGAGGCAGCCTTCTGGGTGCCTGGAATACATGACATAAGCTGCAGATGGATATTTCATGGAGACAAATTGCGGGCACACTCTTGTCTCCTTCACTTCTTAGTGCCTCACTATGCAATGAGGCACAATGCATCATGTAGGTCATAAAAAGAGCTGATGAAATGCTATTTGTTCTATGTATTGTTCAATCATAATTATGATTTTTTTCATATTAAAAATAATAGGCATAACTTTGTGGAGAAAGTGGGGCTACTGACCTAACCCTGAAAAGTTTACATACAACAAGGAACTGAGATGTTTGTGGATGACCACCATCAAATGCTTGCCGTTATTTCGCTCCTGTAATTAAATGCATCTGATTTCTGTAAGTCTCTTACAGCTCCTTTTTCTAGTCTGTTTTTAATAAGGATGGAAGTTAGGACTATAATTGTCTTTTTGATATCTTAGTAGATGCCTATTTTAAGAAAAGTAATTTTGAAAGTGTTGCTCGTGGTTTTATATTTTCATCTCGGTTCTGTTTCTTTCAGTGGGTTTCATTCATTCTCCCAGGTTTGTGTTATGCCATCTTGTTAAAAGAATTGCAGGGATCTGTTTGGATGCTTATCCTTCTATACAGCTTCCTTCATTTTGAGGGTGGGTCTCCCATCTAAAGAAGTCTGTTGTTAAACTGCAGGATGAACAGTGGTATTTTCTATATCCTCTGTGTCAATTTCAAATGCCACTGTAAAAACAGATCCCTTCTTGTGAGAAAGTAAGCACCCAGGGATTTATTCTGAGGATTCTGGCCCACAAGCTCTTGTAAATTGAACATCAACATTTTTCTTCTAGATAATGTTATTGTCTGGATAATGTTATATCCATGTTATTCTTAATAAATATTAAATATAGAGACATAAAAATGTTCTTGAAACAGCCAACTGAGGGCTCATAGATCATGAAATCTACATTTTATTTGACCTTATTTTTCTTCCTTTAAATTTTATAATAGATTTTGAAGTGTTTTAGAACTCCTAGGAATTTACTAGTAATTGGAAATGGCTTTACTATCACAGCAGTTCATTTTTAATTTTAATTACTAAACCAAGAATTTAACCCAACTCTAGTCTGTATAACAGGGATGAAAATGTATACCTGTCTCACAGGCCTATATCATGAGAAAAGTCAGATGAAGGAGCAGATATGAGAAGTGGCTCTTTAATTAAGGACTCACAGATCAAAGAGAGCTTCTTGGATTGTGTTGGCTTCACTGAGGTACACCAGGAAAAACAGGTTTCGTATTTCTGCTTGTTTACAGCAACAGCCTGTCCTAGGTTACAATGTAAAATATTCCAGAAGGTCTGTATTCTATCTCCATCTTCATGAACTGTTAAAATCAGGAGGGGCAGTGTTTTCCTTACCTCCTTCCCCGGACTCTCTCCTGATAATGGGCCATTAACACCTTGCCCTATGAGTCATAGATAACTCCCTGTATAATGGGCCATTAAGGACCCACCCCATGACTCATAGAATGGCATCAGCCCATTGTGAGGACCCACCACATGACTCAGAGAATGACATCATCCCACTGTGAGAAGCTCTGCCCAGGGGGAGGAGCCAAGCATTCCCACCTGGATATAATCTGGGCATTTGGACAGAACAGGCATCTGCCTTCTACTGGATTCCCAGAGGAGCAGCCTTCTCTCCCACTGGATTCCCAGAGGAAGGACCAGACTCTTCAACATCATCACCGGACCACTGGAGGANCTTAACAGTGATGCTTAATCAGGAAGGAGGTCTGGTGACTAATGAAAATGCATGGTCAGAGAATGGAAATAGCCTTAGGATGGCAGGCATGCCCAGCCAGGTTTAGCACAGGTAATGTTTGCTGCTGTTCTTAACTTTTTTTTTCTTTTTTTTTTTCTTTTTTTTTTTTTAAAATTTCAAATCTTTTCTTCTCTCTGAGGTGTCTTAATTGCAGGGAACATAATGCTTATGACGCTTGTATTTCTTTAGCATATCATAGAATCAGAGAATTGTTTGGGTCAGAAGGGACCTTAAAAATCCTTGAGTTCCAACACTCCTGCTGTAGCCAGGGACACCTTCCATAGACCAGGTTGTTCAGGGCCCCATCCAACCCAGTCTTGGACACTTCCAGGAATGGGACATCCACAACTTCTCTTGTCGACCTGTTCTTTACAAAGAACATCTCTCCCAACAGCACCTACATGAGTGGGTATCTTTACCTCTGTTTTACTCAAGTAGCATCTTGGCAAGAAGAAGGAAAAGCAAATTGCCTGGAATGGTTTTAATTCAGGATTTCAACAGAGGTCCATCCTCCCAGCTGAAAGCATCTTGTAAATGTCTTTTCTGAGCTTGGGAAAATGAAGGAGCCATTCCTCATTTTGCTTTTGGGCATATTCATTAGCAGGCAGTTGTTTTCCTTACTTCAGGCTTCATCCATTTTCCACTGAAGTCTGTGAAAAGGCTCTCTCTGCTTTTTAGTTACCAGAGCTGGTCCTAACATGCTGCAAAGATTCCAGAAACATAGGCAGAACATTTGTGACCCCAGTCAGTAAGTGTGCTTTCAGGCATGGAGTTTATAAACAAACTCATTATTTACAGGGGTTGGATCAGTGATTTTTTAAATTCTTGCTACCCACTACAGAGCTACTGGCACCATGCCTAGTATTTTATACCAGGCCTGCATGACAGAATGACAGGTATCCAAACCCGTACCCAATTCTTTACTTGGCTCATACTACCAGGCTGGCAGCTGATATAAAGGAATAATTTCAAACAAATGGCAATAAAATTCTGAACAGCTGCCACAACTTTCATATAGGCAAATATTCTTACTTGGACTTGTTATTTTTTTCTGTAAACTGACTTTTGTTTATTCTGTAAAATCTGCAGGCATATTCAAATCTTCATGATGTTCAAAAATGCAGCATCTACAGTTTTGGTTTTTGCAAAATTGAAGGTGTATAATTATTGAGAGAGTTTGTGTTATCAAATACAGATTACAGAATGTTACAGGTCATAGAATTTAACAAAGACATCAAATTGATTTGATGTTTTCAGGAACTTTATGGAAATGTTAATGAGTCTAGTAAAGCTGTCAGTTTTTGAACATAATATTTGAATGGCTAGGATTGCCAGAGGCTGGAAAAGGCTGGTACAAACTGACCTTTGGATTAAATAGCATCAGTTCCAAGACACCTGCTTGGTGTCACCAGGACATTCTTCATGGTCCATGTGCACAGACAATGCTAAAGGCTTTAGTGATCACAAGTTTAAGAAAGAACCTTGTATGCACTAAAGTGTTACTTTTTTACTGGAGTCTAAACACTGTCCAAATACTGCCCATATAGTTAAAGGGAAAGCAAGGACTAGAGCTTCCCAAGTCTCTTCATGTCTGACTCCACAGCCTCTGCCTCAGAAGTATACCTGGGTTGAGAGGTAGGAGAGGTCAGGTCTTCCTGCTATACAGCATCACCTTCCAAAACATGCACTGTCTCAGTACGTTTACTTTAGGCAGAAGTCTAAGACAAATCAGACAAAGGTCTGGGAGCTGTTTCTATCCACAGTTCTTAAGCTACAAGCTAACTTTTCAGGATTTAAATGAGAATGACAACGCTAGAACTTGTTTGTAGACTTAAGCCTTGAGTAATTGATAACTTCCTCACCTATAACCAACGGTCTTGGATCGCCCTTTGAGAGTTCAGTCTGCTTCTTCCATCCAAACATAAATATGAAAGCTTGTTAGGGTTAGAAAATCTCTTTTTTTGCCCTTTAAAGTTAATGAATTAATTACAGTGAGGATTGCAGGGCGCTTTGCAATTAGCTTCTTCTACAAGTAGCAACATGAAGGTATGTGCTTGTCTTTGGCACCACTGCAGGGTGCGGCTCTTCCACAGTTTGAAGGGTTGGTGTGTTGTAACTGCTACAGGATTGCATTTTGTGAAGGCATTTTAAAAATACTGTTTTCTCTGCAAACTCTGGAATTGGTGAGCTTTCCCATAGAAACTCCTCCCAGGTTTATTTCCTTTTAAATGTGCCAGCTGCCTTGCCACTGATGAAGTTAAGAGCTTCTAGAGATTAAATATAAACTCCTGTGGATTTATACCATTTTCCACCTACTATAGGTCTGGCCCAAAGGGACAGTTATTTCTATGTAGTTAGATTCCTATTCCTGCCTTTTTCTTTTTTTTTTTTTTCAGTCTAGTTTCCTTAATTATTTAATTATTCTCTATTGACAATTTTTGAATAAGCCTCTACCGCCCTATACCCAGTGTATTTAGGCACAGCCAGAACACAGCTGAATATTCTTTTCCTCTGAAAGGACCATTAAATATTATCTGTAGTTTATCTAGAATTCTCTGATATGCCAGAGAAAATAATAAGTACACTGACTGCCTATTCAGAGGCAGCTATAATTTATTGTGGTGTAGGAGGTGGATACTGAGTGAAGCCCCAAGAAATCTTGATTTATATCTTTCTGGCCTTCACTTTCATGCAGTGTGCTGTCTGTTAACTATCCTAATGCAGAGGCTGTCTTATAGTTAGGTTGAAATGTACTTTGGTGAAATAGATTTTTTGAGTGATTTGCCAACCAGGAAAAATACATTTACGAAACAGTTGGAAAAACAAAAGAAATCTATGAACCAAGTAAACGAAAAGTAGAATTATGTTTGTTTAGATTTTATTTCCATCTTCCTGTTATGTATGAAACCGTTTAGCCTAGAAAAGGTAAAAGCATGCATTGCATATGGGAAGCATGTATGCATCTTATTAATTTGAAGAGGAATTTTGGTTTACTCCTGAATTTCTGGGAAGCTCAGTTTTTCAGTTATTAAATGACACAGGAGCAGATCAAAGATGTCCACAATGTGTACTTCACAGACTTAGAACACAATCCGTGAGCTACTAGTACTAACACCACTATATTTAGCAAAAAAACTCCCAGTTCCTCATTTGTACAGCTTTCTGCTTACATGGGTAAGGAAACACTCTCAATGAGGGAAGATAAACTAGTAAATGAAAATATTCAAAAATTGTTTTATTTGTTTTTTTAAATTTGTTTGGAAACAAAGATTCAAACTATATTTCATAAGCTAAACTTTAGGTTTTTTTAAATGAACATGGAAGGTGATATTTGCTTACATCATAATACCATATGTAGTTAGTGGCATTTTAAATACTTGTAACTGCTATTTCATGATAGATTAGCTGGAAACATCAAAAATGGTCTAAACTTCGTGATAAATCAGAATTTGTCATTGCTCCCTGCCCTTTGTGTCTTATTAATGATCTTTCCTCTGCATTTTAAACAGTGCTTCTTACAGTCAGAAAGAATCTCTCAATTAATACTCTTCTCTTCCAAAAATCAAATGATCCTTTTTTTTCATACCAATAAAATAGCTCTAGTTTTTTTTCCAGTTGTCAGCAATCCAAGTAGTTAAAGATAGCATGCAGCAAAACTTCAAAAACCAGCAAATATTTAATTGCCTTACAATGAAATCAGTGAGTAATCATAACAGGAGTGATAAATACTCTCTTTAAATTTAAACATAGCTGGTGATTATCTTTCTTCAAGAAATGGATTCTAAGATTAGAAGCCTTGCTTTTGGAGTCCCATTTGTGTCTGCTTACACATCTGTCTGTGAAGGTTCTGCACCCCAAGACCTCTCCCACACTAGACATGGTCAACATTATGAGGAGCTGGGCAGAAGGCAAGATAATTCATATTCTGCTCCAGGCTACACCTGTAGATACCAGCTAATCCTTTCAATTCTCTCTGCCCTAAGTAAGCATAGCATAATCAGAGATCAGTAAAACCAGATATATTGCCATTACCTGTCATTTAGTAGCTCTTTGCATCCATATTTTCTATTAGCAGAAAATACTTTTCTTCAAAACTGCTATGATTTGGATGAACTATTGGAAAAAATTGAAATTTAGAGGAGAGTCTCTAAAGAGAATTCAAGAGTTCATTGTGAGAAAATTCTTCTGATTCTTGGTTATGTGGCCCTCAAGTATGTTTAGCCACAGAATTGTTGTATTAATTTCTTCTGAGAGGACTTATAAAAGATGTAATTCACAGATGCAAATCTGAAAAATATTAGTATTTGCAGGATTTAAATTACTAGTCACACTGTAACATGCTAGAATCTCTAACATTTTTAGAGAATACAGAACTTTGCCATGCAAACCAAGATTTTGTTAAAAAGAAGTAAAAAATAGTTATAATTTCTGTAAGTCTGTAATTGTGTGATTAACTTTCACTATTAGCTCTCCATTCAGTATCACAGAGTAGATGAGTTACATTTATAAGTGCAAAAACACGATCAGTTCCCAAATCAAGGCTGTCACTAATTTTGAAAGTGGTGGTGTATTTTGGGAATTGACTGCATACACCTTCAGAAAATGTCTGACCTTCCTCTGCAGCCCTTAAGGAAGGGCATAATTCAGTCTGCAGATGCTCTCTCAATTACCTCAGGTATGCAGAGATCACAAGGGAAGAGGAGAGAGGGCAGCCAAGCTCCCAAGTAAGAAACTCCTCTCTTTATAGAACAGATGCTCCTCCTCACAGCATGTAGCAGGAACCATACTCTTACCCTTTCAGGTGAGTGAGGGGGACAAGGAGAAGAGATAAAGTACCTATTTTTCCCCTGGTCACTAACTGGTTCTTTTCTACTGCTTACTTATGCCACACAGTAAGAATTTACACTCATTTTTCATGAGATGTTTTTATCAGTACCTCAGAGCCTTCATATGGCATTCTAAAAGCAGCAACAACAACAAAGCAGCTGCAGTTGTGAAGGTTTGGAAAAATGCCCCTATTAGATCTTTAAATTCTATTTTAGCAAATAAGATTAATTTTTGTATTATCAACCACATTTGTGATAGTAGACTCCAAAAAACTCTATTTGGCAGCAATGCTTCTCTAAACCAGCATTTGTGAAGACACAAGTCCTATGTGTCATGTGCTTGATTGATGCTCTGCCCTTTCAAGTGCCACCACCTGACAAGTGTAATATATAGAAAATCTGAGCTTCAGACTTGATTTCTCAGAGTTTGTTTAGAGTCATAGTCATACTACTTTGTTTGCCTTCTGAAAAATGTGTAAGGGCACCCAGAAAAACAGAGGGAATATTGTTTACAGCATCCTTCCTGAGTCCTTTCCTTTTCAAGTACAAGATGGTCTATATTTGATTTTAAATAATCTCCTAGTCTCAGATGAATGTCTTTTCATTCAATCCATTAAAGAAAATACCTTGGCAGTCCTCTGGAACCTGACTTCACCCAGACATGGGACATCTTGCTAATGCAAGTGGCTAATCTGTTTCATTTTGTCATTAAACCTTTCCTTACTTACCGTTCTTTTCTCATGCAGGGCTTCTGTTTTACTGAATTGTGATATCAAATCAGAGAAACTGCCAATGGCTGGGTTCTGTGTAATTGAAAAAAGGAATATACTGTATACCATTAATTCACAGTGAGGAATGTAAGCTAAGATTGGAAAATGATGACTCCAATGCTAACACTGCTGATAAGAGTTTACTAGCAGTCCATTTCTGCATATAGTTTAGTAGTTCACCTGTTCCTCCAAGCCATTACGCCATTGCTTGGGATGAATTGTGTGTGGGTAAGAGCAGTAGTAACTTTTCAAACTTAAATAACCCTCAACTGTCCTTCATGTTGTGTCTGCAGTTTCTCATTACAGGACAAGGTGACATGATTTCTCATTGCATCTTTGGTGGCTCAAGGTTCCCCTGTGTATTTGAGGTAAGTCTGCTTTAATTAATGCCTTTCCTATGGATGAATAGCAACAGTGGTTTTTTTTTTTTACAAGCTCCACATGTCTAAAAATCAGCAAAATTAAAGGAATAGAGAGGAGTGAACAAGAGCAGAGTGGCAGGTGTTTGTGGATGACATGATGTCTTCATTAGAGGTAAAAGATAAGGCTCTGGATCTTGGCATTCCTGCTGCCTGTTTTACAGGACCAAATAACCTACAGAATCCCCCCAATTTACAAAGGACCTCATAAACAAATTAGTATTCACCACACTTGTAAAAGACAAGTAATGCCAACACACATAACACATTCGCATTAATATAAAATGAGTATACTGCAATCAACTGCCTGAGGTAAGAGGTGCCTATCAGACCTTTAAATAATTAGGGAGTAACCTTTGAAGTCTGCTCTTGACTGCTACCAAAGCCTGCCTGGTTAGCTCATCCAGTTAAAGGACATCCTTCTTTCTCCTGTTGGCTGGATTTCAGAGGCTATTTTGGCAGAAGCCAGGAGATCTGCAGCGCTCTTGGTTGCATCAGGCCTTAAGAAACACCTGAAATGCTGAGATGACTGCACGCCTTAGATAGTAGGGGATGACTGGGCCTAGGCCTCTCATTTATAGAGACAATTTTATGCTACTCTTCATCTGTACTTGATGTATTTGCTAATCTAACTTGGCAACACTCTCCCTGATATGTTATCTTTCTCATGGCAATAAAGGACAAGGATGGTGACATCCCAGGCTACTTAACCTACTGTGCTGTGCAGAATTATGGGAGAGGGAGGAAAGACATGCAGCTGAAGTACTCATCAGACTCCTCATCTGCCACACCTGGAGTATGATCACATCACTGACAATCAAATGTCCATTAAGGAGCAGATCAAAATTGTCTCTCATGTTCAAAAACACACAAGGACTTGTGAAGAAAAAATAAAGCAGCTGTATGAAGGAAGCACAAGAACAGAAGTGCGTGTTGTGCTCAAGTTGGTTTAACCAGATGGTAGATAGTTTTCTAACATACGTCTAAAAACTTTAAAGAGGTTTTTTAAAAAAAATAATTTTATGTTTATCTGGTTGCTAAACTGTCTAAAAAGTTGTCTCACCAGAAATATCTAACTGGTACCAATTCCAAATATGTGTTATACAGGAAATTAGGAAATCAACATTAAAAAAATACTTCCCGAGGAGAACAAAAGTTGAGAAGTACTAGAATTTCCTACCGAAAAAGATTCCTGTTTCTGAAAACTAAATATTGCTTGAATCCATATCTTTGAAGATGGAGTAAATTGCCATTCCTAGCTTAGGTGAATTCCTCACATCATTGTTTTTTCTGAAACAGCTGAGAGAGTAACACTGAACAATCCCTTAATGTAAAGCAGGGCCCTAAAATCTGAGAACTCTGTGGCAGAGTACCAGGAAACCCTGTGGTATGTGTGCGATTTCTGTGGCATTCTGGGACCCAAAGATTAGTAACCATATGAAGTTTTTCCTTCAGTTGAGCAGAAATGTGTCATTTGGTAGCAGTGTGACAAAGTATCTTTTTGTTGGTGTTGAAACATTTTGGTTTCCAGGAATCAGCACTTTTAATAAAAATGAGTTAAAAAAACATTCTGCATAGAAGCATGCTGCTAGAAAAGTTCAAACCAGATCTTTTTCCTTACAGTATAAACTTGGTGAGTAGTGATTTAATAAAAGACACCATCCTCTCTTCACATGGCCAAGTACTGAGGAAACACACAGCACAAACTATATTTGTTTAAGTCTGTATGTAGAAGGGCTAGAAATATGAGTAAGTTAAAGTTTGGAAAGGCAAAAAAGCAAAAGATAAGTAATATGATGAATACTTTAAAACAAGGAATGGTTTGGTTGGTTTTTTTTTTTGTTTTTTTTTTTTGTATTAGTGTTCCCTGAAAGTCTGTTACCTGAAAATTTCTCAATATAGTTAACAGTAGAAGTGGTAGTAGAGACTAAACAAGCATTTTTATTGTCTTGGCATTGAGGGCACAACAGTAAACATCAGTGACTTCTGTATTCCAGACATTCCACCTGTCACTAGATATGAGTGGAGCTGCACTGAAATTTAAATATTAAGAGGATTTGAGTCTGCATACATGCAGCTTCAGTACCAATTAAGGCATTCAAATTACTTCTTTCACTGTGTCTTATTTTTTCAGTCCTTGAGAAACTAGTCACGCAGCAAATATAATTTCTGATTTGCATTTTAAAAGTTAGCATAGAAGAAGTGATGTTCTGGCCTTCCTGAAGTCTTTGAGAGAATTCCCATGCATTTCAGCACTAACAGGATTTTTAGCCCAAGAACAAGGGCTGAATCTGAATTAAATATCTACCTTTAAGAGAAAGAAAGTAAGGATGTTTTCAGACCTACATTTTCATATTTTTCCTTTCTCCTGGGAGCCTGGCCCAATAACCTATTTGGGAATCAAGTGGAAAGAAAGGTTTGTGTATTGCCTCCTCAACTCAGAATGCTGGTCCTGTTGGTCCAGTTGGCCCCTGTCCACTAATGGTAGGAGCATAAGATTTTGAAAGCCTGGGTTCCAGAGGGTTATGACAAATCCATAAGAAGGTTGCACAGGAGCTAGCTACCTCCCCTGTGCTTGCGACCATGAAGTCCAGCTTTTTATAAATCAGAGGAGCTGTTAGTTCTAGGAAGAGTTAAATAGATTTGCAAAGAGAAATTGAGACATTTAGAAGCCCCTGTTATCAAATTTACAGTGTAAATAACCATTGCTATCTGATCTGAAAGAGAAATTTGAGTTCATAAGGGCTTATTTAGAAGGAATATTACTAGCTTAATTGGTCAAGAAAATTTACCACCTACTTAATGATATAAGTGTACTTCCCTTATCACTTCTGGGTTGTCCAGCTTCCCTTTCCCCCTCACATACAATATCAATTCTGCAGATGCATTTACAAATCACAAGGGTTCCTTATTAGAAAAGAGACCTAATATTGCTCCTGGCAAGTCTTTGGGTTGTTAAAACTATTACAGTCATTATTTAACTTTCAATGCCTCTTCTGTGGTCTGGTTACAAATGAGTGGCTGTGTTTTAAGAGCATTTGAGCCATCAGGAGAGCAGAATGCTAATCTTTCCTATTCAGGAGTACTGACTGTTGTCCCAGCAGCCTTGACTCTTCTTTATCAATTAGCAGTTCAGGAATTTCAATGCATGAGGTCATTCTCATTCCATCTGCAAAGGGCAAGAAGCACATGCCAGTTGCCACAGCATTAGAAAATAAATGTGATTTATATGATCTAGCCATCTATGTGCACTTAACCCCATTTCTGCTTCTGCTTCATCTCTGGCAAAAAAATCTTGATGTACATCACTCGACAGCATGTTTTAGTCTTTAAAAAATAAGAAACCTTCAATTTCCCAACATTGTGGAGTACTCTTTGCAAATCAGGAAAAAGTGTAAGATGGAGCATGCACTGATGTCAGTTTTAAGTACTCATACAGTTCTCATATATGTTCTGGAAACACTAGAAATTTTTTGCAAGAGATTGATTTATAGGTGATTTATTCCATTGAAGTTTTGCATGGAAGGTGAAAATTGCATGTTTTGAAATACATTAATGTTGAAATACACTGTGAAGAGAGGATTCTCCAGATCTTGTTTACTCTTGTTGACAAGCTGTTTATCTCTGTTGCAAGCTGTAATTAGGCTACAAAAATGCAATCATGTTTTGCATTGCACAGAATTGCATTAAATTGTATTTTGATAATCCCCCTACCTTCCAGTAAACATCAGCACAAACACTGTTTTGCTTGGTTATTTTAATTACTTTCTCCCAGTAGGAGAGAGCACGGACTAATTGTTGTTTGGTTATTCTTTGCTCGATTCTTACTGATGGTGAGGATTGTGCACTGCTTCCTGTCTTTGCTCTGTACATTTTAGTACTGGCCCTGGCAGTAGAACAGAGGTACTTTTAAACATCCTGTCACCTTCACTACGGCAAAATTAAAGCTATTTTTGTCACTTAGGAACAAACTATTACTGCAGAAAGAAAAATTTCTCTACATAACACCTATCTGTGATCAACCTCTTTGTCCACTGGGTGACACCAGCAGCCTATTTGACATCTGTTAACTGAGCATAGCGCCACAGAACACATATCTGGAGGAGATTTAACCAAGGAGATTCTTTTCTCCTGGTAACACTAGGAACATTGTCTTTCCTCTCTAGTGGAAAAGTGAGATAAATTAATAGGAAAACCAAAATGCAGGGAAAAAAACTGAAACATCTTCCAAACCTACTACGTATACTTTACAAGGCTGAAGGAGACAAAGTGAGAAAATACTCCATAAAATACACAGTGAACTGAGGGCCTGTTGTACGAACTCATTAAGAGGACATGCTTTAATGTGAATGACCCCAGGTGATGAAAATTATTGTGAACAGTTCTGAGTATCTTAAGTAACAAATTACTGAGCTGCAGTTTGATTCTGTCCCATGTTACCTTTTTTGCATTCCCATATGGAAATAATTTATCCGTTTTGAAAGATCATGATAACATGCGATTTTTCTGGCTGATAAACAGATTAATCCTTAGACCAGCTTACAAGCGACTTTTTAAAATAATTTAAGTACATTCTCATATGTGAGCAACATTTTGGTTTGTTTTTGCTGTTGATTTTGTAATTTTTACTTTATCTTTAATTCACTGTTACAAAGATTAGCCACCAATACATGCTCAATTTTAGTCCTCCTCTGATACAGATATAAACAAAAGATGCATGAGGAGTAAAACCTAAAACCAATTAGCCTGTCAACGTGGTCTTAATTACTTGTTTTAAAAGCTGAATGGTAAAGATAAGGTGGCTGGTTCTTTTGCTTCAACAAGAAATTAACTGTTGTTTGAGGAAGAATGGAGTTTGTTTTTATAAGGAATGTGTTAATAGTCTTCCCTATCCAACACTCCTAATGTCTCTCAGATGGTAAATAATCAGTCCATGAGCCTATTTCACCTGGTTACAAATCCTGTGGCCTTTCAGCTGTCAGAGTGAACATCCCATGCAAATGGAGCTCTCTTTGCTGTTTCCAGGGGGGTATTCAACCCATCTTCTAGCAATTCCCAGACAGACTCACCCAGCTATTCCTATGCTCAGCTGGAACAGTTGTAATTTGCTCAGAGTGGTAGCAGTTCCAAACAGTGTCCCAGGACTGGCTTGTTACACTTGACCAAAGCTGTACTGCAGGATATCAGCATTCTCTGAGATAGGGGGCACTAAGGAAACCTGCCTGAAGTAGCAGCTCCAGCTCTTGTGTTATTGCAACTAGTGATTTGCAAATACCAGAAGAAAGATAAGAAGCTTCAAATGCAGCTCTGCCAGAAGTCACAAATTGGAAAGGGTCACAGTCATTTCCAGAGCAGCTCAAAAGCAAAGAAATAATATTCAGAAGTTCTGAATTCTAAAATAGGCTATGATGTTTTTCTATTGGACAACAGCATAGCCTCTGCTGAAGATTTGGCACTGGCACGATTACAGTTTAAAACTAATAGTTATAATGAATGAAGTCACTACAGGGTAGACTACAACTCCCCTTTTCTGTATTTCTGAAAAATTTGTCATGTGCCAGAGATGGCAAAATTTCAGGTTACACTTGGTTGTCTGGAATGTTCAAAGCTTGGTACAGACAGCTCCAGAAACATTGCACAGTACTTGCTAATTGTATGAAATTAGTTGCTATATGAAATTAGTAGTCTGCTAGTGACTAAGTGCAGGGTAATTTACATGGGGAAAAAGAATCAGAATTATTCATGAAGATGCAAAACTGATACAATAACTTTTAAAACTGAAGTAAGAGATGTAAGATTCATTCATTGACAAATCCCCAAAAACTTTTGATCATTCTTTGTAATGCAAGCACAATGTTAGTCAAAGTGTAAATAAAACATTCTTGAGATTCTGGTATA
This sequence comes from Bombycilla garrulus, assembly GCA_013400315.1. NCBI lineage: Eukaryota > Metazoa > Chordata > Aves > Passeriformes > Bombycillidae > Bombycilla > Bombycilla garrulus. Next base: position 38,392 of record VXBU01007180.1, read on the forward strand.
CAGCACATGACTGTCTTCACCACGTCTCCAAAAGGGATATAAATACAGAATGACTGTTCCTATAATGAAAGATTAAATAAGGTAGCTTACAAAAGATGCTAAGATAAGAGAGAGCTTCACAAAGCGAAAATGGTGTGGCAAAGGAATAAGAAATAATTATTGATTGTTGCTGAACACACAGACTGATCAGACACACCAAGGAAGAGATAAACAGCAGATTTCAAACAAAAGGATGTTCTTTTTCTTACAGCACATCATTAAATTTTGCAACTCTTTGCCACAGGATGTTGTGGAGGCCAAAAGTGTAAGTGTGTTCAAAATGGAATTAGATACATTCCTGAGGGCTGGCTCTGTTGGCAGTTGTGAAAAGTGAGGGCCCCGGCACAGCTTTTGGTTGAGGAAATCCCTCAATTGTTAATCCCCTGGTAATTGGAGTCCCTGAATTGTTAACTGCTTATGGCTGATATGAATCACAAAAAGAAGGATTTTCTTTTAAATGTTGTTCCATTCTTCCCTCAGTTACCAGCCACTCACAGGGACAGGATGGTGGACAAGTTAAATGAGCCTTTGGTATAATCCTGCACATCTGTTTTTATACCAGTATGTGCAAGGTTATTGCTTTAATTGGAGTAAAATTTTAGGATTAGGGAGGAAAATGCACAGAGTTCATGAGAAGGTTCTTTACCTCTGAAGTCATCCTTGGCAACACATATCAAACAATTTTGTATATATTTTAATTTGTAAAGCCTCGATGAAGCAAACTAATATTCCCAGGAAGGGGAGGTCTCTCTCAAACTGTGTAAAAGATTAAAAACCTACTTAATTTTACATAATTTTATATACTTTCTTCTAGAAGCAGATAACTAATTTCCTCTGGTCCTTGGAATTTCCTCTGACGATCAGGGAAAAAAAGCCCTTCAAAATGAAACACAGTTGTCTCTGTGTCTAATGATTTAAAAAGCTACCCTTAGTCCATTTAGGACAGAGTCCATCCTTGATTTCCTACTAAAATTCTTGTTCAGCTAAATAAATACAAGTGAATTTAAGGAAAGGAATTCATGGCCTCAAAAAAAATAAGTTCAAGTTTTAATGAGCATGTTAAGCAAGAAGGAAATGCTGTATGATATTAAACATTTGCCTTTAGACAGCTTTCTATATAGTCTCTTAGACGCCTCAAGGAAATGGTTTTACAGAAGCATCACAATAACGCATTTGCTCCCAGGGGCAGTTGTTTCTCCTGATTGTGGCATGTACTTCCTGCCATATGAACAATCCCACTCTCTGCCCCTGCCCCCCATCTAAAGGTCTTCAGCCAGGACTTAATTCCTGTGCTTTCAAAATGTTAGGGAGCTGTGTGTTTGAGGGGCAGGAGGCAGAAGGGAACCAAGATTTTATTTGCAAGAAGTTGCTTTTCAAAAGCATTGTTTGTGCTGAGTTAAAATAACCACCACACGCCAAACATTTCTGCACTTTTCTTTCCCATAGGATTTTCATTCTGCTTTTTTTCCAAATGAGATGCCTTTTCTGTGTAGTTTATGATTTGATAATCATGCACTATTAGTGAAGAAATGACGAGGATAACATATGAACCCTACAGTAATAAAACACAGTGTGCTTACATGCATACACACATGCAAACCACAATGCTGTTCCAGTTTAAGAATGAACTTAAGCTAAGATGCCTCTTCCACCCTCGGTGCCATACCGCAGGGAACAATGGTCAAATGTTGTGAGAGCTGCCTGGGGGCACTGGCATTGAATAATTACATTTCTAGGTGTGTAATCACCTCTGGATGTGACTGACTCACCTCTAGCAGCACAATTCTCAACAACTGCATTTTCCTGTTTCTGGGGCATGTCAAACTGACACCATGCTGTGATGGAGAGGGGAAAGCATCTTGAAATCTAACCCATATCCATGTGTTCTTAGCTTGAAGAAAGCAACAAGGGCTGTGAAAGTTACTGACACGTAGTGTTTACTTTGTGTAAGCGCAAATGGATTTGGTCCATTAGTCCAGGTTCTCCATTTATCTCAGATAATGACAGAGGCCTCTCAAGCAAGCAGCAGAGTGCTTGGTTTGTGCCACTGCCAGCCTGCTAAGTGGGAGCCACAAGCTCAGCAAATGTGTGAGGAAGCTAGAAGAGGAAAAATGAAAAGGAAACAAAACAAGGAGAGGAGAAAGCTTGCCCTCAGTAATACCTGCTGCATTTGCCATAAGTGGTGAAATCCATACACACCTATAAACAGATATCTTTGGAGAAATCAGCTATCCAAGCATAGATGCAAAGCCTGGGATGAAGAATAGGAGAATCCATGGGTTTTCTCCCCCAGGATATGAATACGTACCAGACTCCCATAAAAGGTCAAGTGAAACCAGTCGGACCTTAACCAATCCCAAACTTCCTCATCCCCAGCTGGTGTTCTAGCTTGCAGGTTTGAGATGGGAAACATAACAATGATTTCACTAAATCCACTGGTAACTTTTCATTGCTGTTCCCACATGAATCTAGGTTGAAAATATAGACACAGCATAACAATAAGGTGCAGTACACATTTATAACTGGTTGTACCAGCCAAGCTAATTTATCAGCGTGAAGAGCTTTACAGGTGAGGTTTTCATGACACTTTTCCCTTGAAAAATAGAGTGCTGCCCTGAAAAAGGTAAGGGAAAATTACACCAGTTCATTTCATTTCAGGATCCAAAACTCTTTAAAGGAAGGCTGGGTTCCTTAATTGCATTTGCCTTCCAGCGCTGCCAGCTTCTTAAGTGCACTCATTGTGAGACAGGCTGAATGCTGTGAGCTGATTCAGCAGCTTATCAATAGCATGGAAGGAATTTGTGCCAGTGAATTTGGACTTTTCTAGATTGAAAAGTTGGATGAGAGTCTTCTGAGAATATAATTCAAAATAGTTTCTGCCATTTTTTTGCTGCAGATAATCAAGATGACAGTGTTTTTAGTAATTTTTTTTCCAGTAAAATTAACGCTTAAGAAATAAGCCCAGGATATGGAATCCTCTATTTATACAGAGAAGCTACCAATATACACGTCAACTGTTTATAAAATTTTATGGTTTTATGATATTTTGAAAAGGCCAGCCAGGAACTGGGGAAATCTATGCTGCTTCTACTCTTGGGTTCTTTGATTAAGAATGACGTTTTGTTTATTTTGTAGTGATAGTGTACTTATTTGCTTATTAACCATTATGTTATTCACTATCTCATTCCAAATTATTCAGCCAAGCAGCCATTAATCAATAACATCTTTTTGTTACTGTCATCCTACTGAACAGGCAATTTGGTTTTCAGTTAGGCCTTTTGTTTAGGCAAACCTGTAACGACAGTTCTTGATTTTCTCCATAGTCTAGAAATAACCTGAAGAAGTCATAAAGCCTTGCCATTTTTACCAGTACAAAGTCAACTATGTCAGTGGCATTACAGAGACATGAGATGGTACAGTCCTGACAGAGCTGTAGAAAGCTACAAAACAGACCTTTAGACTTGAATTGATTTCCTAGAGTTTGTCACAGTCACTGAAGAAAAACAGACACTTCCATAGTGGAATTTGTCTCCTTCCAATGTACAATGGGAGTGGGTCAAATGAATCACGTGCTGGAAATGCCTGTTTCTCTCCTGTGGGATTCAGCCTCAGGTGAGTTGAAATCCACTCTTGCTGGTTAAGCTGTTTGTAAAGACTCAGTGATAGAGAAGCCACAATATCTTTATAAAAATACATCTGAACGCTTTGTTCTCTTATGGCTTGGCAGTTTTTCCTATCTAGTTTTAGTTCCTATGGTTAAAACCTGTTCTTCCTTGCTCTGTTTACATAGACACGGAGAACAGACTGTTCTCTCTCTTTCTGTAGTACATCATATTTTTATATCTTTTCTGTCTCCCATAACTGTGCTCCTACATTCAAGTCTTTATGTCTGTATGCTAAAAAAGCCCAGGTTATGCAACCCCTCTTTACTGGTCATATCTTCTGGAGTGCTGGCCATTCCCCTTGCTTTCCTGCAGATTCACGCTGGTTGATATGCATTTGGCCATTCCAGCATTGCTGAACTTAGAAGTTATACTTTGTATTTCCCAGGTTAGATTGCTGTTTGCACAACCCACGATGATAAAGAGTTGTATGTCATGATCAACAGCACAGATAATCTATAACATGAAGAGGACAGCTCAGCCACCTTGTTTGTACATTACCAGCACAGGAAGGGTGGTACTACAAAACCCAAAGAGATAACAAAACTTTCACTAAATGTATTTCAGCTATAGTAATTAAATTTAAATAAACTTCAGCATGAGCAAATCTTTTTTAATTGAACATTTGAATGTGCATGCACATACACATATGAATTTGTCCAGCTGCCTCTCTAAGAGGCAGTTTGAATCAACAGAATTCTTTTTATGATAAGAGCATGTAAAGTTTGGTTATCCACATGAAATATTCCTCGACAGAAGGAAGAAGGAAATTAACCTCAAGAATGACCGTCTTGGTCAAAAAACTCTAGGGAAAGAGAGCTTTTGATAACTTGAAGACAGCCCTAATTGACTCCCTTAGTCAGCTGCAATGGTGCAGAAGGGCATGTAAGAGGAAAAGTATGGGCTGTGCTGAACTCACAAAACCCCTACTGTGCATTGCTTAATGTCTGCATTTAATATCTCAAAGTTCCCATTCCCCTAAAGGCTTAAAGAAATCGGGATGGATATATATATGCTTATAAAACCAACCTACTGTTGCCAACAACAAAACACTTTTTATTTTGACCTTTTTTTTTTTTTTTATGTTCTGACATGTTACTGCACAGAAGTTCAGAATTTCAGTAGTATTAAAGTTCATCTTTGACCTTTCACCTTTTTATGTGGAGGAATTAGGGAGAAAAAAAAATTCCTCTTTGCCCTGGCTTGCTTATTATGACTCTCTGAAGAATTTCAGTCTGGGGCTATTTGCCAGAACTATGTTTAGCTCTGAGAAGAGAAAAAAATCTCCCCCCCCTCCAAAATGCCACCATCGAAATTTATCTCTCAGCTTTTACTAAAGACCTGGGGTTTAAAACACTGTGGATTAAATTTATCCCAGTAGGAGTAAAGGCTTTGCTATGCCAATTTATAGTTACAGAGAAAAGTTGACCTTGAGAGCTGCTTGCTCATGAACCTTCTTTTTTTATAAGTTCCTGATGTTTTAGTGGTGAAGGAAGCCAAAAAGATGTCCTATAAAAGGTAAAATTTTTACTTATACCCTAAAATGCCAGCCTGTGATAGTCATGTGTTACAGAAGGCTGTAATAAGGGTGTCAGGAACTTGAAAAACACTGGAAAACTTTGACTGCTAACAGTTACGTACCATGCGAGCAAAGCAAAGCTTGAAGCATACTTGAATTTTATGCTTGAAGGCACAAATTGATTGCTTGTTGGTGGAAAGAATAATGAAATTCCTTCATGTCCTAACATGACAGAATCAACCAGGTGAATTGTAATGAAAAGGGCTACATTTCTTTGACAGCAATGGTGATCGCCAGAGGCAGCCTTCGCATTTATATCCACTTAGAAAAGTTTCAATGCAGTGTGCATTCATGCATCAGATCATTTTTGGAACAGAGGTACCTACCCCTTCTATCAGCCTCTTCATTTTGTACCACATTTATGGACCATACGTATCAGAGAACAGCAGTGCTGTTTGCAAAGCACTCTGGAGGCAATCCCACAGTGGCAGAAAGTTGCTTCTCTATCTGGTTGTTACCATTTCCATTGTTAGCCACACTGAAATGCTGTCAGAGCTCCAAATGAAACAACACAACCAGTGTGCACCCCACCACATTTTGGCAGTAGGATAATGCCCAGGTTACACAAAGCCAATATGGCAGCAGTGTTGGGGCTTCTTCATCCAAGGCTCAGTTGGACAAGACTGCACGTGAGGGCCGAGGCAAAGTGCAAATCCCTGGTATATCAGGGTATGTCAGAGGCAGTAAGCTGGGCTGGAAGTGGCTGGGGGTTTCTTCTCATGCGCTCCCACCATAGACAAGGAAAGAACATGCAGAACTGAGGGAGAATGATCAGAGAACTAAGAGACTGGATGATCTGCGTAATGAAAAACATGACAGGGAAGGGAAGTGGAAGTCATGGGAAGCAGGATGACGCATTATCAAAAAGGAAGAAGCAGGGAGAGAAACACAGTGCAAGACATGAGGAAGAGACTGAAATAAGAATAGGAAAATCAAGGAAAAGTTAGAATAAATGAGTAAGAATTTGCCTCAAGGGGAAGAACACAGACATAAAAGGGTCCATGTAGCTAGGGAATCAGTAGCTGAAACCAAGTGCTAGTGCCATTTCCACTTGGTGATGTACACTTAAAATTGTACCCCAAGGAGAGCTTATAGGATTCCCTTCATTATGATGCTGACACAGCTCCCAGCAGTGAATTTAAACAAGAGGACAAAGAAACAAGGACCTTTGCCATAATGTGACATGTATTATGTTGATGTAACTGTTCATCACTTCCAAATCTGCAGTGCTCTGAGTTCTCCTCTCACACAGGTAAATAAAGCTCTTCTCAGTAATGAGACTAATGCTACTCAACTGAAAGAAAGATGTTTCAGAGTTGAGTGAAACAATGCTATAATAATTTTTCCCTATAAAACCGAAAAATGCATTGTATGGTTTTTTCCCCTCTCAATTATCCATAAGTAAAAGCAGCGTCCTATGTTACATTCATTACTGGTTATATTACAGATATGAGTGTAAGATGAAGGCAATGCAGTGGTCCTCTGATTTCCTTCTAGTGAATAATACATCTAGTGTTGCTTGAATATGCATTACCCTGAAGTATTCATGGAGTCCTGCATGCTGAGAGCTTCCCTGAAGAAAAGCAGAGGTTTCCAATTGTTTAACACTGGGAATATCCCACAACACAAGCAGCTTTGGGTAATACATCAGCCTAAATGATCCTTACAGTTTCAAAACTACTTCAGCCAATTTTCTCTGAAACAAAGACTCCTTTGCCAGAACTCCTTTTCCACTGCCAGAACAATGGTATGGGCCTTCATGTCAGCACAAATCTGGCCCAACTACAGCACTGACTGAGAAAAGGCTATTGCTCTCACCTTCCTTCTTGTATCTAGTATTTCAGCAGGCTTTTCCTCAAGCCCAAGTCTGACATCATCCATATGTTATATCTGTGTGAAGCAGTCTTTGCAATATGTTGGAAAATGATTTCTCTTATTTCAACTTGATCTGGTAATTTTGAATCTGGGGACATAGACTAGTGTGTGATACTGTGACTAAAACCCAAAGCAAATAGAAACTCTAAAAATCCAGAAGGCTGCCTCCTTTCATTTGTTGACATCTTACTACAAAATGCATCATTAACCCAACTTGTTTAAGAATTATAGCACAAAACAGAATTTGTCTTTTAACTCATTTGCTTTGTTGAGACTGTCATGATGTGGTAGTAATCTATAAATACCAGCTTCAGGAAACATTCAAATGACTAAGACATCATGAAATTCACTTAAGAATCAAAATCAAGTTCAAAACTGTGGAAATAAGTTTTGGTAAATGTTTCTGGATCTTTAACAGCTCTGAATTAGCTTTAGTTTTGTGGTTCACTTTTTTAGGGAGAAAAAATTGCTAGTTTCGGATTTTGCCCACAATTTGAAAATTTATATGGCTTTGAATATCAAGCCTACTTAATTCCCATAGATTTATAATCACTTGTCAAAATAACCTTGGTCACCTTTCTTCTCTAGAAAAGTTTCCTAAGAGATACAGTATTTAAACAGGAAAGTTCATAGCTACTTACAAAAGTTTAGAAGCAGGCTATCCTACTTCTTTACACCTTCTTGGAAAAAAACACAAAACAACCACAAATCAAAGAAAAATAGTTTTGTTAACATATGAAGATAAAACCCAAACAAACAGTTGTTTATTCCTATGTCTAAGGCACTTTCCTGTGTTCATCTTCCAGTATGTCATATTATGACACACCTAATCTGAAATGTTACCAGGATGGATAGTGGGTTCTCATAGTGCATGAAAAAGCATGCAAAATGTTATTTTGTGTATTCCCATATGCTCTTTAGAAATCTTGGAAGAACTTGAAGAATCTGAGTTTTATTTTTGAATTCTTAAATAAAATAAAATATTTTATACAAAAAAAGTTGTGAAAGGTGAAAGCTGAAAGCCATAATAAAGTTGTAAGTCAGGCTACCTAACAACCCTCTTTGTTTTTCAATCTATCATCTTCATTTAGAATAAAAGGTTGCTCTTGCCAATTCAGCTTTTTTTGTTTGTTTGTTTGTTCTCTTCTTTGGCAGATATAAATCCAAGGAAAGCTGCTCTTTGCCAACTCTGTTATCAATGGGTACAGCCAGTCTACTAAAGACCTTAAAAATAGCTAAGAAAAAGAATGATTATCACATGGGTTACTTCCAAGTGATTTCACGTTCAGGTATTTTACTTTCCATCAGCATTGATTTTAATCATTTCAGTCTGAGACCCTTGGCTTCTTCGTTTAGCTTCTTAAATATAAAGCACTGTGACTCAGAACAGCAAGCACAGCAATCTCAGTATCAAAGTACTTGGACAATTTGGTGTGTTTACAAGTTCTCCGTCTTGTATATTCCTTCCTGTCCCATTCAAGAGTTTGGGCTGTCTAAACCCGGCTGTTGAGTTAGAGTCTTTACTGGTAGTTACTGTCAAGGAGGAAACAAGAAAAGAGAGGAAGGTCCTGAGCTCATCCCGTGTTTCTTTGTGCATGTCTGACCAAGACTTACTTGTTTTATGGGCCATTATATTTACATTTTGGCACTAATCATACAAATTTAATTGCAATGAAAGGAGCAATTACTTAACCAGCTGTCTTCTAGCAATTAGCTTCTACATTTCATTAAGAGTTGCAGAGAAGCTTTAGAAACATAACCTAGAGAAAGAGCAGGAGATACTCAAACATCTCACATCCTCATACTGAGCATATGGCTCCTGGAGGGAGCATTCCCAGGAGCTAAAGCACGTGCTGCAACTGTTGGCTCTCTCATAGAAGTTTTCAAAGCAGAAATAAAGACAGGCAGGAAAAGGAAATAATTGTAACTTCTGCAATTTATTTACTACACGGCTTTTGGGAATCATATAATGATTTTCAATTTAAAGCTGATGCAAGCCAGTAATCAAACTGAAACTTCAGAGTGCCTGGAGTCAATGCAAAGGTCAATGTTTTCCACTCTTGATTTAACTAATACATCATGCAGGCAGTGATGATGATGATGATGATGATGATGATAATGATGATGATGATAATGATGATGATGATGTATTAAGCTACTGTTAATAGCTAAGAAGCAGGTGTTAACAGTGACAACAAAGAAGAACACAGAATATAGGACAGAATGAATTGTGCAGTCTTCTGCTGAGTTGCTCTCAGCTAGCTTAGGTCATGGAAAGTTTCTTTCTTTGACTTCTTTTTAACTTAATTTAACAATGTATTTCATTTCTATCTAGCAATGACACATATTATAGTTGCAGTCCATTCATTTCTGAAGGAAGCTTGTTACTTCATGTGTCCACGACAAAAGTGCTGGAGTGGTAGAGAAGTCAGGGATTAAATATAACAGATAATTAACTGTAGCATTTTCAAACACATTAATTACTGGCCTACTGTGCTTTCTCTCCAAGTGAAGTGTCCTTGATTGAAGTCTGGACAGATCAGCTTTGGGCTGGGTGTTTATGCAAACACTCCTGTGAGTGATTGAAAAGGCTACCCTGGCCTGTGGAATTCACTGTGCTAGTTCTTCTCTACACTAGATTTTTCCTTAATATTTTACACTGTTGTATCATCCCTAAATGCAACTTTAGAAGCAAATAGCAAATGTATGCAGTTGCACAGACAGGCATTTGCCTAATTTAAACCTATGTATAACCCATGTCAGGTGTGGTCCGAACCAGCATGGTTATTCTACATGTATGTTTCTGCTTCTTGCTACCACAATACCATGACAAGAAATCCTTAAATGGACTGGGACATTCCATGGGGTTCTTCCATGCCCAGGTGCAACTGTGGTACTGGAACAGTTTTAGTGAAGGAGAGGGTGATGAAGAGTTGTGAAAACCAAGGCTATGTGACATAGCTATTTCCACATACTCTACCATAATTATAAAGATAGTGCTGAAGATGAGATTAACTTCATCCTTAAGTTTCCAAGAGCAGTTTCTGGTATTTTCTCATCTTGCCAGCTGATCTCCTAGCGTCAAAAATTGCTGGATACTCAATACACAGGTGCATGTGCGTGTCCTGTTCACTTCCTTTCTTTCAATACCTTGGGCCCACTGTACAGGACCTTTGAATTCTTTCTTCCTGCATACCATTCTGTGGGGAAGAGATCCTATTGAGAGCTCCAGGTTAGGGAAGATACTGCACTGCTCAAAAGTAATTAGCATTAGTGAAACACTGAAAATCTTGCTTTTCACTGTGACAATAAAAAAAGCACTATCATTTCTCTATCTGATCATGGAGTGATTTCTTGTGAGACATCATTTTCTTGTTTGTAAATCAGCTATTTCTTTAATGGAAATAAGCAAACAGGTCCTAACCTGCATTCATTTTTTTCTTCTTCATTTACCTGTAGGATGAATTAAGCATGGAGATGGCACAGATAAATGAGTTAAGACGATGGCCATATTTCTAGGAAAAAATAACCCTTGGAATCCTCTTCCAAGTCTCTCCTCAAAAGTTGCTTCCCTCAGGAAGCCCACCAATATCTTAGCAAATGTAAGCAGAAACAACCATCCATAAGACTTATGGTCTTCATCATTCAGTACATTTTTTGTGTCTTGTCCATTTGTTTATACCTGGAGAGTCCCATTCCAGGTTTCTTCTTTACTATATTATAGAAGTAGACTATACTGCAAAATTAAGCTTAATACAATAAAGCTGATTACATGTTGGGATCAGTGTAACAGAAGTCTGAATGACTGGCTTTTTAGGACTGGTCTGGATCCACCTAAGGCTGACCCACTACACTAGATCAGGTTACTTGATATGGTGTAAGTACTTCCAATACGCAGCAGCACAGTAGAAGGATGAGAAGAACAGGTTTTAATGAGAGAAAGAAGAAATACAGCAATACAACTGATACAAAAAGTACACAATATAACACAAGAGTCTAATAAATTAGCAGAAAACTTGAGAAACAGGAAGAAAGTTTCAGATGGTTGAAGAAAGAGGCTTGCTCAAAAAGATACAATCTTAAGTCTTCATAGATATATATACACATTCTTGGCAGTATAGGAAACATACAGTTCTAACATAGAAAATATTGACTGAAGTGGTAGTATCAATTCCTGAAGAATATTTGCATATGGTACATTATGAAGTATACACACAGGCAATTTAGCATTCAAGAAGTATCCAAGTAAAGGAAAACATTATTGATTCCTTTTTGGTAGACAGACATCTCCTTCTAGCAGCAGCAATTGGATCTGTTCAGTATTCAATATGAAAACAAACATTCAAACCTGAAAACAGAAAACAGTAAGCAAGACCTTTTGCACAATGAATTATGCACCAATTTGGCAGCAAGATTCAAAAGATACAAAAAAATACTCCTGCCTCACCTCTTGCCTTTCATGATCAAATTATTTCCCTTCTTCCCAATAACCTTTTAAGCCTGCGTTCCTGGGGATGTGAATTAGGTGAGAGTGGGTCATACCTAAGTGAGAAGAGTGGTCAATAGCAGTTAACCCTAAAACCAAATCAGGGAATGTTTACAGGAAGAGGAGCACATCAGCCACAGCTCCTAATAACAGCAGAACACAGCTTTTGATAAGTTCTGATAAAAAAATCTTAGCATTACCAGGGAACAAAAAAGCTCCGGATAAAAGGAACCACTCTGTCCTGTTGCCGCTCTCTTTGTGCTTTCAAAGCCTGCAAAGGAAGTCTATCTCTTAGGAGTCACACCCAAGTAGAATACATCTCCTGCAGAGCACCTAAGGCCCCTTCCTGGATTAAAGATCTACCTTCTAGCAGTGTCCCCAACTGACACATAATTTTCTTCCTAAATCCCCACCTACACAGGCATTTAGGTTACGCTAAAAGGGGTTTTGCCAACAGTTGCCACAGCAGAGAGGTCTCTGAAGGATGATGGGAAGGTACAACAAGAAGCATGAGAGATGCAGAAAAACATTCTTTTTTCAGTCATCACTTATTCAAAAAAGAGTAACCAGTGCTCATAACTAAAGTGTTTGTACCACGGAGTCAGCAAAAAATACTGCAGAAACTATTGCCAGGATTGCTTAAAATTAATTTCATCTTCAGGATGAAAGTGGAATTATATATGAAATTCTGTATTAAAAAATCCAGGAAAGTGCTCATACAGCATTTTTGCATCCCTGTATAAGCATTCTCTATTCCATTCAATCATTACTAATTGGAGGATGGATAAGCCATATCCACTACACCTGGGTAACTGTCAGGGATACAGAATAAAGAGAATAAACAATACAGGCATTAGTGAGGCAGAATTTTATTACAGATGATGAAGAAATAATAGCAACAAAAAAGACTTTAAAAGTGGTTACCATTATAGATGAGAAAACTACTTTTGAAACTGGGGAAACCCAGGAACAAATTTTAAAAGGGCTTAAAAATAATCCTGGTCGTGTACACAATTAAATATGTAAAAAAGACTTTCGGTCCTGATTCATATCCATGGGAAAAAGAATGGAGGTAAGTGAAAGTACAAAAAAAGAGAAAAAATTTAATTTGGGAAAATATCATAGGCAGGAAACCCTATCACAACACAAGGTCGGCATCCAGGAATGTCTTCCTACCACTGCCCACATCCAACCCAGAACCTGAGTTCTTGGAGCCCTAGCACGGCCAGCCCCCGGCCTTCATAGCTGCTCTAAGGACCTGCTGATCTAAACCTCCGTGAGGCCGATGGAATGAGCCGTGTTTAAAGCAGCATCAGCAACCGGCAGGGCGGGTGCAGGGGACACAGAGCCGAAGCACATGGGTTTTCAGTGCAGTGCATGGAAGGAGACTGACTTTACCCAGAACTTAAAGGAAGAGATTCAGAGACTGATTACACACAGATTGATAAAGCAGAACCAAGTCTTTCTGTGGAAATGAAACGTAGATAAAACAGAGGCTTTTTTAAAAAAAGCTGCTGAAGATTACCAGTCTGGTGAGTGTTTCCTGTCTCCACATGGACAACTAACTGTGGATCCTTCTCAGTGTCTGCAAACTTCAGAATATATCATGTGATTTCCCTCTGTAGCCCTGCCAGAAGTCTCTTGCTGCAGTTTGTTCTTTTGAACATTTTCTCTTACATTTCAGCTGTCATTTATTAGCCAATTAAGGAGCAGTTTATCAAGATTTTTTTCTTTCCCTTTCCTGGTTCCTTGGCTATCTGTGCTGCCTTTAGGCCCTGCTCTGGGAAATGCTAAAACTTAGCAGGCAGGAGATGTTGAGGAACACGTATTTGTTTACATGTTTAAGATAGGGCGAATAGGCATACAGGATAACAGCTGCTCAGGTGTAAAGCCTCGATAAGTGGAAACAAAGTGAAGCAGCTCTTCTAATAAAAGATGTAAAATCAGGTTTGAAGTACTTCCACACAGTCTGCTTGGTAGAGTACAATTCTTTCGCCTTTAGATAGGAAGAATTAAGTTATTGTTTACCTTTTGAGTAACTGGATAGTTTGATATGAGAAAAATACAACCTCTTTGCTGGACAAGCCTTGCAGTTGGATACCTGGCAATACACATTTACATCATGAAGGGGTGTGCATGTGTGTGTATACATATAATATATATATATATATATATATATATATATATATATACACACATACATATATATATATATAGTTTGTATATGTGTGTGTGTGTACACACACACATACATATATTTATAAAGCTTATTCAAACCCCTTAAACTAAGAAATAATTTGTTTATGCTCCCCAATAAAAATCCAAAATGGCTAAATTCAGGGAGATTTAGTATTACTTGTATTCTGAAAACACATGCTCTTTATCATTGGGAAAGGTTTAAACACAATTGCTAGATCCCAGCTCAACATCAGGTAGCCGTGGAGCCAAAGCACATTGGCATAGCAGCTGGAGAGTGCATGTTCAGCCCCTACTGCTGAAAGCAGCAAGCTTGTTTAGGGGAAGGCAGAGTCAGCCATGACTGTGCCACCCTCCTGTGGGAAGGAAGTAAGGCTCTTGTAATGACGAACATGTGTTTGAGGGTCAGTCTTGCTGAGGAGGCATTAGTATCTTATATTCATTAAGGAGGGAAGGAAATTCCAGGGAGTGAATGTTCTGAAATCCAGGAAGAAATAGGAGACAAGGTTGAAATGTTGGTCAAAGCTTCCTGGAAGGAATGTCAGGACTGACATTGCACCAGCCATAAGAGCTCTTCTGATTATGAGTTTATGACTGAGAATGCACAGCAGCACCTTGGCGTGGATTCCCTCTAGCCTATAATTTCATAAAGTTTAGACAAAGGCCTCAGAACTGAAGGAAAAAAGTGTCAAAATTCCTCAGCAGTTAGCAACAGAATACTGGAGAAGAGGTGAAGGCAGCTAAGAGGGAAGAGAGATGCAATCAGAGAAAAGGACAGACCTAGTAAAAACTGGAGCTTTGAAAGACACCTGCAGAGTCATCACACCTAGCTCAGCACTCCCGTGGTCACCCACCTCAGGAGAACCCTTTGCAGAAGTGGTCATACCAGAAGAGCTTCTCCAGCCCAGGCCCCATCTCGCAGTTTGGCCACTAATGTTTAAGTTTCTGTTGATAACTTACCTGATGCATTACAGATAGTCACATAGATGAGAAATGAACTATAAAAGCCTTCCCAATTGGTTTGTGTGGCCTATGAAAAGGAAAGGTGGGAAAGGAAAAGTTCGCGAGTGGGATTGCATATGGCATGGATGCTGCAATAGAGGAAGACAGACAATAAACCCAAAGTACTTATGAATCAAGAACAGCATGCTGTTCCTGTTTAGGTTTTACTCAGCACTGTTCTGTGATCCCCGCAGGCTTTGCGGACCTCAAGCACACAGGTGCCTGCAGACCACCCGTGAACACCCACGCTGGGACCTGAAAAACTTGGACTACAATGTCATACTGAGCAGTGCAGGAACAGCGAACATGAACTTGTTTAAATTTCACCAGCTGTGCCTTTGGATGAAAGATCTACAGGACAGTTTGTAGATTTCTGGCTTTTATCCCATAATACAGTTAAAGTCCATTATTATTACTATTATTGAAACACAAATATCAAACATTATAAATAGCCTGCATTTATGGTGCTTCTATTAAGATCAAATGCATGATTCTCTGTCAGGAATGGCTACTGAAGATATTAAGCACTGATGTTTCTCTTTTTGTTTGTTTAGGAAAGGACCTTTCTATAATAGCACAAAGTAATGGAAAGGATTGGTCACTCTCTCTTTTGGAAATCTGAGATTATTTTCAGCTCTCATCCATGCAGCTGGAGACGGTCAGGAAGCAATCTTTAAATATTAAGATTTGAGCACAAATCAAGCCAACTAATGACACTTATTTTGGGACCTTGTACTAGAATTGCAGTTATTTTTAAAATGCAACTTTAAAATGTTTTTCAGTGAGACAGAACAACTTATAAGAGCCAACGTATACCAAGAGTGTGGTATGAATTTGAGCTGCTACACATGATTATTTCTGTTTTGACTGCATGCTCCCCATTATGGTGCCCACCTTCTGTTTCAGTTCTCAGGTGGGAAAGTCAGTACACAACTCTAGATCTAGTTATTCCTGTTACAAATACATGTAAAAAGAATTTGTGTGTTATTTTAAAATCTGAACCTCTTAAGAGTGGTGGCAAAAGGAGAGGACCATGGGTGTCAGAGGGTCCAGAAGGGTGAAATGAGTAAATAGAAAAAAACATGAGAAATAATTTCAGTTTTACTGGCAGTATCATAAACGGTTCCTACAAACTTTGGGGAATAAGACAAAAATGGTCTTGGGCAGCCTAGGCCTCAAAAAGAAGAACAACAACAAAAGGAATCAAAATGAGAGAGGGAATAAAGAGCGGCATCATCCTCATTAGGATTGAGGAAGCCAGCTGCAAGTTAAAGCACTGATGTACTTCTAGTCCTATCCATATCCTAAATCACTGAGTGGTTACAAAAGTCAGCCTAAAGGAGGGACTAGGATCTCATGCCATTAAGTGATTTAAGCTGTCATAGAACTGCATCCCCTAAAGCAAACTGTCCATGAGCCTTTAAGATTTAAAGCTGAGGAAGTACAAGGGTCAAAACGTGAAAGTATTCAAGTTTTGGTCCCATTCAACCCTTTTACAATAAGCCACTTTGTAACAGAGAAACCTTTTCCTTGTCTACTAAATTGTAGTCACCTTTTCAGAAACCTGTGTTCAATATGGAAAGTGTAAAGTAACATGGGCTACCGGTGTGCTCACCCTGTTGAGCCAAGTTGTGTTCTGATAAGCTGCCAGTAACCTGAGCCACGGCAGTGTGAAAGGGGAGGCAGCACATCAAGAACAGTTTCACATCCAGCTGTAGCTCAAGCCAGATTGCTTTATCCATCTACAAAGCAAAGTTCATGGGAGGCAGATTTCACCCCTTGCTAAGACTTTGTCTTATCACACTTACACCAGCATTGCCTTTTATCTGATTTCGGCACAAATTTTCAAGTCAAATAAATCAAATATATTTTTTAGCATTTAAAATCCAAGGTGGCAAAACAAACACATATACAGGAGGGAATTAAATATAATGAGAATATTTATAAAGCACACCACCAAGTATATAAAAAATTAGCTACAGAGGCCATCGGTTTGATCTCTTATATCCATATATCTACTGCAATGTTTCTTGTTTGATAAAATATCTTGCAATACATGCTTATTCATCGGAGACCAAAATTGCACTGAAAAGTCAAGCTGAAATTTAAACAAGTGTTGTTTGGCATCTTTCGTTTGTGTTAGACCAGGTGGCAGCTGTTGGGAGATCATTTTGTTTTAACAACTTTTTGTTTTGTTAGCAAAGAAAAACATTGTCCAGCCAAATCCCACTGACAGTGAATAAATATTTCTCCTCCATCAGACCAAATATTTTCATTTACCATCTTAATAGTTAGGGCTAAAAGATCTGAAAATATTTTTCTTTCTATATGGACTCAAATATATTTGAATGGTTTGGTGTTTTATGGGAGGTGATTATTACTCTGTACTCTGTGCTGCTGAGGTTAGTCTGGAGTTCTGCACCACACTTTGGTCATTACACATCCAAAACTGAAGAGATTTCTAAGGAAAGCCAACAAAAGGCAGAAAACATGACATCTGCAGAAGGAGTGAGGAAAGTGGAACATCAAAAAAGTTTATTGACAAATCTTCTGGAGTGTACAAGACAGTAATGATGATGTAAAGATGACCACATACCGTCACTGGAACTAGGAAAAACTCATGAAACATGAGGCTGAGCAAATCTATGCAAAAGGATTCCATCGGAACCTGTTAAGCTGACATCCACCACCACTGGGTCAAGAAGTCCCTGAGCCACAAATTGCTGAGGAATAGCCTGGAGAAGTATCACTACACAATAGTCTTCCCTCAGCATCTGCTTAGTCCCTGTCATAGACAAGATCCCAGAGCAGCCTGGCCCTTTACACTGACCAAGTGCCGTTCTCACACTCTGCTTGCTTTTTCAGATGAGATACTATGAAACCTATTAATTCTAAAAAGCAATTAGCCCTGAGAACAAGTAGAACAACAGCCACCCTTCACCAAATAGTTTAAAGGACAAGGGCAGTTTAATGTACTTGTCCTCTTGTTTGTTAAAAAAAAAGGAAAAAAAGAAGCAAGGGATAACCTACAGGATCACAATATTCAGTGTGGGCAAACAACTCTGCAGTTCACCATATAAATGAGTTTTTATTACCACATGAATTAATGAGAAAGTTGCAAATTTTGCACTTCTGATAAACATAAAATTTCCAGTATTTCCAATAACAGTCACACAGAGACAGGTGTGCTCAGGACAAAGTCTGAAATCTCAGTAAAACTAGCTACACTACCAGACTCCATTTTGCATTTAGAAATCTAAGTGCAAGATTCAGTGATGTCCAGCAATCCTCTGCTAGTACTAAAACTGTCTCATTTCTATGACTGATGACAGAAGCCTTCACATTTGCAAATCTTGTCAGCAGTTGACAGAGACACATTTAATTGCATTTGAAAGATGCTCTATTATCTGTAACTCCTTACATTTTCTTCCATGACACAACCAATTCATTTCTGTCATGAATACATACACTTAACAAAAGGGACAAGTTACCTTCTTATCATAGATCTTTGCCTAGATTTAAGCCTTTACCTAGATCTTTAGCTGTAAAGTAAAGCAATATAAAAAGATGTAATGATAGACTGTCATCCAATTCAAGCAGCAAATATTGTCTTTAGAGTGCCTTCCAGGTAGGATAGAAGGAGAAGAAATTATTTAACCTTATATAATTACTTGTTTGTTTACTTCACAGAACTACTAATTGGAAATGGGATAGGGAAAACGCATTTATTGTTAGCTCTGCTCTTCACAAAGGATTTTGGCTGCTGATATTCTTCGTCATAACTCAAAATTTAGTATGGACTTCCTGCTAAATGTTTCAAGAAGTTACAAAGCTCTAAGAAGCAAATGTTCTGTTTTCACAAAAAATCCCTATATCGAGTAAGGAGCCAAAGAACACAGAACAGCACTCAGACCTTGACATGCTCAATATATTAAGACAACTCATTAGAGCTAATGCACACTTCGGTGTGTTCATAAACATTATTTTAAAGGCAGCAATAAATTATGCCAAGAAATCTGTCAGGTTTGTGAAGTAACCTACAGCATGTATATACAGTCATTTCAAATGACATAATAATGAGGGAATCTGGATTGTAACAGAGTGTATGACATACACAGATGGCACCTGGTTATCAAATCAAGAGAAGTCAGGCTTTGTGTGCTGTACACTGTTAGCAATGTTTTTCTTCAGGGAGAATATGAAATAGATCAAAATAAATGACCTGATGGCTGTTTTATACAGAGGCAATGAGAGTCAGAGAAAACAAATGAGTCCAGGTGTTCATGTAGGCAACTTCTAAGACTGTGTTAAGTAAGACCATGGAAATCAGTTAAATTGCTTGTAGAAAATCTATTTGTTCAAAGTAGGATCAGGACATCCTCCAGAAAGTCATAGTTTGATCATAGCCATGTCTAATGTCAAGGCTGTAATTTCACACTACGCCATCTTTGCCAATAATGTAAATGTAGGCAATCCTGAGTCTCAGGCCAGCAACACAGTATATGCTGATACAGCTGTTTGGAGGTAACTGCTGTTATTGCATCGCTGCAGTAAGAGTGGTGAAAAGCAAAAAACCCTAAAAAGGGTGAATTTTTCACCCAGGTGGACTCATGAACTGGTTTATAACATGGCCACAAAATCCCGTGTTGACACATCTGCTGGATGAAAATGAACAACTCATGATGGATGGGTTTTTTGAGGCAAGTTTCATTACATGACCAGCATATAATAAAACTAGGCCCCAAGTGAGCCACTAAAGTAGGTTCTCCAGGATTTTTACTAAGGAACTGCAGCAAAGGAATAAAAAGATAGCAGCTTTTATAAATGTGAGATCTGTCACCAATTCTAGTACCAATGCAACTCAGGCTACTATTGACTTAATCTGAAACTGTGAGCACAGTGATAATTAATATCCTAAATCTGATCTTATTTCCAGGTTGGTATCATAGCCACTGGTATCATACACACTGTAAACTATGATTTGGATCCCATAGAAAAAGGTCAGGAGTACCCTTTCTGGGATACACAACATCAGATCATGAGATGATAGTGGATGAGTTCATGGAAAAAGATTAAGCTGTCAGAACAATCAGCTAGGAACAAAAACTATCTGGGCACTTCGTGAACTTGAGGATCTCAAGTCAAAAATGAGGAAGACTTCTTCAGAAGCATCACAGTGCTTCAAATATAATCTATCCAAAGCAGCTGTTCTAGACTTGGTAAAAAAAAATGCCTACCGCAGAGAAAAATAAAAGTGTTTCATCACCTTAGCCTAATCTTTAGTTACAGAAGAATATACCACTAAGAGGAGGCTTATCTTCTGAACACACAGTGAAAAGCATCTGATTTTTTTCCTACAACCTCCTCAAGACATCAACCACTCAGCTTCCAGTCACTTACACAAAATAAAGGGCACAGAACACAGTGTTACTGGTCAATGAAAAACAGCAAAACGTTCTCTTCCCAAAACCTGTGTGTGAGGGAGAAGACAAGCATTATACTGTGAAAGAATACTGTAAGTCATACTCCCTTCTCTATCAATTGATATTTCCCTCTATACAATCTGTGAAAAAGTCCACATATTTCACAGTGTTCATGCAAAATCACTAATACAGGCCAGGGAGTGGAAAGAAAACACTTGTTTTCTGACATACCATCAAGAGTTCCAGCCTAATCTGCTGACCTGAGTTACCTTCCCCACTTCCCATGACACTATCCCAGGAAAGATAATGCTCTGCACCACCAGCGTCTAAAAAGCCCTTTACCCTACAGAATCTAAGTAACTGATGCAGTGTTTTGTCCTGGAAGTGTATCTGGGTCCAAGTAGAGTATTCCACACAAAGAAGTGCTCTCGCCATTAGCGACACAGGAGCTTTGTTTCATTTTGTGTCAGAGAGCAAAAGGAAGAGAGGGCAATGAAACCATTAACCAGCTCCTCTGTGAGGTGAGCATCGGTTTCCTGCTCCTTGTAACACCACCACAGAGAAAAAAGCAACTCACATAACCTCATACCAAACATCCAGATTTCATCATCAATTAAATAAGTTACAAGAAACAGAATACACAACTGTAGTTCTCTCACGGATTCTTAATCCCACAGTTTAAAGTTGTTATCTAAGGAAAAGTGAAAGAAAATCAGTGAAAAGCAAGTATGGTGTTGAAACATAATACTGCATGCTGTTAAGCTCTCAGATAATTTCCTTTAAGAAAATTACTTCAGGACATAAGCAAAAATGTACAATTGATCATTATATCAAATCAAACAATTACATTAAGGTTCAAGTTTACAAAAGGTTAACAAACAATTAATAGCTGGCTTAATAAATGGGTGTTTACTCCTCATCTCTGTCAATCTAACAGATAGCTTCTAGCTGTCTACAGTACTTGCTACTGGTGTGGTTATAATCTTCCCTAAAATTTACTTACAGCACATTTCTCTAACATGAATTGCAACTTATAGAAATAATTTCTTAACCCTTCATAAAATTCTAAATAAACCTTAATATGAAGCATAACTAACTTTATACTATTTCAGCCCCATACCCCAGGACACATCAAGTACTAGCTCTTTCAAGTTTTTATTTAAAATTCTACATTTTAGCTGGGTGCCACATGACTAGTTGCAGAATCACAGATGCCTATTGTGGCTTAGCCAACATACTGCAGACACAAGAAGTGAAACAAAAGTTGTGGGGGAAGATCACAGGGAGCAGTTCAGGTTCTTCCAAAAGAAATGCTCTGGCTTTTTTTTGTTGGAACAAACATTGACACCATGACAAAAGAATCAGAGAGCAAAAAAATGGAGTCTGTTGTAAATCAAAACATTGTTTTTCCTTCTTTTTAGAAACAAAAAACTACAATATGTCAATATATAAATAAATAAAACAGAAAACACAAAGGTAAATTCCAACCCCCATCACTATGATCTTAAAAAGGGAACAGCCATGTATTTCTTGGATGAAGCCTAAACTTCTCTTACCTGTAAATTTTCAATATACTTAGAAGTCCTATTTAGCATATCAGTCTTAGGGAACATGATATATTATATTTAGGTCTGCTTTTTTTTCCATCCAATATTTTCAGCTTCAACCCCTCACCTTAGTTTTTTCCACCAAACTGCCTGCTGTTGGTTTAACAAAGTTCAGCTCAGACTTATCCTTCGCTTTCTGAGCCTCTCTCTTCATTTTCACAGTTCTCCACAAGATCTTCATTCTCCTGTGTCTTTTCTTCCTCCTCTTCCTCCTCCCCATCATCTCCAAAAGTCTCTTCCTGCATTGTAGTAAAAGTGAAAGACCTGGCAGCAACTTGTGCAGCCAGACCAGATGTGAAGTTAAAATCTGTTGATATGTGCAGCTGGGCCAGTCTATCCTTGATTTTTGAATGTAATGCATCCTTAGAGGGAGACTGTGAAGACTCTACTCCATCCAGACTGCTCAGCTTGAGCTCTTCAGCATCCCCTTCACACTGATAATACATTATTTCTTCAGCCCCCATAGAAACATCTTTATCTGCAGTACTGGCTTTGTTTTTCTCCATCTCAGGATCTTCATACAAATATTCTGTCCTGCTTTTATCAGCAGCATTCAGTTCTGAATTAGAGTCTTTTTCTTCGGATTTATCACAACTTTGGCTGCATTCCTGCTTTTCTGTATCTGAATTCATATGTGATTCCACATTATTTAGTAGCTTCAATGGTTCTACAGGAGACAAGGGTTTCACTGCAGCTTAAAAAGGGGGAAAAAATTAAATGATAACTAAAAGCGAGCTGCTATATATATAATTTATTTGCCTGAAAAGATGTAAGATTATAAGGGTTAAAATTACTTAAAAAATCCCAAAACAACAGAAACACAACCCACACCAAAACTTAAAATAAAAGTATTTTCTAATCACAAAGCTGAAGTGAAATGTGACAGCTACTTGTAACTATTCCTTAAAATCAGTGATGTGAAGAGACAGCACAAAACTGATGGTGTTTAAAGCCAGCATCAAACACAGAGGATGTATTCAGTGTTAAAGCAAAACCCAAGTAAAACTACTGTACTTCATACAGATTTAACCATCTTCTTGTGAACAACAGTTTACCTAATCCACTAAAGACGGCTGGTACATGAAAAAGTCCTTAAAGGCAATATCTGATCTCATACACCACAACACACAAATACAACACATATCCACACAGTCAGGTCAGGTATCCTCACAAATAAAGTGTGGTGTAATTTAGCCTCTCTTGAAGTTAGTAGCAGCAGCGAGTCCCATTGCCAGCAACGGGATGCTTGCCAGGAAGTCTCTCCTCCCAGTGTTAAGGGTTAGTGCAACTCGGTACAATCACTCCTTGAAGAACAGACGTCTTTCATTTTAAGAAAACGATATAATGTCCATTTCCAAGTAACAGATTCCCTAAACTGCAGCAGCTCCATTATAGTAGCAGCACGAACATAAATGAGAGTGGCAACAGCAGATTCCCAAGTTGCATTTCCCTTTCTAATTCCATTCTGACTTTACCCCTGTAAGCAGAGATGAAAATAACTCTGGGAAATACACAAACTTTTCATGGGAAACAAAATTTACGGTATTAGGATTTTTCAATCGCATCCTATTTCAGCAATATTTACTTGAGCTAGCTGAAGGCAGGCACATCATTATGGTTGTCACATTGATAATTATTGTCATTAGAACACTGAAAGACTGTGGCACTGAATGGTGTATTGTACTGTTTGCTTTAAAACCTTATAGACCAAAGGAGCACTGCACCAGACTCATCTCAGTTGCTTATGGAGTAGTTCTTTCTCTGTCTTGTAAAAAATATGCTGCTACTTATTTCTGCCCATTTGCTTGAAGAGACAGGAATATGTATAGTAATCTTATAATTTGGGAGCAAACTTCTAACCTACTTCCTTCAAAGAATACTTTGAAGGGCAAAATTTCTCAAAAAATAAATAAATACTTGAGATTGGTAGCTGGCCAATTTGTGGAGCTGACAAATTAATAAACAGGGTGAAAATCATCAATTTTAGAGCCTGGCTTTCCAAATCTGATAAATAGTTATGTAACAACTGTTGTATGGACAAGGTGGGAGAAGGGGAAACAGCTGGATACAACACAACCACTGACAGAATGAATTTTTTTGTGGAGGAGGGGTTAGGAAAAGGCTAGAAGTTATTTTGCAGCAGAAGAAAGTTGTTTTACAGTGTCTGACAAATGGAAATGAAGCTACTAAAAACTTAGCAAACCTTTTCAAAAGCCCTTCCATGTGACTCAACACGAGGCCAAAGGACCAGAAACATAAGTTGACCTACTCTCCTATAAACTACTTATTACCCAGACTGTAAGAAGTATTACCATAGTACTGGGCCTTGGAAGACTTGCTTTAGTCTAGTGCACTGCTAAGATGATATTTTTTTTTCTGGAATCCAGCTTATAATTTCCAACTGACTTCATGTTGTATTCTTAAGACATATCACTTTGTTTGGAGCTGACCTCTTAGGTGGAAACCCTCACCAGCCCCTCCTTAAACAAACCAAAAACCCTCATGCTGTCATTAGGACAAGTCAGAATGGCTAGCTGGGTGCCTTGACTAAGAGATTAAAGCTTTTGAATATTTCAGGATCTTTTTCCACTATAATCACAAGCTAGGAAAACACGGGATTTCTGGAATTTGACTGTCCTGTAAAAGCAAGATTCAAGAGGACTATGGAAAAGTGGTATCATGGCAATCCATTGGCTTGGGCCAATGGAGACAAGAATATGAACCTTTCTGGGTTTCAATCTTCAAGATAAGGCAAGTCAGAAATGTGGAAAGTGCAGATAACATAAATGTCTCTTTAAGGACTGACTTATGTATGGATAAATTAAACCATAATATGCCAGGGTCCATGATACATATTTATTGACTTGTGTTTCTTTTGAAGAAATATTGAAGGATTTCCTTAAAAACCAGTAGAAGATGTTATATCTGATATACATATCAGTCTGTCAGATTAGATACATACAATCTGAGCCAAAAGGAGACAATATTAATTACTTTCATGAACTGCCCCCATGTTTTCCAGGTTTGTACAGGTTGGAAATAATCAATGATTAGTCCTATGTAGTTGGAGAAAATCATACTGTCTTCCCTCCTCACCCTTTTATCTCTAATCCTAAGCCAATGTAATATCTTTACATGGAAAGGAAAAGGAACCAACATGAGCCACAAAGGCTTTCTGGAGAACAGTTACTGCAAACCACAGGAGTTAGTTGACTCTTTCCAGCTATGGCCACAGATGGCCTGAGGATATGCTAATATGGACAAGTATCAGCTGCTTAGGTAAGGAAATATCCTAGGCAAGTTCTCCTGACAAAAACTCTTTCTGCGAGAGTTTCATTAAATCTGTCAAGACTTGAACTGGAGGTAGGATCACTTCTTCCTCCAACAGGAAAGGAAGACTTGAAGAAATTTATGTGAAGAGTTGTGTGGTGTTGTATCTTAACACCAGAGGGATAATACAGAAATCCTACTCCTGAGCAGACTCTGGGACAATGTGACGTCTCAGGGGTTTTTAGTGCAACTTGAAAAGAATCAGTACCAATGGTCAAGAGACCTCTTTTACCACAGTTGTAGCTTAATGGATATAAAGAAGAAAGTTATTAAGAACAGATATTTTTGATAGTTTGATGTCAGAAGAGGCAGTTTCATAAATAGGTATGGTCTGTTACTTAATGTTCCTAGTAAATTATTGAAAAATTGCAATCCATGGTCATTTTTTCTGGTAGACACTTTCAGAGGCAGAATCCTTGGATATGGTGCCAGACCTGAGGGTTGTTTCTCAAAACACAGAACATTACACTTTTTAGAAAGCTCTTCCTAACCTGTCTTTAAGAGGAAGAAATGAAAATAAGGAAAAGGACAAGACGTACTCCTGCCAAATTTAAAGACAGTAAATCAAATAGCTAAAGCAGTGAGAAGAATCAAGTTGTAACAGACAAACTGTCTTGCTGAGGGCAAGAGAAATTTTCATATGCAAGTGGATGGAGCTACCCAGCAGTCCTCAGAGTTAGTAAAGGCTAGTTTGAAAGAACTCTTCTTAGTTTGTTTGTGAGGGTTTTTTTGTGAATATATTCTGTATTCACTCTCCCATTGAAACAAAAGCCAGTTTTATTTTTTTTTTCTCTAATATTTTGAAGTCTAGCTCTTCACTTTAACCTTTACACTTCTGTATGCCTGGGATTATTTCTGCTGGTTTCTTTAAATTCTGAAAAGTAATTTAGTTATTCACCCTGAAAAAAAAATTAATATTTACTGGAAAGCCATGAAAGAAAGCCAGTTCAATCTCCATGGTTTGTATCCTAACAGCTTTCTTTATGCTGTCTTAATATTTTTGTGTGTTTAGTATTTTAGCTCAGTGTTTTGTTTACAGCCAAATTTCCACTTCCATGAGTTCATTTCAATATATAGTAAATGATTGCTAAAATATAAAGAGATGGAATGGCAACTAAGACCACACAGCTACAGCTGTAAGACACTACTACAGCTAAGCACTGTCTGAATTCTAATATAGTCAGAAATTCATGGCAAACAGACACCTATGTTTTCTAATGAAGGAATTAATTTTTAAAAGAAATGAAAGAAATGCTTACCATGTTCACTGAATAGTAGCTGTTTCCACTTCTGTCTTTCAATTTCTGAAGCTTTGAATCCCAGTACAGATTTCAATTCTTGTAACACTCTCTTAGATTCCTGTCTCTCTCGCTCTTGTCTCTCTCTTTCTTCTTGGGAGAAGCAGTAAAAATCTTCTCTTTTGTATTCATTATCTGTATCTGAATAATCTACATATGCTTCCAGTTCCTAAAGAAAGAAACGAAGAAACTCTTGATCTTCACTGTCAAGGTGGACTCAATCCTACAATCTGATTCATGATCAAATGATGTCAACACAAGCCAACCACAGTAATAGGACGGAGCTCTGTTTGAGGAGAGTCAGTGGACCTGACACTGCTCTTGACGATATCTGTATGATTTTGGAAATCTCATTAATGAGATTTACCTTCATACACAAATAGGATCAAGTGATATACCTTGAAAATGGGAGACCATTTCTCCATAATTACAGGTGGAAATGAGCAATGCTGATGTGCTGATGCGGGTTTATTTATTTTTTTTTTAATTCACACTGTAACCAGTTCTTGGTAGTTATGCACCTTGCTAATTTAACTTACATAAATCCTTATTAAGAAGATAGAGAGAATAGCAAACTTCTCTTAGAATTTGAAATATATTGGATTACAAGCATAAAAAAAACAGAGCAGCATTTATGTTATAACAAATTTTCACTAAAATAATTAGTCCCAGCTTTTTGATACGGAAAAACATCTAGAGAAAATACATGTGGGGGAGAAGCAAGGGAGGAACAGATCAGAGCATGGGTGTTCACTGTGCTTTCAGAGTGCATCTCTCACTCAGTTCTGGGATGGAGGAGGCCCACCTCTCCTCAAGACAGTCAAACCATCACCCAGAAGTTCTTCAAACAACACAGAATTGTTCAGTGTTACAGTAAAAAGATATCAAAAAATGCAGAGACTAAGCAAACAGAAGGCAGGATGGTTCGTGCTCAAGCTTGTCACTTTTGCAGCTGTGTCAGTCTATCCAGCAAAAGTAGGACTATTTCATATACTCCCTTTTAGCAATTCTCACTTTTTATTACTCTGACTTGTGTTGCTGCTCTCCTTTGGTCACTCATTTCTAATGATATATATGAGAAATGAATATTAGTGCTCTTTTTTCCAGGATGGGGAATACCTCCCCATGGAACAGCAAAAGGAATGTACACAATTTTTTTTCTACACATCCAGTTTTGAAGTGGCACTGGCCTTACTTCTCTGTCTCGGCAAGACAACAAGGTCACTGCACAAGCAACTGAAAAAAAAAAGGATACAGCAAATAATCCCCAATTATTATTTTAAATTATCTTTTTCTTTTTCTTTTTTTTTTTTTTTACCTGCTCTTCAGGGATTGGATCTTTGTTTTCTATGTATATGGCAGGCTGTGTTAAAGGTACTGTAGTATGTTGTAGGTTGTCACAGGAAACTTCAATTTTTCCTTTAGGGGAAAGAAGAAAAGGGATTTAAAAAACTAAAATTGAGTATTGAATGATGTTTTTGATTCACTCAGGCAGGGTCCAGGTATTTTTATAAGCAGGATTTGCACGCATGAAAAAAACGGTGAGAAGGCTGGTTAGGTTACACGGAAACACTGTTAGAGAGCACTTAAGTTACTTGGTTGATTTTATAGAAGCTGGGTCCAATGGAACTTGTGCTGAAACACTTCAACTAACAAATCCAAGAAATTTTATAGACTTTGAAAATCTACAGATGACAAGCAAAATCAGTAAAATCAGAGAAGAGACTTTGTTTGGAAGTTGAAAAAAATTTATAGGTAAAACAGCTACAAATAACTGAAAAGTAATGGAAGAAATAATAAAGCAAAGGTTACAGGAAGATATTTGCGAGGTAGCAAGGAGACAAATAACAGCCAGTGTGGATTTGTTGAAAATAGAAGATGTTAATTTTTAATACAGTAACATGTCTTGTGTACAGAAAGAACCGAAGACATCCTGCATTTTGTTTCCAGTAGGACTTTTGACATGGTGTCATGACATCCCTATAAGCAAAATGCAAAGGCCAGGAAATGTTGCTATTAGGTGCACAGAACAGCCTCCTGGATCATCACAGCATGTTACCATTTTCAGACTGGAATATATTGAGTAAGGATTTGTCTCAAGTCCAATACTCTCCAGTATTTCCAATGGGTGAAAGAAAAGTGTTGCATCTCATTAAATTTGTTGATTTGGGGATAATCTGCAAGAACACTGAAGGGTATCACTAGAATAAAAAAATAATCCTGGAAAATCAGAGATACAACCCAGGCAGAAATGGATGTCAGACCCAGCAGTTTGGTGATAGTGGCTGCAAATTTTTATGCTTTGGAATAGCCAAGTGGGCAAATGCATCACAACTGACTGGGGAGCACCACTGAGGAAGAGGTGAGGAGCCTCACTGTCAACTCTACCCCACTGCAAGCAAAAAGCCAAACTACAAACTAGTACATACAAGCAACAGCATTGACTGTTAGACACATGAAATAACATTTCTACTCTGGCACTGATCAGGCTGTAGATTGAACATAGAGCCCAGTCTGGGGCCCCTTCATTCAGTAACACAGTGGGCCAACTAGAGCAAATATAGAGGAAAACATTGGAAATTATAAGAGGACTAAATAAAGTATAGTCATCAGGGAAGAACTGAAGCATTAGGAGTCATGTTGAGAAGACAGAAAGAAACATAATAATCATCTCCAAGAACATAAGAGCCATCAAGAGGAAATGTATTTCCATTGTGGCTGGATGAGAAGTACTGCTTTTAAATTGCAGCAAGAGGTACTTCTATTTAGTAATAACATTCTACTGGTAATGGAATTAACTGCTGGAATAGATGCCTGGAAATACTGTAAAATGTTTCTAAAAACAGTTTTTTAGGAACAGGTAAACAACATTTACTCACAAATACTAATTTACCCTTGAGAATGGAAATGGGTTAAATGACCTTGCCAAGCCCCACCTAACCCTGTTTTCCATTTCTAATCTATACACTGAACACTTAGGGATGGTGAGATTGCAGCAGATTGCAGATGGTGAGATTGCACGGCCTTGCTCTTATAAATATCTAAAAAAAGTTGTGTACATTTGCAAAGATAGAGACAGTTTAAAAGGAAATTGGATTAAATTTAAACAGTTTGAGGGCCATTGTTTCAAAGATCATGAATACAACACTGTAACTAGCCATCAAGAGTACTCCATTCTGTAATATTAGCAGTAGATTACTATATGCTTAAATTGTTGAAGCTTTAAGTGGTAAATTTTATCAGTGATGAAAAAATATGAAAGAATAAAGAGAAGAAGCTGAAAATTCTAGGAAATGAGTAAAGATGTACATGTAGATGAATGATTGATAAGTCCACCATTGACTAAGGAATTTAAATAGAGGTGAATTGCCTTCAATGTGCTAAATCCCCACTTGTTCTGAGGCTCTGCTCTGTACCTGACAGGATCAGTGAGAGCAGGCAGTGATTCTAGAAATACACCAAATCATGTAAAGGAAGAAGCCTAACTGCATTCCCTGAAGGAACCAAATGCTAAAATACAAGATACATGCTGGTGTCACCACCGACGACAGGCTGACAGGAGAGTGAGTATTCAATCTATTACACTGAAAAGCTTTGCTTTGGTTGTTTAATGTACCTGTAAGAAACCAGCTCTGACATGTAATGTCAGGGCAAGAAGCATGTACTGCTTGTTGAAGGGGACTCACCTCTTTATACAGATGCTCTGCTGGCTGAACTAGTTAGTTGAACTAAACATCTATTGCAGCAAAAGCTGAGCATTCACTTTAGACATAATGCCCTAAGCCCATGAGGTTCTTGAAACAGCTCTTGTCAAAAGATTGATTTAGTTTTGGATAATAATGAATAAACATAAAAGCTGTGCTGAGCTGCTGTATTAATTCAACAGAAAGGTATCTTCTCCCAAAGAGTTTTCAGAAAGTATTGAAAAAAAATGAGACAATTTATTGAAGTAATTTACATAAAATGACTGACAGACCAGCTGTTAAAATTTCTAGGAAGACAGCAAAATAATTGGACTTGATTTCATGTACAACTTGACAAGGTCAACTCACAGAAGCTTAGAAATATATCAGGAAAGTCAAATGTTGTCAGATAAAAATAGTTTTCAGTGACAAAAATAATTTAAAGTAGGTCCTGTGGAGCAGTTCAGTAAACTTGTTGCAAAATAGAGGTTCAATCCCAGCACATTTCCAGGAAAGCCAGTGGGCAAAAGTGAAGGATTATTTTATTTTTTTATTTCCCATGCAATCTCCTCCTTCTAGATCACACACAAGGTTATTTTTGTACTGAACTTTAAAAGGAAGCAAGTTATAATAAAAACGCCTGCTGTGAAATTTATACACAAAGTAAAAATAAAAATAAAATAACTAAAAATACTATGCTGTGTAGTCTAAAAAGAACTTTTAAGGGGAAAAAAGATCAGTGGAACTGCAGGTTGTGGAGGACATCAACAAAACACAACAGGTCAGCACATGTATATGTATCAGGCTCCATCTGACATCCTCCCAGGCTGTTTCAGGCAGCATTCAGGGAGAAGCTGTAAGACTGCACTATCAGGCAAAGCACAGGAGTTTGTTTATAACATGTCTGGACCTGCACAGAGCCTGCAAGAAGCCTCCCAGCGCTCCCAGTTCTGATGTAAGCATGAACAAGGTTGGCCTGCTTGCCTCTAGGCCCACAGCAATATTTATCCATCTACTGGATATTCTGCCCATACATCACTAGAGCATAGTGCACTTCGGATTTGGATTTCTGTAGGTAACTTGCTGATACCTCAAGCTCCCCCCCCAGTTTCCCTAGTGCAGTCTCCATTACCAGCATTTTTCAGATGCTGGGCTCTGCCTTCCTGGGACAGTAAAAATGCTCCTGGAAAAAAGAAAGATTAGAAATTACAGGCTCAATTCCATGTCAGGAGGGCCTAAGTTGACTTCAGTTATTTAAGCTGGTTGTGCTTCACAAGAAAAGCATGGGGGGAGTACAGCTCCCTAAGGAGAGGGACAACAAATAAAACACTGGATATGCTGCTCACTAAAACTTTTAGAAATCCAAACAAGAACAAGGTCTTGTTCAAGAAAGAGAACACCTCTCTTTCTTTGAGAAAGGAGGTAAATGTGTATTATATGCTCAACATGTCCTCCATGATTTAAAATGCTCCAGAAAATGTGACTGTCAAAAAAGTGTAATGACAATGCCATTATCATTTCAATTAATGGCATAATTTTAACGCAGTAAATAAATGAAGATCTTGAGGGCGATTCATGAAAATCCAACCCCTTCACAGGTGATTCAGCAATCAAAGGGAAAAAGCCATGATCAGTCTACACCTGAAAATGTAACCATCTGAATGCACAGGTTTAACGGACTGAGTTAACATGTTTGCGTTTTTTTCTGAAACAAAAGCTTCAAGGCCATCACAGTGAAAAAGTCTGATATAAAGAGACAGTTTTTCAATGTGTATGGTTTTAAGACCTTCTTCAGCTAAAATTCTGATACACAGGCTAAACACTATCATTGGTCCATTTGACCGTTTAATCTCTGAAGTGTATCCCATTAGCTGCTAAATTAATCTCTAACATTTACCTTTTTTATTTGGGTTTCTTCCACTCATTTTTTCCACCTGAGAAATGGCTTCTTCCCAGCAGCTGTTGCTTGCCTGGATATGAGGCTGAATAAACTTTAGTTTTTGTTCCAGAACCTGATGGGCTTCTGTTGTCAACTCAGGTGTCTCCTTAGTGCTAACAAGCTTTTCAAGTTCATCCTCAAGAATTATTACCCTAAGTGATGAGGAGACAAACAGCAGTAAGTAATAATAAATATTAGACTTCACCATTCTTTCAAGTATTTAACGTAATATACTGTTATTTTCCTCATGTTTTAAGAATCTAACTCAGTCAATTCCTCAAAGATGCCTCAAAACTTTAGAATTAAAATACTTTTTTCTACATCAAGATACATTGCTTACCTGCATTTGTTACAGTAATTCTTATATGTAAGATTAAGGGAGCAGGAGAGTCTCGACTGTTTCACCAAGGCAGTGACAAATCTTTAAGGATATTTACTACATAGTTACTGTGAGCTGAATGTTCTTATAAAGCATTTGATATGTGGAAAAATCAATGGAAGATAATTATGTTTTCATATTTTTTATAAGGGAGCGACAAGAGCAAGGCAAAATCTTAGTGCACTGCTAATCTTCAAGTTTTCACCAGATACTCAAAGAATACCCAGGAAAAATATCAGATTCCCTAGTAAACCAAGGCTCTTTGAGCCCATACTGTGTAAAGGTACAATTGATTGCAAAGACTGTAGGTATCTGCCTTTTTTGCTTTCAGTTGGGGATACAAGCTGACAACCCAAAGAACTTCAAGTCCAAAGCCTTCTGCATACTCTGTTAATTGATGTGTAAACTTACTCATTGAGCAGTGCCTTGAGATGAAGCTGCAAGCTGCGTACCGCTGTCTGGAGACTGTTGAGCTCTCTGGACTCCTGCTTGGTCCTGGCTGGCCACTGCAGGCCGGCCTGATGCTGGGTTTCGAAGTAGCGGTAGAACTCGTAGCTCCTCTTGAGCTCCTCCAAGCAGGCGGCGTGCGTGTGGGGCAGGCCCTGCGTCACGTCGCGCAGGACGTGGTGAGGCAGCTGCTCTGGGGAAACCGAGGCCTTGGGGGACGCGTTGGCTGGGGAGAGCAGCAGCGCCAGCCTCCTGAAAAATTCTGAACTCTGTCCTACCCAGAGCTGAAAGAGGACCTGTAAAACAGGGAAGGGTTAGCTCCATGCACCTGGGAAGGCAGTCAGCTTCCAAAGTAAATGTACAGATACGCCACAGGAAAACATTCCCTGGCCAGCAACAGGAACTTTGAAAAACTGCAAAAATCCGCTGACTGTTTTTGAAGGGCATTCCAGAGAGCGTGAGGTTCAGATCTTGTGAACCTTAGGTGACTCTTAATTCCTTGATGAAGGATATTAAAACCAATTATGCTCAGAAAGTTGTCAGAGTCCAAAACCTCATATTCCCATTGGCCAAGTTCATTATTTGCTATAATCTCCACATACCCTACAGCTCTAAAGGGCTGCCAAAATTCCAGTGGCAGCAAAGACATTTTTCTCTTTATAAGGCCAGGCTGTCATTTCTACAATCTAATAACTACTGCCTTGCCCCACACCCAACCTTGAAACATGAGCCTAATTGCACTGTACTTCAGCAAAAAAATATTCTACATCTGAAGAAAGTTGAACTGCTAACTTATTTACTTATTTCTTTTTGCATGCAAAGTAAGAAATTCCACCAATACCACTAGGGAAGGAAAGGCTTTTAAGAAATTGATTGATTCACAATGTTATATATGGTACTAAAAAGGCCAGTCCATCTGGGAGCAAGGCAGCCCAAAATGTCAATTTCTTGAGAACTTCTACTTCCAATGAAATGAAAAGAACTGTTTCCTTAGTTTAGAGAAGTTTGCTCAGTAAATCATGACAGTACAGCAGCACCTTTCAAGTCTAAAATGAAAAAGAAAAGGTTATGATACTTTTCTCTGCAACGATGGCCCTTATTAAAAGAGATCAGCTGTAGGTGATTATGAGGTGCAGATTGAAACTTGTTCGCAAGTATTCCAGACCAAGGAAGACAAAACATTTACTCATCATGTCAAAAATGCTGGGATGCAAACTGATCAAGTATTCCAAAAGAAAAAGGAAATCTCAATTTACAAAAGATGCTCATGAGAAAAAAGAATACGTGAATAACATGAAATTAATTTTGGGCACACATGCAAGACTGATTTGTCTGGGTGCAAAAATACAAAGCAAACAAATGAGCAGCAATCACTCAATTGTCCCTGAAAA
Source organism: Bombycilla garrulus (assembly GCA_013400315.1). NCBI lineage: Eukaryota > Metazoa > Chordata > Aves > Passeriformes > Bombycillidae > Bombycilla > Bombycilla garrulus. The sequence continues at coordinate 72,728 of VXBU01007180.1, forward strand.
TGTGGTACCCTGGATAAATAATCAAAAGCTCATGCTGTAATAAGCACAAAAGACCAACCCCTTCTACCAGACATAAATCACAGGCAGTAAAAAAGTGGCACACAGAAATAGTGGACTTCAGGGACTGATAATAATAATCAAAAACCTACCTGAAAAAAGGCACAACAACAAGAGAAAAGGAAATTCCAGATGTATTTACTGTTGCAAGCAGCTTGCTCAACGAATAACTACTGTTTTTTTTTTTTTGGTTGGTTGGTTGGTTGTTTTTTTTTTTAATGAGTGAAAAATTTTCTCTCTTTAAGTTGCTTTACTTCAAGGACAAGGTAGCCAAAAGACACATGCTGCATTTGTCATGTGGTTTAGCATGACCTGCATTTTAATATAAAGACAAATTCTCTCAAAGTGAAAAAAAACCTGAAGAGGACTGCACATACATCTAAGGCTCACCACACAAATATGTTCCAAGGTTATCAAAGTATGTTACCACACAGGAATCTGCTTAGGACTGATTTATGTTAATTTAGCTTGGTTCAGCTATACCACACCCAGCCTACATAGTTGGCTGTTATGAGTTACCATAAATTGAGATTTACTAGTTGTTGTGAGCTTAACTGTATCCAGAAAGCATCCTAACCAGTTTAACTAAAACAGAGTTCAGTTGAATTACTGCACATTGCAGGTAAACAAAGGTTTAGCTTACAAGCTTGGGCACCTCTGACTGGCTTCTTGTGCTTAAAAAGAAGTGGGTAAATTAGCAGGCTTACATGGTTGCATTTAGAACTTCAGCTAATGAAATGCAAGAAAAAAAATTCCCAAAATCTGCTATTTATTGTAGCTCTTAGCTTACAACTAATTAGACAAAGCCTCAAAGCTTAGTAATGACTATTACTGGTAGCATTTACCAAACAACATTTATCAGAACAAAAGAAGTCAAGCTCTATGAATTAAGAGAAAAAAATGCAATGAGAGCCAACCCCATAGAAACACGGAAGTCATATAATAATGGAATTTTCCATTAAAAAGACAGTGCTAAAGGGGAACTGCCCTGGCAGAGGACCATTAGAGTATAGAAGGCTTGCATTCAAATTAGATCTTCCTTCCAATTGACTCATGCAAATAAAAAATACCTAACATCTCAAAACAAAATAGATAAAACGGCCATTTATATGGATGTTGCTTTGTTCAGTTAAAAGTTTTTCAGAGATCAAAGAGCCACACTGGCTCATAGCAGCAGGGGTCCAAGCTTATGATTTCTACTCCTCAGTGTGACTAGATGCAGCTAGTCCCTTTGGCATTTACAACTGATTTGTGATTTCTGATGGCTCTCTTTTTATTCATGTCAAGAGATTAGATAAAAAGAGAATTAAGTAAAAATTTGGAAATTACTTTATTCAGCTGGATCAGGTGAAATCAGAGAGCAAAAAATCATATTTAAGGGGATTGATGAAGCTGATTATAGAACACTGACTTGAACTTCCATGATTTGCAGAAAAATATCCTAATGTTGTATTGAGTAACTTCTCTTTCTCTATATGCACAAAGAAATCATGTGAATGCTGATAAATGATAAATGAAACACATGATAAAAGCCTGATTGACTACACCTAATCCTCAATTCAGTGTGTTGCCACAGGCTAGGACTTCATGACAACTGAAAGATTTTCACCAGAAGCCTGCATGGATGCATTAAGCCCTTCTAGGAGAGCCTACCTTGAGTGCAGGCAAGCTGAAGCCATCAGTCAGATTGTGTGCCTCCTCTTCGGAGACCTGCTCTTCACTCAGACCCAGACCCAGCTCCTTAAAGGGGACCACACAGATGTAGCTGGTCACATTGTCACTCTCCGAGTTCAGAGGGTAAGTTTAGCTGGAGTTAAGGTGGTAAACAAAGCCACTTTTGCATTAAACACACAGAAAAGAAATATTTAATAATACTTGTTATTCCAGGCAATTTTTATGAAAGCACATACTTTCATCCCAAATCCACCTGAATCCTGTTTAATTGAAAGTTTTGCAATCCTTATTTGAAGCACAAGTTTTAAAGGCTCTTAGAAGGATGAGAGATAAGTCACTGACAAAACACCTATGTCAAAATACAAACACATAAAAAGAAACAAAGCAGATTGATGAAAAATCCCTGCATCCCTTTTGAATGAGTAAAACAGCTTATTTTTAAATACTGAGTTTCCAAAAGATAGTTCATGTCAATCTTAAACCAGAAATTAACAGAGGAAAGAGAATAATTGTGCAGTTTTAAGTTTTAAAGGTAGCCTGTGTTATAGACTAAACTCAGGATGTGAATTTGCTGAGAGGTCTGTCTGTGGATGGACTGCTCAGAGGTCTTTACAGTAAAAGGTCTTTGACATTTATGAGAGCTTTGTGAAGAACAGGAGCTCCCTGTCTGTCATATCATTAACTTTATTGATTGCATCACTGTAAAGACATTATGATCTTGGCAGGATGAGTGGCAAAATGGTATCTATCAACACCATTCAGCACATTTAAAATCTCAGTAGGAAAATGTACATTTCTAGTCCTCAAAAATGCTTAAAAAGTAGGAAGCAAGCCCAATATAACTGATACCAGAAGACAGGTAAAACAATTCATAGATTAGACAGCATTTATTTTAAAATAGCGCTAATTTTAGGCTAACCTCAGGCGAGGAACAGTTCAAGATTTTTGCATATTTTCTGATAGTTACCCAGTCACAAAATAGTAAAACTCATTTTAAAACAGAAATGTAAACTTATGGCCATAAGTACAAAATCACATTTGTTCCACAGAAATATATATATATATTTGTAAAGCATTAAAGAAAATATGGTCTTAATTTAAAATAGGGTTTTTTAAATTTCTAGTTTGATCTAGAAACTGAATGCTCTCATCTCTTGCACATAAAGCCAACTATAAGCACTTCTCTCTTGTCCAACTAATGTGTTTTCTGGGGGAAGCTACGAGTTCCATCCGCTTTCACACCCAAATTCTCCATGTGCTAAATTCTCATCGGATTGAACTTGCAAAAGTGATTTGATCAAGAGACATTTACCAGTTAAGCAGAAGAACACTGCATGAAAAAGTAATATTCTGTGTCCCAGGAAACAGTAAAGTGAACTGTCCAGGATCTAAAAAATCACATTTCTCCCTCCTTTATCCCTAGTGTGCAGAAAGGAAAAATCCTATTAAATGTTCAGACAAAACCCTGTAATGTACATTAATTAGGATCAGAAAATTACTGTTGTCACCAGCAGCTGCCTCAAATAAATGGTGTTTACTCTAAATTAACCTGACAGCATGCCCAGCAGAGGGAGCACATAGGATGAGGATGATAACTCCATCAGAAATTGTAAAGTGAGATCAAAACGCCTCAGGACCACTTATCTTAGGAATTACTTGTACTCCTCGTTAGCCTTTTCCTGCAATATGACATTTCCAGCAGTATGAACACCACAAAAATCAGTTTGGATACACGTGGATTCCTAAGTCACGTTAAAAATAAATTCCAGGCAACATCTCAAATGTGAGGTTTGACCAAGGAGCCACTTACCCATACCTGTGTCTCAGCAAGGGATTCCCAATGGCCTCCTGTACCTCCTACCTTGCCTTCTTCTATTGCAGCCCCTCCACTCCTATTTCTATCTGACAGATGAAAGGAGAGATGATCCCATGCCCCCATTAGCTTCCTAAGGATCAAACATTTGAAAGGTTTAAACATATACACACCATTATATACAGGAACACACTTCCTTTGTGCACTTTGATCTAGTAGTATTTTTAGCCCTAATGCCTTCTGTGAAAGCCAAAATACTAAAGCCTAACTATCTTAAATTTTTTCTATATCTCTGTGAAATTATTTCATTCATCTGTTTAACTTATACCCCTTATTAGCTTGAAAGAAGAGAAGGCAATGCTACTTAATAATGAAGTATCAAATCCAGAATAAAAAACCTCTACAGCAAATGTCTAACCTCTATCAGGTTAGACACTCTTATCTACCTATGGAAAAACGAGAATGCTAATGTATCCCTGTATGTAACAATTTAACATTCATGCTTTAGTATTCAAAAGTACATTCCCATCTAAAGATTTAACAGGAGGGCCTTACAGGATCTCTGGGAAATCCAAGCTGCTCTTCTACAAAATTCTCACCTGCTCAACAGGACGAGCTAAGCATGTGATGAACTGGCTGGTCAAGGAGGAAACACTGCACTGAAAAATGCCCAAGTGTCTCTACTTAGACCTTTAAGCATGGCAATTTAAGCCTTTATAATCTCAAGAGGGTACTACTTTTTTTTTGTTTAGCTTACTTGTTTTCCTGCATGAACTTTCCTTCTCCCCAGTTAAAGGTATGTGTTTTTCTAACAGTTCATGATGCAATAACTAAACTTCTACAGAGGAGAAGGAACAAGCTTTTATTAGATTTACTATAGGAAATTTGCAAATTTCCCTGTGCTCAGTGTATCTCAAAGATACAGAATGCATTTTATATGCATTACATTCTAATGGAGTAAGATATCACTCAGTTTAAAATACTACTATCCAATGTCTGGTTTATCACTAATAAAAAAAATAACACTATTTATGCCTAGACAACAAAGAACATCACCTCACAACAAAATCCAAGTTTTTTAAGTTTACATGGTCCAATGCCCAGGTCCTACCTATCAAAATAGTTCAAGGGAAATGGCGTATCAGACCATTCTGCATCAGCTGAGGATGAGATTATTAACATCAGCCAGTAACATAAACTACAAGGTTGCCTCCATCCAGCTGGTATACAAATACACCAGATTCCCATGCTGCAGAACCCACAAGGCTCTTAAGAATAGAAGTATTAAGCAGCTAGCATGCTGAGGGAAGCACTGCCTGAGTTACCACACAATTCAATGAAGGACAGTGCAGAGAGCTTTGGAACTGCTCTGCGTGACATGCTGTAAATACTTAGCCCAAAGTGCTTAATTTCTATTTTAGGCTTTCAGCCATTGCATCCTGCTATAACCTTGGATTCTGAATTAAAAGAGAAATACTCTTTTCGATGGCATTTTGCTTGGTGATTTTGAGCAATGCACTCTTGCTGACATGAACAAATCAGAGCAAGAATGGTGTAAGAAAACGCTGAGTTGTTTCTGCTAGTACCCAACTGTCCCTCCAGACAAAATGTAAGCAATATGACTTTCCATCTCATTTAATTACTGGTCTACCAAGTTTGACACAACTGCCTGGTATAAGGCTAAAACTAGACTGCATATTTTCTCTTCTACGTGGGAACAAATTTAAATTAGGGCAAAACTATTTAACTGTATTCACCGAATGCAGCTATCCAACTAAAAGAGGGTACAGGAGCCACAAGCAAATATTGTTGAACTTCTAGTTCTACTGAATAGAAGTGAGAATGATAACATATCAGGTTTATGCAATTTGTATCATCATGAATAAAGCTGTAACCTAAAAGCTTTACTTCTCTGTCACAGGTTCATCAGACATCTCCTTCTAACACAATTGAGATCTATATTAACATAAAAGCTTAATTTGCTGCAATTAATTCTGGTAGGAGAAAACCAACTTACCTTTGAACACAGGGATGTTGAATGAAAGGCCATATTGTTCAGAGAAGAGGATATTTTGGTACAAGGGATATTTTGGGCTAAGAGGAATTATAAAACAAAATCTTGGAGAGCTCTGAAACATTATCAGCACTTACACCAAAAGTATGGGTTTCAATAATGATGCAATGTTTTCAGTGCACCGAATCTTTTCTCACACTTCATAGCACACAAAAGGGCAAATTTTAAGCATGTTCCAGACCAAACGCAAGCCCCAATTTACTAAGCTACCTTTTCTTTCCCTTGTTTAGATACGCAATTCGACAATGTATGTTTCTAGACATCCCGACTCTAAACATTGGCACAACTGCAGGCAGGCAACATGGACTAGCTGAGCTGGTGTGTTTTTACAGAAAGGATATTTTTTCAGCATGTACAGAGTAGCCAGTCTCGCAGCTCGGAAGTTGGCTCTGACGGATCGATAGACGGCTTTTCGGAGGCCAATCAGGTGCTGGCTAGGATGCTGTCCAGCTTTATTAAATGGGCAAGCGGCACTGACCCTGTCAAGCAAACTTGAAAAGTAAAATGTGATACAACTGTACAGATGTCCTAAAGTATTTTTAAAAAACAGTACATCAGTTTTCCTATTTCACTATTTAGAAACCTTTTTCAAATCACTCAGTAACTATGAGACTAAAAAAACCTGATCATATCAATGATATATTTAATCAAAATTTCAGACAGCAGCCAGGATTCCTCAGTAAATAGCCTTAATCTATTCTCATCTGAGGCACGGCAAAACACCTGAGCACATTTATTTTCTCTAAAATTTTCCAAAATGGTACAGCAATGTTAGACATATCGCAACATTATCTCATTCAGGACACAAAACTGTTACAAGCCTGCTCTCAGCTTTGGAGGTTTTAATAAATATGTATTTAACATATTCCTCTTTATGTTGAAATTTTTTTTTCAATAATTTTTGCAGAAAAAAAGGTGCCAATACATAGCTTTTCATGCAAAACACCATATTTTTTTCACCTTACTGATGCAGAAAGTTTTCTAGGTGAAGCACAATGTTATTTGAGAGGTGATATAGATTTTATCATCATGCAATGAATGGCAGCTGTGTTTGTGAGAATCTTGACAGGTAAACACATGAAATGTATACAGCACACAAGCATATTGGAAAATACATTTGGTGTCTGGCTATTCAGGTGAATATACCATTTAAAAGAAATTATGCCATTGCCTATTAGAATGTAACTCAGCTTGGCTTTAGTACTGTAAGAAATTGCCTCATCTGGAAATAAAATTAATTGTGAACTGGATGAACATTGAACAGGTCTGTGGAACTTTAAGTTCCAGCTGTATCTCCTCATGTACAATCTGATGTCAAACCAGTGACTGAGACTCTGAAAACAGCCTAGGTGCCCTCCACTTGCTGGGAATGTTTTTACTAGAACCAACTCAGGAATGAACATTGCCTGGACAACAGGACAATCAGTTGTGATTTATTGTTTGGGGACTGGAAGCCTGCTTCTGCTCTCACCTTTCCCAGGGCACAGTAAAGAGGTGATTTAATGTGCAGTCACTTAAAAGGGAAAAGCATACAGGGTACCTGGTAAGCCTGAGGTTGGTTGATGTATTGGTAACTATTTCTGTAGTCTATCTCACTAAAATGCTGACCAAGTCAGCAGGCTGACACTGCTGGGAAAATGCCAGTCCTACTCCATGTGCTTAGCTGAACTGTGCTGCACATTGACTGGGAGTGGAATAGCTTGTGGCCTTCACTATCAAATATGAAAACCAGAGCAGCCCACCCAGTGAGCAATGCTGGAACCATATATCAGCATGTTTAACACCATTAACACAAGCAGATTCATGCCAAATATCGCTATATATTGAATATGCTAGCTGAAATACAATATAAAATATCTGCATACAATTTAAAATTATGTGTTATTAAAATGATTTATATAACATCTCATAAACTACTTTAAGATCTGAAAAAAATAAAAACAAACTGTGTTCATTTCCCTTTCTAAATGTAAATTTAAAATGTTAGCCTTGCTGTGTCTTTCAGTAGGGAACACAGCATGTACATGCCAATCTCTAACTTTTCCCTAGCTTTTGAAAGTAACAGCTGGAAGTGTTTATATATGTTATGTTTTGGGTCCACATCAGTTTGTAGATCCAAGCCCATTTTTGTCAGAAGCAAAGCTCAAAGAAAAAGCTCAAAGAAAAGGAGCAAAATTCTTCTACCATAAAAAAAAGAAAGAGATCTATGCTCTACTACAGTGATGCAGACTTTTCCAGCTCCTATAGAGAACAAATATAGCATAACTCATGCACAGCATGTACTGCCAGTATTCAGCAAAACAATCCGCTTACCTTCTGGAATGGATTGTTTCAATGCTTTTTATTAAAAAATTCTTCCTTACTTTTCTAATTTAAATTAGTAGAATCTATCATATGTCTTTCTGTCAGTCATGCCATATCCCTAAATTCCTAGCATTTCATTTATCTTCACAGAATCACAGAATGGTTTGGGTTGGAAGGGAACATGAAGATCCTCTAATTCCAAATCCCCTGCCATGGGCAGGGACACCTTCCACTGGGCTCCTCAAAGCCCCACCCAGCCTGGCCCTGAACACTTCCAGAGATGGGTAAGTCACCACTTCTCTGAACAATCTGTTTCTGTGTCCCATCACCCTCACAGTCAAGAATTTTTGTCCTAATATCTAATCTAAACCTGCCCTATTTCAGTTTAAGGCCATTCCCTCTTGCCCTATCACCATACACCCTTGTAAAAAGTCTCTCTTATCCTCTATGTATTTTAACTGGACTTACATGTTATCAAAATGTTATCAGCTTTGCATATCAGCCACAAATAGCAAGAAGCACAGAAAGTTTAAGGGTGAATTTCCCCTTTCCTACACCTCTAAACCCATTTTACTGTATAGAACAACAACACATTTCTTCATTAATTTAAAAAGCCAAATCTTAAATTGGCTTTCAACTTTTAACAACTTTATATAAACACATTAATGAAAATCTATTATTGCACTCTGGCATGAAAGCAGCTCTCTAAAGATGCTAATATGCATCCATATGTATTAAGCTCACAGAGCTTAATTGTAGTTTAAAATACAGTAAAAAGGGAGGATTTCGGAAAAGAAGTTAATTATTTTGGTGACAAGCAAGGGAACAAACACCGCTTACTGCTAAAGCCTTTCATTATGTATTCCTTCAGTTCTTGTTTTATGATGTGCAAGACAATGGGCATACTTCCATTACCCTCCATTAATTCCAGGCTGCAACCTGTGATCAGGTTTCATTTGGCTAATTCCAAATGAAGCAATTAGACAGAAATACTGCCCTTCTGCCTGAGTAGAGCACTGCCCTACCTTTGCTACACAATTTCTGTAACCCAAGCTACCCAGGTGAGGTCTCGGCCATCTCTGCATCACAGAGCCGTACCACGCAGACACACCTGAAATTCCAACAGAGTGTTAAACATTTCCAAAGGCCATGCTGGAATCAGAATATCAAGTTGTCTTTGAGAGCAGCTCAAGTAAGAGAAGCCTGACAGGATTACAGAATCACAGAACAGTTAAGATTAGAAGGGACCACTGGAGGCCATCTAACCCAAGCTCCCTGCTCAAGTTCTTAGTTCCTGACCTGTGTGGCTGCAGTCGGTTTTACTGGGTAGGAGGGTAATGAAGGCAAAAGGATATTTGCCTACCTATTTGAGTATAGCAATCACTACCACACAGTAGTAAATCACTTAACCTACAGAAAACTGACCAAAACCTCATCAGTGATAATGTACCACTTACAGAGACAGACCAGTATCAATTAATAAGGGGCAAATAGGGTAGAATAAAACAAAGCCACAGATATTTCTATGGATGTGTAAATTAGCCTGTTAGAACAGCATGACATGGTGTCATGGGGAGGAAAACCAGCAGTGGAGCACAAGGAACTTCAGGCTGAATCTGCAGACCTGGACTTGCCCTGTCAGAGTTTAGCTAAGTACAATCAAAGTATGAACTTGGTACTACTTAAATGACAGCTTCATACCTTTCCACTCACAATATGATCAATGCACAGGCCAAACTATGCTGCGTTAACAGTACTGTAAAACAGCTGCACATGTAACACTGACCAGAATGCTGTACCTGATTGAAATCTCATTCCTTCAAGGATGTAAAATAACACAAGAGGATACTCAGTAACTTTCAAATGCAACCATTTCTATTGCCACAAGACTCTTCCTGAATAACAACTAAGATTTTGATAACCTTGCTACAGGAGAACATACTAAATTTTGTTCTGCTGAGGTTTACTGTAGAAAATTCTAGAAAAAAAAAAAGGGGAAAATTTAGCATTTTGGATCATACTAAAAGAGGTACTCAAAGCAAAGAATTTCACATTGCCCTTGCAGCAGCATCTCTTGCATATGTGGATGCAGAAAAAGACACTCTGGAGCTAGAACTTTTTCTAGGCTAAACCAACCCAAACCAGCACTGACTCATTTATATTGTACAGTTGTCCCAGTGAAGATGTTGGCACAGTCAGACTTCTCCCACTCCATCCATATAGGAAAGTCTTTTGAAAAGCTTGCCAAAGTTTCAAGTAAAGAAGCTATTAGATCAAGGATCAGCTTAAAGACCAGTCTGTTTTTTGTTAATCTGTTATCTAAGATATGTAGTAAAAAGAACAAGGCAGAAGCAATTTAGACATTGACCATAAGTTCATTTGCTTAAGCTTGGGCAAAAATCCAAATGTTTTTCTCATCTGTAATTTGGACAAGCCCGAACAATAATTTCTTTTAAGAACCCATTTACAAAGATAAGACTGCCTATTGCTCAAGTATATGCTTCTTCAGCAAAAATCCAGACCAAAACAAAAACCACATAGCTAGGCAGACTGAAGACATGCTTATGCATTCCAAAGGGAGAATGAAACATTTCTTCAGTGAAATACACTGAAGGTATCTCAAGCTAAAAAATTAATCCAGTATTTTAAGTCTAGAGTTGCATACTTGCATGTAAGAACATGTGTCTGAATGCAGAATAGTTGGTCTGGCATGGATAAACATCTTGTTGCTCACAAGGGAACTTTTGCTTCATTTTAGAAAGAAGTTGACTGTATTTTAGGTGTTGGTGTTTCCCATCTCCTTCAGCCTTAAGGGGAATTGGCACACACATGGATTCATCATAGGTGGTTACAATGCAAAGGCATCCACAGCAATGAGAGTGCACAGAAACAGGCCTGTTGGCCTTGGAATCACTGCATACACTGAACACTTTCTGATGTCCTTTCACACAGCAAATCAACAAAGCTTATCAAATAACTACAAGAGCTAAATAATCAGAAACACTTTTGCATCCCTTAAGTGGAAGAGAGGCAAATTCAAAAGTAAATAGTTTAAGAATCATAATGTTTCAATAATTGTATGTGAGAAATAAAAGACTAATGTTAACTTTATTTGAGGTGGGAAATGATGTTTGATGGTTTTTGCTGATTACTGTGTTGTCACTACTTCAGACATATTTGTGAAATAAAAATAGAATGGTTTTCATGTCATCCTGTTTTCTAAAATATAAACTATTACTTCCAGATCAGTATATTTACATCAATTTGGTAATGTAACATAAAAAAACTCTTTAAATGACTTTCCAAAATAGTTAACTTAGTTCAAAGTCCATTTGTTCATACATTTCATTGCTAGCAACACAGGACACTTCGAAGGCATATGAGTATTCTGAGACTTCACCTTCAGGATGCAAGGTTTTAACACTGAGTTGTTAGAAATCATACTTTTAGTACAAATGGCAATTATAATTTTTCATGTAAATTACAACCTTTTAAGTATGTTTTTCAGTAATTCCACTTGTTATGGGAGGCAGCGTTAACAAGACAATTTTAGATGACAGCCAGTTTGAGTGGATTTGTCTATTAAATAAAGTGAAATACAGACTCACAGGGTAAATCCTCTGGAAATCACTTCAGTCTCTTGAATGAGTCGCAGAGCTTTCCTCACGAGGTTAGTAAAGGCTCGGCTATTGGCCACTGTTTCTTCCAGCTGGATACAGTATTTTCGCAGGGACATTTGCAGCTTGGCTGTCCTCCAAGTGCCCCACACTCTAAAGGCTGCATAGAGGAGCAGCACGGGTCCGCACAGCAGCCATGAGGATTCCTTCCACCACGAAGGAAACATAAGCAGTGCACTTACAAAGGCAAGGAGCAGCGAGACATCCCTGCAAACACAGACAGCACCACCAACCACACATTACTGATGGCAAACAACTGGGAAAATTACCAAGTTTTCAATTACAGCTGAGATTACAACATCTTATTGTGGGGCTTTCATGTAGGGTGCTGTAAATACTGAAAACTACTCCTCGTGACAGGTTTAGATGAATGCGTACATGATAATACTTGGCTGGTATACTTTAAGGAAACCTTTCTTCAGCTTTTTTACAGCATGAGTAGGAGAATAATATATCACTTTGAAAGGTCATTTCTCTTACACATATAACTTAAAAAAATAGAAAAGAAAATTTAAAAAAGAAAAAAACTGACTACTCAGCATTATAAGCCAGGGCGTGTAGGAACTGTAATATCTGTATTTCCAGGTTCAAGAGTACAGTAGGGAAGGGCATGTTTCTTTTGGTAGCAAATCCCTCAGTTAGTGCCAGCTGTCTTTTTTCTAGAGTCTGACTCATTTAACTTGGACACCAATGCATCACTAGTTTCTAACACTATTTTATAAAGATGGTTTGAATAATCATTTAAAATAGTTTGTCCCCTTTTGAAAATCCTTAAAGAATAGAGTTCCTAGTATCTTAGTTATTTCGCAAAGACATTTAAAAAACTTATAAAGTTGTTACTTTCCTCTATAAAAATTCAACATAAATAAGTAACTGCTAGAAAAGACACTGTGTTTTATATATTACACAGTTTAGTAAAATAATCACAATCTTCAGAGAAATGGATGGGATACCACCTTCAAGGTGCATGGTGCATTACAACTACACTTTTCCAGAATGCTTTCAATGAAAAACATTTTTTTCTTTCAGCCCTTAAAGCTGTGTGTCCTGCATTTAGGTTTGGACGTATTCACGTGGAATATTCTTCCATTTCTAAAATAAGGCTCTATCTCTAGGTTTTTATTTTCTGGACAGTTCTGTGGTCAAATTTCAACGAGTTTTACAAGTGTTAACTCTTTAGGGCTACTGGCTACTAATAGGTTTCAGTAAAGGTCCAGGATTAAAATATTCCAAATACATAACTACCTCTACAAGGGACAAACACATAGCCTCTAACTTCCTTGGTCGTTTAAAAAATAAAGTCCCACAAATAAAACAAATCAAATCACAACAGTGAAAGACTAGAAGGGATTTATCAGCTCATTTTGCTCATTTTCAGCTTCTGGTTGGTTAACCCAGATCATAATGGACAGACCAAAGATGAAAATGGAGACTCCATAACCCATGCCGTGGGTATCCTTCGAGTTCAAAAGATTTTCCCCAGGTCCCAGTTTGGATCACTGGCAGATTCATTGCATTATTCTTCCTCATTTCCCTTTTCTGAACAGAACAGATGACTGATCACCACCTTCTACATATCATAACACTATTCCATCCCAGAGATATGCAGAACCTTTCCTGAAGTAGTACTGCATACCAAATTATTCATCACTCGGTGTTTATTAACTTGACTTTTCCTTCCCAAGTGTAGCATTACACTTTTGTCTTCATTGAATTTTCTATGATTTTCAAGGTATTTCTCCAAGCTACTGTTGACCTCTGGTCTATGAAAACACAAGCTTGGTGTCATCTGGAAGGTGAATAACATTTACAAATTTTGTAAGTGTACTTTATCAACTGAAAGTTAAAGAAACTGAATAATGCTAGGACCAGAAAAATACAGTTCAAAAGTTCTCGTTTGGCAGAGAGCATCAATAATGACATAACTTAAACAGTTGAGGTGTGACTCTATAATAATTTTATCTACATTCTTATTGTATATATAAGAAAATAGCTCTGGCCCATATAATGTGATATTTTTTCTACTGATTACCATATTTCCAAGCATGACACTGTCAGAACAACCACTGGTATTGTTATTTTTTAAACACAGGTGGTAGCTGTTCAGACACTGCTGCAGTCAGCTCTTTCAGTATTCTTGAGTAAATTCCACAAGACTCTCGTGACCTCAATGTATCTTATTGAAATGCTGTGTAGTTTATTCTTCTGATGTTCTATGTTTGAAAATTAATTGCACATCCCATCTTACCTTCCCTCACCTCACAACATATTTTATAAAAACCTCACCAAAATAAACACTTTCCAATTTAGTCTTCACAATCATGTCTCATTATCAAAACCACCTCTATACAGCTTCAGAAATTAATTAATTAATCAACTATCTTACTTCCTCCTTATCAAATATATTAGTTAGGGAGTAGTTCATGTAGTAACCTCAGATTAAACTTCGCTCTTCCAATAAAATGCCCAATGGAAAAAAAAAAATGCTTATACAAAAATTTGGGGACTAGTAGAATAAAGACCCAAAGACGTGACAAAAAATACAGCTACTTTACTGTTGCATTTTATATCAAAAATGCACAATATATTTTTTTTCTTGTTTCTCAGTGACTATAATAGTAAATATCCTCAATACAATACCAAATATTAGGAGTTGCTAGGGAGCGTAGCGTTGGAAGCTGTCTGTTTTCCTGTTGCTTACACTGCCCTGCAGACAGGATACTGGGGTCAAGGAATTCAATCAGTTCCACATCCTCCTGCAGCAGAACTTCCTGTTGCAGGATGGTACGGAGCGTGTCAAATCGAAATCCAACATCCTTACCACATACGAATGGGTCGGAGGAAAAACAGGCATTAGTAAAGAATATGCAAATTCTTAAAATTAAGTTAGCAGAACAAGGAAAACACCCACACACTCTACTGACAACAATCTGTTCCCAAAGCACAGGAATGTTTCAGATATATCACAAGTAGCTATTTTTTTATTAAACTTGTTTAACTTTAAAGGCTCACACACTAACTAACAGTTTCGGCTTGCAGGATGCATCACACTGACTTTGTGATCTGACCTAGATAGTAACAATAACTGGAAACAGGCCACAGAGTATGCCAATATATTTGCATAAGAATAAGAGAGGTACTGAATCTATTAGAAGACCATTAAAAAAACCAGAAAATACTCTTTTTTAAAATGTCATTACATCATTTATATCATTAACAAACAAACAAAACTTACAGAGAGAAAGAGAGGTATTGCTAATTAGACAACAAAAAGTCCCTTGTGGACACTTAATACCAGTAGTGTCAGTGCACTGGATCAAAGCCCCAAGCCAAGGCAGTGGAGTACCCTCCTGCAGAATTCTGTACCTTTCCCAAGGGAACTCAAACCAAACATGAAACAGCATGAGGCTCTGAAGACCACACACCTGCTGAACCGCAGGCAAATTGAGGGAATTGTGAATTTGATGCCATAAGCACTTGCTACTTTTCCCCCAACTATAGCTCTTCAAGACAAATATGTAGCTCATGAAGACAAATCCAACCATCAGAGAAGCCCCCTGAAATTTTCATTTGCATACTGCACCAAATCATAATTACTTCAAGTTAAGAATGTCATAACAAAACTCAGCAAACACTGAACATGTGCATCCCTGCATCTAGCTAATTACAGAAGAGAAAAGAGAATATTTCTGAAAAGTCTCTAATAGAAGCTTTTAACACAAGTGTGACATTTCACAGTACAAAATCTGTTTCATTCTGTCACTGACAGAATGAGATTTTTTTATGAAACCATAAGATAGCTAGTTTAGAAATGTAATTCCATGTACAGATGTCACCTCAGATAACTTTCATTCTACTTTTAATGTAAAACATTTGTTTCAGGACTGTGTGCAAGAGGAAACTCTGCCCTCCTCCGACACATCCTGTGTCATTTCAATACTCTACTGGAGTATGCAGCACAACAAACATGTTTTACATGTTCTTTGGTTATGCCTCCATCTCAAGAAAGTAAGGCTAAATATTGCTGTTAAGATAATACTCTCAGTTCATAGGGGAAGAGGGAGGAAGAAAAAAGTCAATCAAAGATCATTAATGAGAGATTTTCAGAGGAAATTCTGTCCTCCTGAGATAAGGGAAAACTGAGATACAGCAAAAATCTGTAAGAAATTGAAAATTCTAACTTCTTATGTTGCTCAACATTTTCTTCTGAAGCTCCATTTGAAGCCATCATCCCTACATTGTAGTAGAAAAAAAATAAATCAAAATTCTTGATTCTGGGACAGCCTGACTAAAGTGACATTTGCAAGCCATACCAGGAGTGTGAAGGAGCTGGGTACAAGTTAAAGTAGATCTGAGACAAGCCCAGACTGGAAAGCGGTGCTGCAGAAGAAGAGCAAACAAAGTTTGCTCTGCCTTTCCCAAAAGCAGAAGCCCTGTAGAGAGCAGCGTAGAAGCAAAGAGGCCAGGATGGGTCCAGGGCCAGTACAGCTGCACTGTGGTGGTGCTGTGCCTGAGCTAACAAGCTGAAACAGAGGGTGAAGCAATACTCAGCTGAAGCTCTAGAACCTTCTATTGTAGGTGGTCTCTACGAGGCACTAGGCTGCAACACGTGGACCCTCTCTGTCAGTGTCTCCCCACTGCTTCCACCAATGGGGTACTTACACTGCAATTAAACTCATTACAGCTTTCAAGAATTTCTTTAACTTCTCATATCTTTTATAATCTTTTTATTTACTTCGACCATCTTCAGCCTGGCTACTGATACTGTTCCTGTCCTTTTGTGCCAAATTTGGCACAGTAAATGAAAAACAGAATTAGTATTATCTAAAGAATAAGTAATACTCTTAGAGCCAAAACCAACAATACAGACCAAAGATGTTCAGAGGATGAGATACAGGGAGAGGAAGACCTGTGGACTAGGAAAGGAAATGGAAAAATAAAAAAAGTGATCACTTACCAGTCGGTGAAGTATGTCATTGTTTCTCTTATATTCTGGAAAAGGAAACCAGCTTCTAAAAAACTCAACTAGTTTTGACACGATGCCTTGCTGAAAGGAACAGAAATTACTCTAATTAAAAAAAAACAAAACAAAACAACAAAAAACCAAAGCCAAAATTAAATAAATAACAGCAGACAAAGCCTTTATTTCTGCATTTGATTTTCTTGCTAACTCAGACCCAAGTACCTGTAAGGAAGTTTCACTTACTGTGTCTGGCCTAACTTCAGAGTACACTAAGAGAACATCTGCTTCCCGTCAGTTTGCTTGTGAACAAGAGAATAAAATAAAACCTTCAGTAACCCCACCTATTTGGAGCATAATAGATTGTTATGTTGTTCTGTTAAAAATAACTACAGCTAATATTAGATTGATCTCAAGTTGACAGCTACTGCATTGATATGAAAGACGCTCTCTTTTTGGTTTTTATCCCAAAGGTTAAATGACTGACAGGTTGAAGAAAAGTGAAAGACCAGAACAGGGACAACCTCTCCTCAGCAGCCCACTGCACCTTGAGCACAAGACTCCAGAGGAGTTGTAAACAGAGACAGGGAGAGTGATGGTAAGAGGAGGAAATGCCCCAGAAGTTCCTTGGCCACACCAGTGTGTGCTGCCAGGTATTTTGTCTCTATGCTGCTCCCCACACAATCTACATCCACACTTTTGTCTCAGCTGTAAACACAACTTCAGATGCCACTAATAGAGGGACTCCCTGTCAGGCATCACACATTCTACTTATATGGCTTCCTAAAACAAGATGTGTGACAGATTATAACTGAATAGATGCATGGTTTTGCTTCAGTCTGCAGCCATTCAATGAAAAAACAAACAAACAAAAAACCCCAAACCAACAACAACAAAAAAACCCCCAGCTTTGGAAACACCATTCTACTTTCCTCAGACTGAACTGATAGGAAGTATTTTTCAAAATATTTACTTATCTATATTTCATGAATTCTGAGGCCCTGTCTCAATCTTCAGACTGCTGACATGTAGTACAATCAAATAAAATGTGTGTAAAAAAAAATAATTTTGAAGTGCCTACGTTTTGTGGCATACTGTTTCAA
The DNA here is from genome assembly GCA_013400315.1 of Bombycilla garrulus. NCBI lineage: Eukaryota > Metazoa > Chordata > Aves > Passeriformes > Bombycillidae > Bombycilla > Bombycilla garrulus. Next base: position 90,390 of record VXBU01007180.1, read on the forward strand.
AATAATAAAACAAAACCCCACACAGATCCTAATAGCTCCAAGTATAAAAGGTGACAGCTTCTGTTTCTCCCTCTTGTTTGTTTGGTTTTTTTTTTACATTTTTTATACCTCTCTTGTTTGTATTTTTCTTGGTTTTTCCCCCCAACTACAAGGTGGGAAATAGAGAAACAAACCCAAGCAACAGGAGCTTTGAGTTTTGAAGTTAACCTGTGACCAGCCTGACAGCCTTCTGAAAGGCAGTGCAACCAAGTCTGGTGCAGCAAGCCAGGGCATAACAGCCTTAACATCAGGAACTGTCACCCTAAAGCTCCCTTATGCTTCAACAGTTTTTTTAAATAATGTATTTTAGTGCCCATTTAAGTAATCTAACCCAGGGTTTTCTTTACAAATGTCTCATCTTTCTGTGTACAGTTAGATTTTGAGATCTATGCCACAAGGAAGTGTTTTTAGGTCAGTGAAGAGGTAAACCAGTAACAGGGATCTCATAATGATAGCTCTTCCCGAAACACTGACATCATTGTGGCCTATTAGGAAGAGCTATCCCAGCAATTCGCACTTAAGATTATGGAATAAATCCAAGTGATTGTATTTTGATGTTGCTCAAGGGCAATGGCATAAGTCAGAAGAATGTCACTAACAGCAACACAAGATCATCTCTCAAGTTTCTTGCGGAGTGGCGCAAAAGGAAATAAAATTTTCTCGTTACAATTTGTAGAAAATTGAAATTACATGAACAAAGGTCTTGCTCTGCATTTGAATTTCAGACAGGTATTTCACTGGAAAGTACCTTTCCCTGTACATGGCAGAGAAAGAGTGATCCATTGAATTTAAGAATATGCCTCTTGAATCTTATAATTTTCAACTGCTTAGCCTTTTAAGTCTTTGGATTTTTATAATGAACATTTAAAGCAACACCAAGGATAGTTTTACACTGCTACCAGCTTACTAAACTAGACTGTGGAGTTACTGGAAAAAACCCTAGCGTGCTACATAAGCTATCTTTTAGTTTATTCTCCATGGTTTAGTTTAAAAATAAAGATCTGAGCTTGCATAAACACTCAACAGGCAAGTCAGTGCTTGAAAACACAAAACAAGACAACCCACTGTCTTGGGCTGTGACCCATTAGAATACAGCAACACAATTAATTATTCACATCCTTGGAATAGTGTCTCACAATTTGTATTCCCATTGGGAGTGTTACTGACAAGTAAAACTACTTTCACCAACATGCAAGTCAGGTCATGTTGCCAATGTTTTGGAGTATTCTTCTTACAGCTTTTGAACAACACTCAGTCAAACTCTCTGTAAACTAAATAATAAAGATGCATAAGTCCTAACATCTAAAAAAATATTAGCACAGTACATGCAAATTTTAGGTAAATTAATTTGAACCTTAAAAAGAATTCTAAAGACTATTTATCTTTTGTAGAGAAATTCTTCAGAAGAAGATAATGCTACACATTGAATACCTTGCACTAAGTGGGTGGGAAGGCCTAGACAAAGGCAAAGGACTCCTCTCTCTGCCGTCCCACATCAGGTCACCTGCACAGCTACTCAGGGCTAGCCCAGTGCAATTCTCAGAAACTGCCTCCAGCACCAGCTCTGTTCTAATGACAAAATATCATCATATCTAAGGTGGGACAAAGTGTGACAATGTAATCAATTTAAGCATTCAGATATGCACAGCAGTCTAGGAAAATGGCTGAGAAGGGAAAGACATAAATGGGAAATGATACATTCTGTAAAGATCAAGCAGAACTACACAAATGGGATTTAATTCCAGAAAACAAGTCTAGGAGCTCCTACTAGCAGTGCTTTTGAGATTACTATGCTAAATCACATCTTCATAATCCCTCAGATGGGAGCTGGGCATTTCATCAGTCCCCACAACACAACCTTAAAACACCTTTACAGCTTTTTAACTCAATGTTCATCAAGACCATATTCCAATAAAAAATAAAAGGCCAAAAAACCATCACCAGAACCACATGTCCTGAGAAGTATTTAAGATGTGCTTCAAATTCAGCTGGTGCCTCTGTCTTTCTTTATGCCTGAACCATGTGCTCTGCTTGGCAAGACAGCCAGACACAACAGAAGTATTTGTATTCAGTCACTAGGAACCTCTTTTTCTTCCCAGGTTTGGTTTTCCAGTCCCTGAAGACCCCAAAGGAGACCTCTGCCATGCCAAATTCTTGCTGTGAGTCACCTGCTTTCAGCTGCACAGGGTTCCCACTTGACTGAACACAAGAGGAGGAAACAATCTCAACCCAAAGCAACGCTCCAGCTTTCACATTTTTATTTTAATGAAGTGTTCAAGGCATTTGGAAACTCGCTTTTCAGAACAGAAGGAAAGTGATATACACATACTGGGAATCACTCAGTGTGGAACAGCATCTGCTCCCTGTAATCATACTTAAATCAAGCCTCAAGGAAGATAATTTTATATTAGGACTGTGGGTAGGTACATATTCAGAAGTCAGAAACCATTTATTTTCCAGACATTTTATCATTTCAGTGGACTAGGCCAGTGAAGACCAAGAGAAGGAAAATGGCAACAGTCTCATGTAAAACTGAGGAAATGACTGGATAGGAATGCAAATTATTTGTCTGCATGTCATAAAAAAGTTGCAACAAAGTCTCAGATCCTCCTAAATCCAGTCTACTTTTCTAAATGTGTGGCCAGCTGCCTGTCTTTCATTTTCTTTCCTATTGAGACACTCTACCAAAATGGGACACAGAAATCAAATGACAAAAACAGACTTCTAACATCAGATTACAAAAGAAAAGTGTTAATTCTTCCCAACTGGTACTGGAATTGCAGCAGGAAGAACCTATAACAATTTATCACTACAAAATGCACACAGGTTTCTTCCTCATCTCCAGTATGTATCCTTGTCTAGACAGAGATGAGACAATGTGAACATCACCTAGTGTTTGTAAGAAATGGACAGACTGTTTTCACACACCCACCCCCTTCAAGTCGCAAGGCAAGCCATGAAGAACTACTTCTACATGTGACACAATACTGCAGGAATTGCTGCCAACGCAATAAAATTAAGTGTAAAATGCTTGAGGGGAAGGGAGGGGAAAGAAACCAGAATACCTGAGGTTTTTAAAAGCAGTGTATCCTAATACCTTTGAGGTTCTTAACCCCACAGCACTTTTGTATAAAATTCAGTGGAAATTACATACACAAACACAATATCATACTGATTTTCTGACTGCCACAAAAGGGACTATGCAAAATATGTAGCTGACAGTCCATGCATTACTTCATAGTAACCAATAGAGTATCAACCAATGAAATATCATCCTAGTTTTTAATTACCAGTGAACAAATGTTAACATTTAATAAATAAATGAATACATAAACAAATCAGAGTCTTCCTACACTAAGTCAGAACAGGTATCTTCAGTGTAAACATACCACAAAACAGCCATTAGCTTTAAACATGAAACGTATTTTCAGGTGACAATTCTGAAAAGCAAAAGTGGTAGACCTAATACTTCTATGAATACTTTTAAAGGTAGCTCAAAATAAAGGAAATTGTGAGCTAAACCCTTCAGCCTTGCTTTGTGACCAGTGATAGAAGCAATCATTATTAGAAATGCAATAGCTATCCACACCAACTATGTCATTCAGATTGGCTACTGCATTTCTACTTCCCAGAAATCCTCTTTCTTAATATGTTTTGTCACAGACAAACAAAGCTATACTTAGCAACTGAATGCCTGGGAAGGGTTGGAAACTATAAATATTCTGTTCTAGAAAATTACAGGTTCTATTCCCAGAATGTCATGCTAAGCTAACATAATAAGATCCTCCACATAAGATAATTTTCAACACTCAAAAATTATTTATCAAAGCTTCTTGCTTCTCTAGCTTACATAAGTGCAAAGAAACACTCCAAACTATAATGACTAACCACAACTTCAAGATATGATAACAGGCTGAGCTTCATTGTCTGCGGGTTTTTGCCTTTGTTTTTTTAAATACAGGAAGTGATTTCTCTCTGTTCTGATTTCTCCTATTTGTGAAGCAATGCAGTTCTCTTGTGAGAAGATAAATGCTCAGCAACAGGAGAGTGCTCACCTTCTGGGCAGCACACACACTCTGCTCCCTTTGGCTTTCTGCTGCTGCACATTGCTCTGCCTTCTGTGACACAGAGGAACATACTTCAAAATCTGTGTGTCCCAAATCCTGCAGATATTGGTACAGTGGGGAATTCTGAAAAGGGAGTTATAAAAAGAACAAGGAGAAAAAAAACATGTTAAAAATCATTCCGTGTTTCCCACAAAACACCACTGTGAATTCAGCAACCACACAACCAGCAACGAATGGATTGAGAAATGGAAAAAAAATTAGAAAAAGGCTTCTGCTGTCTCCAAGGATGGTACTAGTATTCTGTCTTAAAAAAAAAATAAATCTCACAGCACACAAATGAAAAAAAAACAACTTTTTAAAACTGCTGGCAAAATGAATGATTTACAAACAGTCCTTAATAAAACAGAAGAAGTATGGAATTCTGATCACCAGAGAATAGTGATATTTAGAATGAGCAGATATTTATCTATATAGATCTGCAAAATTTCTTCTTGTCATCTGCACCAGGTATCTAGATTTACTTAACTCTTAGTTTTCAGTTTGCAACTACATACATGCCAGTATCTAGGACATATTTGATGAAAACAATACATAGGATAACTCCAGTTCTACTCAAGACATGTAAAGAGACTTCATTTTTAAGAGAAACTCTCAGCAATCTGTCTGATACAGCCTAGTTGAACAGGGTTTCATTTTGACCCCTGAAAAATTTTATTAATGAGAATATGCAAACACTAGCCAACTGCATAGAAAGAACACCAACATCCTAATTTAACATACTATCAATCAAAATACTGTATATAAAAAGTAAAAACTCTACAGTAAATGATACCCAGTTGTGGAGGCCTGCAGAAATAACCACCAACAGAACATCTACCACTAATTGTTACACTGACTGTCATTTCTTGCTAATGCAAGCTGTGAAGGGGCCCACCTAACTCTGACTGTGTACCAACACAGCCAAATCTCAAATGACTGCTTGCCATGAAATAAAACTTGGAAGCCATCATTCATACCAGCTGAACAAATTCACTTGTTACCTTTAGGAACTTTGTTAACCCTATCACTGAAGCACTATTTTAATTCCTCTTATCTATTTTTAAAGCATACAAAATCATATTTGTGTTTACTCCATTTCAGTTACTCACAACAGAATCAGCATCCAGTCATTACCTGAAACTTAAATATTTGAACCAACTCCCAGGTACAGACAATCACACTCACCCACAAAGCCAATGATTGTGCAAAACATTAGGATAGGTTAATGACTCATTTCCTTGTAAGAATATTTCCAATGTGACGACACAATCGTATTTTTTTTTCCAAGTAACCTTCTTCCATGGTTGAGTACTTTTTCAAAATGCATCCAACTCTAATGAAACTGTGCTGCTCTGGACCAGCTGTTTCTCTCTAAATAGAACATGCTATTTTACCGGAATTCCTTAATTAAAACGGAAGAGAAAATGTAATAGACTAGAATACTTGTCCTATTTAAGACACAGTTAAATTCACCTAATAACTTCAGGACAAAACTGAGAATAAACGTGGATATGCATGACAATGTCTTCTTAAAACAGCCTTCATACAGAGCCAGGCTCTGCACTGCCTGGAACAACCTGAAACACACCTGAAACAACCTGAACACCTCCACACAAGAACTTTTAGGGTAGCATGGAATTTTCCCCATTTAGATGAAGACACAGACAAAGAAGTGGGTGAACAGAGAACATTTTCTCCAAAAATCATAGTTGTAAGGCTCGCTCCATGCAAAACTTCAAGGAAATCATATGTAGGCTCTTGGCAAACCTGAGCATCATCTTGACCATACTTACCATGAGCAAGGCCAGCCATCGTACGACAGACGATTGTTCCTGTACTTTACTGGCACTCACCAACATACAGATAGCTAGCAAAATAACCCAAAAATGCCAACGAGTTCTTCTGGTATTATCTCAGGCTCTTTCTTTGGGGTCCATGATGAGATAATTTTTTAAAAGCTGATCAAGGAAACTGGTCTATTGCTGTTTAGATTAGTTCCATTTCCTCACAAAAATGGATGAAGTAAGGCAGAATGAAAGGTAGAGACAGACAGAGACTATCCACTGAAATCGGAATTATCTAAAATCCTGAAAGCTATCACTAGTAAGTGAAATATGGCATAGATGTAGAATGCCCAATTCTTCCCTTTTACTGGTTACCTAGCTACGTCACATCCTTGCATCCAACTGTAATTAGTAGGTTTTCCACTCTACAGAAACAGTCAAAAATACACCATCTCTCCAAATGTTAATGAAATTTCAGCCCCTAACTAGGAAGAATAATTTTATTTGTTCTTGTAATTTAGGTAGAGTACTAGTTTTACATAAATCCCTTCTGACTAACTCTTAGAAGGCTTTTACACGGTCTCATAATGGGTAAATTTACACTTTTTTGTCCCTGTGGGGAACTGGAAATCAGTTTTCTGATTGTTAGCTTAGGAAATGCAAATTAATTAAAATTGAACGTGAATGTTATTCCTTTAAGTAGATAATGGGTCTTCTCTTCCAGTTTCTCAGAAAGTACTCAGGCTACAAAATCTTCCTCTAACAGATTTCTTTGGCTCCACATGTTTTGTCTATCCCATTCTTTCTAAAATATTATTAGCAGAACTTACTGGCATATTGGAAAAATCCTGTATTTTTATAAACTTCAATGACCAAGAACTATGCTGTGACTAAAATTCCTTATGTAAGTAAAACCACCATTGTTCCCCTTTCTGAATCCATTAGAAGCATGCAAGATGTGGGTAAAGAAAGCAATGAATAAGAATTGGGTTGAGGCCCTTCTGATATTAGATTATTAGGAATCTTAGCAAACAAATCACAAAAACTTTCCATTAAGAGTGAGGTCTCTTATGTAGCACAGGCAGCTCCACATTTTGCTTAGAAAAATCCGAAGATTACACTCCTGTTAGAAATACGTACATTAGTCTATGCTACAATAAACCCACACTATTTATTTACTGTATTTAATTTCCTACTGCCTAACAAGCCTGTCACTTGCAAAGCTGTGTGGTCTGTATAACTCATGGCTGCCTACAATCAAAAGAGGAAAAAAATTGAGGATGTCTCCACTAATCTATAGATAATATTTCCCATGACATGTAAGTAATGTCTAGAAAATCCATTAAAGCAATTTTTAAAAGTCAAAGGGTAGATTTTATGTGCGGACATTCATACAGAATTTCCAATATTATCAAGTAAGCAGAATATTATTAATTATGCAACTACACAATTGCAATGTGCTACCATTAAAATACCCTATTTTGTACAGTGTGTTTCAGTACAAGAGACAGAAGTACTACACTTAATGCTTACAAAGCATGTTTCATCCTCACAAAGCTCTAAAAGCAATAATTAAATCTCATAATGTGTCTTGTGTATCACAAATTATAGCTCTGAGTTTTTAGCTTAGATCCTTACCCAAGCCTCTCACTCCTAAAAGCCTTCTTTCCCATAAAAAAGATCGCAGGCATGCACATATTCTTGAACATGGACTTCTAACTGTGAGAAAAGGTTCTTGGTTTCAACTCATGCTGTTGTTCATAAGCACTGTCAGGCTCAGCAGCTTTCACCTGCAAATATCATGATAATATTAAAAAATATGCTTCTTGATTGGGGAAAATAGGAGGCCTCTGCCTTGTTTCCTCCCAATTATTTTGCCCAGAATTCACACATTCCTTTTTATAACAGTCCAACATTAAAAAGGAAAAAAAAAAAAAAAAGACAACAGCTTTTATAATTCTGACTGTGATATAAATGCTACACTTTTATTTCAAGAAATTCAAGATACACTGGAAAGTTTATCCTTTCAAGCAGTAATAGGAGTAATAAAAAAAAATCAGACTTGTGAGAAAGCTTTTTATATTAGAATTTGAGGTAAAGGGACAGCAAGTCTGTTTCAGTGGATGGCACGATGAGGGAATTTTAAATACAAAATCTCATCTTCCTATTCATACAGCATATTATTAGAGGAATCTCTTCGAAGTACTTTTGAATTTTTACTTTCAACTACTCTCAACTTAGATAATAACTAGAATCATTAATATTACTCCAGTTTGACAGTCAGGTTTGTTTGTTTATTTCTAGTTGTCTCTTTCAGAATGACATGGTAATGAATAATGTACAAAGTAGAGAGGAAATTTTTAAAAATAATTAAGCCTGTTATTATGTTACCATCACACTATCAGTTACTGATAGGAAATATTATCTAAAGTAAGTGGTAAAACAAGGTTTTTCAGCAATATGCTGTATTTACTTCTAAAGTTTCCTCCAAGTTGCTGCTTATGCAGCAAGTGAGTTCTTATAAGTCACTTTCTGACACACAGGAGACAGTGGGGCATTTTTTCAAATTAATTGTGCAAAGTGAGTGCTGGAAAGAAAACAGTTCCAGAACAGACAGAAGACTAAAAGCCATTCTTCTTTGGTGTACTTCATACAGGTTATATATGGAAAAACTTGTTAACAAGTGAAGCAAGATAGTCAGAAACAGCTGATGTACTGAGTAGAAGCATGGTTTTTGAAAGTTTGAAGAATCAGTTTTCTATGGACTCAGCAGAGACCAACAAAAGAAACCACTTTTGGTTTTATGGCTTTTCTAATTTGCTATAATAATACTGCAAAGTCATTCAATTGTAACCATTTACAGTACAGTATAGGTTTATCTAAGGTCCTGTTAACATTATCAAGAAAGTCCTTTCCTCCTCATTCACAACTCCATGAGTTATTTTAGATCCATACTGCTAAAAGTTATTTCACTCACATATATATGTTTAATTACAGTTCTCCTTTTTTCATTGCTGAAAATGGTTGAGACTCATTCTAAACACAAGATATATTTTACAGGATTAAAGAACAGTCCACTAAATTACTGTGGGTCTTTAACACTTCCCCAATGCATATTTTAATAGAGCACTGACTTTGGTTAGGAAAAAACACCACCTAAACTGAAGACTAAGCATTGTGTTTGCAATTATAAGACAGTAAAAATGAAAAAAAAATCAAAATCAAGGCAAACACGAAAAATAATCAAACATAACATTGCCTACTACTATGTGAGGGAAAGGGTATATTAGTAGAGAATTTCCTAGCCTCAGAAAAGAGTTTGCTTTTGATAGATAAATACCCAGATACTTACATCTATTACAGCCTTGCAAGCACAGATATCACACTTTAATATCTGAGGCATTTTGTGCATATTCTGAGAAAAACCTTTGTAAGCACTTATCACACTAAGACACTGTTAGCTTCTGTAGCCTTGTTACAATAGCAGCTGAAAATCAAAACCACACCCAAATATTTTTGCTGATGCATCATGAAGAAAATGACTCAGGACTTCTCCAATAAAGACAGGGGCTTCCCTCACCCACCTTCTTTATTATGATACAATTTGCCACTTAGTAGCTAATGAAACAGTTTAACCTTAGAAGTAGCATTAATGACATTGGACAAAATAAGAGGCTGAAAGATCTCCTCTTAAAATAGGGATGTTGTTCAAAGCTGAGGTTTCCAATACGCCAAAAACACTGTGGGAGTTTAAGCCACCTCCAAAATAACTACAAATTATGAATTTTCAGTTTAAAGCCCCAAAAGATTAAACATTTCTACCAGAATGACAACAAAGGCTAAGGTATGCTGAACAGGAGGGTAAACTCAGAACAAATTACCAGTGCTTAAATCTTTCCCCTCTCTCAAAACAGATCTGAAAAAGTTGAGCTAACACTCACAGACAGTGCGATCTTTGTCTCCTGGAAGAGCGTGTTCCATTTTTCTCTTTGGTACTGCTCCCATGCACCTGACAGAATCTTGCCCACCTCCCCTTTTCTCTCTGCTTGTCCCTCCAGGATGATCCGAGATGAGGATGAGAAGAAGCCGTCAGTGTAACTGCACCTGTGTCCCTGCACAGTGGCATTTTCCTCACAGCATCAGTGGATGCAGTTTGAAACTTCCCAGGATCACGAGATTTCTCCTGACTAATGTGCTTTTCTAACTGGGAGGAGGGAGACGAGGATGACAGATTGCTAAAGGCTTTTAAAAAGATGCTGCTTGAAAGAACTATTGCACATTGATCTCATATTCAGCCATTAATAAGACGTTCCAAGCAACAGTATTTAAAAGCCTTGGTCATATTCTCCTGGCTGGTAACCACTCCTCCTCAGCGCCGACTGACAAAGAGCCAGGCGCTGCTGACAGGGCTAGTATTAGACAATGACTTCAAGGCAGCCAAAGAATCATTTAGATTTCCTACTCTGCTTTCACTGCCACAGCAGCACAGACCTTGGTTCCTCCAGCACTACTGTACCATCTGATTTATAAGTAGGCTCTGAGAACTCCTTTAAAGCCATTAATCCATTACTGTTCTCAGATATTTTCTGATGCACATTATCTTGGCCAGTGGCAGGACTCGGCATGAGGGGGTGACAAGGGGCTGGGTCAGGAGCATTTTGGGTTGGATATCAGGAAAGAATTTTTCACCTCAGGGGTAGCTGAGTATGGGAGCAGGCTCCTCAGGAAGGTAGCCATGGCATTAGGCCTGTCTGAGTTCAGGAAGCATTTGAAAAATGCTCTCAGGCCTGTGATGTGATGGGGTGTCCTGCAAGGGGCCTGGAGTTGGGCTCGATGAGCGAGTTGAGTCCCTTTCAATTCAGTATATTCTGTGATTCTATGATATATACCTAATTTTGCATGGACTCATGTGTCCTCAAGAGTTTGGGAAGTTTTCCAGCCTGTGTTTATTTCTGCATTGCTGTATCTCTGACATGGGAATGCTCTTTCCTTCATATTGTACAGCAGGTGGTTGTACATTACTGCCATCATGAAAAAGCATTAGAAAAAATATTCCATACTAGACAAAGCACTGAAATTCACTGAGAGCTCTGCACTGTTTACCCATTCAAAAGTGGACCTGCAAATGCAGGTGAGAAGCTGAGCAGGTCTTTTCCAACAGAGATGAAAAATACTGGAAAAACTGCAAGCGAAAGCGGTAAATGTTACCTTCCCTGAAGGACAAGGTAACAAGGCAGCTGACTCTGTGTCTGGAGTTTTGGGTGGGAAGTCAGTCATCATGCCAGTTATCAGGCTGATGATACAGCAAGCCTGGTTTGAATTATACCAGTCACTAACTCACAGATTTACTTCTTCATTTACAAGCAAAACTCAATTAAATTAATGCATCTGACTGGTAAGCTAGTGAAATATTTCTGATACATTTCTGAAACCTCTTTAAAACATTAGCTCCAAATAATCAACTTATTCATTACAGATCATGTCAATTCTTACTCCTAATGACAACACACTGTGCAGATTCCTTTACTGAAGGGAAAGGCATTCAAGAAACAAAAGGCAGTCACATTATGAAGATTAAAAGAAAACTATACTGAGCAATTCTTCCTATTCCAGTGTCTCAAGGAAGTTGATTCATGACTTGAAGTTGTAAGAGGAGTACTGCAGTACTAACCCTCTGTAAATTACTCCAGAGCAACTAATACAGAGGAGGATCGAGAAACAGACCTCAAAATTTACTCTGAATCATCATGTACTTTCATCTTAAAATTTTCTATTAAAAATAGTAATGGCAATATAGATTTAGGGACTGTCAAGTCCACATAATACTTTTATCTATCTGTTCTGATATACAGAAATGCTTGATGAGTTGACTTGGCCTGTGCAACAACCAGACTGTTCTTCACATAGTTTTAAACTTGTAGTTTATTTTATTTTCTCTCTGGTATCACCTGCTCCCAGTCATGTGATGAAAAGGAGCAAAGTCTGTCATCCCCTTCAACTTAGCAAACCGCTGAGAAACAAAACATCTGGAACAGTCCATCAGTCTCCAGTCCAAGTACCTGCACAGTACACTGCAATCCTCAGCAGAGCCATCTCCTCAGGCTGCATTCATATGCTCAATTTCATCTGCCATTATCAGAGTGAGGAGCTGAAAGCTGCAGTACCGCTGGAGAACACCAAGAGTAGTATTTATGCAGCCAAGTGGTGAGACTGAACAAGGAACTAATTGATAGAAAAAAACTAAGATGGATTTGGTTTTGCACATTCTTAGCCAAGTTAGTTTGTCTAATCAGTCTCCTGAGCCATTGTGCAGCATCATCCACAAATCCAGGTGCCAGCATAAGGAAGAGGATGGAAATAAACTGCAAAAGAGTAGTAAAGTCCAAACACCTCTTCTGCCAACAGCCTACACTTCAGGCAGACAAAGCACAGTTCCATAACCAGCTCATCAGAATGACAAGTGAACTGTGGCTTTGACACAGAGCTATGTATTTATAACTGGCTTTATTTCATGCATATGTAAAAAATAAGAGTACTGCATCTTTAGTTCACCCAATATTCAGTGAGAAAAATCCTGCTAACAGAACATTACTGACAGTACTGTTGAAGGTGTGTGAATGCTGGTCTTCAGCTTCTTCTTAATGTATGTTTGAGACATTAACTTTTAGAATACAACATTACAAGTCTGATGCTTGACAAAAATCATGTTATTTTGCAAGTCCTAAAGGTTTTCTGTTTTTGAATGGAAGTGACTTAAAGTTCTCATCACAACAAGAAGTTTCTGAGGTTAGATTCCCTCGAGTTTTCATTTGTTTTTGTTGAATTTTTTAAAAAAAATTATTTTAGAACAGTTTATTTAGGCAAAAAAAATTGTGAAAACATGTGACTGAGTGTTTTTATAAAAGCTCAACCTTTTAAACATATGGTTTACAAGGCTTCAGATAAGGATTTGAACATTTAGTGATGCACGAATACTCTAAGAAATACTGTATTTCAGACATGTTTTACTATTGTAGGCATGTAGAGAACACAGTTAAAGGCTGTTCTGTATACAGTGTATCATGCTGGGAAATGGTAGTGCTTCTTCCTAGAATCTCTTTCAAATCTTACAGAAATGTGTAGATCAGAACATTATATGCAGGCACCCTCTTTGCCCCTCATCACAAAGGAGCATCTTGGTTTGATGCCTAAATAAGCAGTGAGAGTTGTCTTTCTGAAACTGACGTTGGAACGAATTAAGATGTTGTCCAGTACTTCCCTTTTGTGCCCTCCTAAGCAGATTCCACCATTCCTGCCTCCTCCCCACACAGGCCTGACCCAGTACCACACAGCTGCCAGCTCTGCTGGGCCCTGGTGCTTCCTTTCTCTTAGGACAACATGCTCCTTGGAAACCATCTCCCCACTACTTTCCAGACTCAATTCTCACATCAGCTTCTTCCACTACAGCAAGAAGACAAAGAGCACAGAACGTGTCTCTTCAAACTCTGGGAAGGGTAACTCCATTTCTGTGCATATTTTGCTCCAGTGATGGGAAGATTGCTTGAACAAGGGCTGGTTGTAACATAAGAATAGCCTGTTACACACTCAAAATCTTTGCTCTGAGTTTGTGGGTTCAGCAGAATTGTGTTCAATATTTTACAGAGACATAAACTTCTGAATTTGGACATGAGGTTTTGATGCTCTTTGTGTTCAATCCCAGCTTGTTTCCTTTTAAAATATACATTAGCATAGATTCTGCAATTTGATGCAGACAGGTGAACCAAAAAAAGCCTCATTTTGTTAACTCGCTATTATTATCCCACTTGAACAAAAGAGAATCTGAAGTCGTGAAAGAACACATACAGAATTTATATGGTATTGTTCAGTCTGGGATTTCTACTGGGCCAAACAATCTCAAATTGAAAAGTCTGGAGTTACAGTAATGATCAGATCCTCCAGATCTAGAATAAAGCATTAGATTCCACAGAGATACAACCATCGGGACACACAGACAGCTATTCTTTAACATGTATTTCTACTAGTACTGAAACAGCTAATGCATAGCAATAGTAAGTAAATAATATGGACAGAACTGGTTGTAGGAATGGCACAAAACTCATGAATGAATTAAAACAATGACTCAATTGAGAAAATATTTATTTCCTAATTAAAAAATTTTAAATTGGAGATTTTATGCCAATGAAATTAATTTAGTATTACACAATTCTACATGTATATAATTCTACCTGTAAAGCCTTGTATTTCAAACACTGCATATGCAAAAGCCATTAAAAATCTAAGGTGGTGGCAGTTTGATATTGTGTGTGTCAAAATCATGTATTTGTGCAATCTGAGTAACTTTCTTCTGAATACATAAAATTAAAATGGAAAAAAACAAAAGTCACCTACACCCTTGTACCAGAACTGCTCTGACACAGTAAGGATCACTTTCTGGGATTTCAGCAATGGTCTGGGTGAAATTGAAGGAAGGAGCATCTCACACATGAGAAGAGGCTGAGAGAGCTGGGACTGGTGAGCCTGGAGAAACCTCAGCCTGGGTCTCATAACCAAAGAAAGAGTGCACAGAAGAGAGGAATGGGCACTTTTCAGTTGTGCCCAGTAACAGGACCAGAGGCAATGGACACAGACTGAAACACGTGAGGTTCCCTTTGAACACCAAGAAGTTTTTTGGTGTGAGAGTGACTGAATATTGGCACTGGTTGCCCAGAGAGATTGCGAGACCTCTTTCCATCCTTGAAGAAACTCAAAAGCCATCTGGACACAGCTCTGGGCCATTGATTCCACATGACCCTACTTGAGCAGGGTGGAAGACCAGATGACCTCCTGAGGTCCCTTTCAATCTCAAACATTCTGTGGTTCTGTGAATATCTATGGAAAGGTAAAAATATAGGACAAATTACACAGCTGAAAGCAGAAATTGAAGCTGAAAATGCAGTATTTTGATCACCTTCATCCCAGTGTTCTGAAAGAATGGGCACAGAAGATGAAAGATGCAGCAGAAAGGATTTTTAATAAATCTGTAAATCAAAACCAGAACAAATCCAAACACAGTGCCTATATTTAAAAGGAGAAAAAGCAATCAAGAATATGTCAAGTCTATGAATTTAATCAAAAGTCAACATGCTACTGAGAATAATTAATCTTTCTTGCAAAATTCAAAGACAAAGAAGAAAAAAAATTATCGTCAAAAAAGATACCACATGGGTTCACCAGAGGTAGATTGTGCCAAACTTGCTTGATATCTTTCTTTGACAAGACGGTTAATTTTTATAGATAAAGGAAATGCAGGAAGTTTGTATGGACTTTTTACACTATGCTGTATGGGTATAGACTTCTGATACCTTGCCATTTAAGATAAAAAAGATGGGAAAGGAACTAAATATGTTTATGGCAGAGATAACTGTGGTCTATACTGAATGGAAAGCTATTGGATCAGAAGGTTACTAATGGAGTTCTTAAAGAATCTTTGGTCAAAGCTTTTGCATTTTTAAAAGCTTTGATATTTGCCATAATTAAACTTACATCAAAAATCTCGTTAATGACATTTCCTGATAACACCAAGTAGCATCTCATATGCAGAAAAGAATTGAAACGTAATAGAAGAAGAACTGAAGGACTTTAAATGAGTATTGATAACGGCATGTAATTTAACAACAGACAACAGCAAGACCTTACACAGAGGGACAAACAAAAACAAACTCTCTGGTAATGGGGAAGCTGTTTATAAAATCAAGGACACATACAAGTGGTTACCCTAATATATTACAGCCAAGTCAAACAGTATGAAAACTTGAAAAGGTTGTTTGTAGGCCTGTAGCATGCAAGAAACAAAGTATTCCCAGAAGTAAAAAGTAAAAATAGTTCTATAAGACCCTAGCAAGAATGTCGAGTACCATGCTACAAGATGTGGTAAAGAAACACGAACTGAAAAGATGTGAAAACCCCAAAAAAAACCAAACTAAAAATGACAAACAGAAAAATCTGTTTTATGAAAGGAAGCTAAGATATACTGGTTTATCCAGCCTAATATAATGCTTAGCCAGAACAGGTTTGCTTTCTATGAATACATTAGGAGAGGAAAAATCTCCCCCTGTACTTGGCACTGGTGAGGCCACACCTTGAGTACTGTGTCCAGTTCTGGGCCCCCTCATTACAAGAAAGACTTTGAAGGGCTGGAGCGTGTCCAGAGAAGGGCAGTGAAGCTGGGGAAGGGTGTGGAACACAAATCCTGTAAGGAGTGGCTGAAGAAGCTCAGAGGTGGCCTTACCACTCTCTATAAAGACCTGAAAGGAGGCTGTAGCCAGGTGGGGGTCAGCCTCTACTCCCAGGCAACCAGTGACAGGACAAGAGGGCATAGCCTCAGGCTGCAGCAGGGAAGGTTCAGGTTGGACAGCAGCAGAAATTCCTTAACAGAAAGGGTACATGAGCACTACTAGCCAGGTAGGTGGTGGAGTCACTATTCCTGGAGGTGTTCAAGAACCAGCTGGACCATGGTCCTAGTTGATAAGGTGGTGAACAGTCAAAGGTTGGACTTGATCACAGAGGTCTTTTCCAACCTAAATATTTATGTGATTCTGTAAATGCTAGAGTCAGATAAAAACTATATAAGATAACATAAAATATTAGCTGATGTGCCATGAATAAATTTCCAGTCAGAAATTAGATGTCAGTTATCAAAGTTCTGACACATCATTATGCCCTCCGCTGGCATAATGATGCAGAAATTTAGCTAGTTTGAACAAGAAGCTCCTTTAATTTATACATTAAAAAATAAAAATAAAACAAGGAGATCACATTGTCCATATAACAATAAAAAAACGGAACACAATTCCAGTCTCATACAAATACACAAAATGCTGAAAATTTCCAGAGGATTCCAAGGTACACTCTAACTGCAGCATGATGGTCTTCCAGGTTCTGTATAAAAACTCATCTTAAGCAACTTAACATCAACTTGTTATCTCATGATCTCCCTTAATTAATTCAGACAGACACTAATAAAGAACACCATTTATTGTTCCTCCATTGTTTAGTACAATCTGCTCTACACTGCCATGATTTTTAATTTGTCACGCTGCTGGGTAGACAAGCCCAGGCTCAATATATCAGGGGCACCTCTGTGCTTCTTGAGTTCTGTTCCTCCCCACTGTGTTTGTAGTATTTTAATTAGAAGAGCAACTGCTTGTAACAAATACAAGAACTGAAGTGCTGGGACTATTCAGTCAGTGAATAAAAATTGCTGGCTGCTGCAGGAATTAATTTATGAATTGGATAGAATATGGCAGCATTTAGTGGACAGAGTAACTGCCCATCATTCACTATTGTTCAATCATGATGATCTGCAGCGGCATTTGAACTTGATGGAAAACACTGCTTCCCCAGAGCAGAAATGTGATGTTTGTGCTTCCTTGCTTTCAAAGATAAATTAATGTAAAATATATCTGCATAATAAGAAAAATGACTGGTCCTTGGAAGCTCAGAAATATTTATCAGCAGGCCATCATCTGTTTGATGCTGCAAAATTTTTTATGTGGATATTATTGATGTCTTCAGGGCCAGCTGGACAGACCTATGACCCAAAAAAATATGCAAAAAACAACCTGGGCATAAGCATCACATGGAACACATGAAGTATATCCCATTTGCTTCCCTCTCCTACCCATCCTTTTGGGTATGAGGCACATGAAAGACCACTTCTTTCCTGATGTTGCATTTCTTAGTACACCACGACTCCCCACAACATCGATGGATATCTTGCTGAAGGGAGCTCCAAACACACAGAGAAAACAGCTGTTCACAGCAACTGAGGTCTAAATGCCTTCTTGCAACAGTGACTGCTGAACAAGATGGGAAGTGACCTACTGAGGTGCAGAAAAAATGTAGTTGCTTACCAGAAATGACAAATAATTAAGGGGGAGAGTTTTGGGCCCAAGAAAACAAAAATTAGAAACACAAATACGCTGTAGCATCAAGTACCCCAATACTTTTTGGCTCCTTGCCAATTCTCTGGCTGATGTGTGTGAAGTATGCTCATAATTCTCTGTGGAGCCTTCATTTTAGAATAGCATGAACCCAGCTGAGTACTCCTGAAGATGATTCTGGTCTATATTTCACAGTATCTATTTTTATGGGTCAGCCCACCCACTACAGTTTTGTAGTCTAACCAATCAGCCAATCCAAACAGCCTATATTTGTCCTACTGTTGCTCTTCTGATTTTATTATGATGTACAATAATATATGACAGATCTGTTACTGTGTCACTCAGTACACCCATAAGTGTGTTTGGATATACACACACACTTGGTACAGTAAATGTAACCAAGAGCCTTCATTGGTAATGGAAGTCCTTTCTGAAAACACAAGGATAATAGTGAAGAGCATATGCAAGGAGATCTTTCACTCTCTATGCAGCAGAACTTTTCAATCAAAATGGTAGTTGCTGCATGAACTGAACAACTGTGAAACTGTAAAACAAGTATCACATTTACTGAAGACAGAGATGCAGAGGACAGGCAGTATACCTGTGAAACAAAATCTCACCACAGATTTATCGTATGAAAGGATGCAATTTAACACAGCAGCAACATAAGCAACAAATCTTATTGTTAGGATCCAAGGTTGGCTGTGGATGAACACAAAACTTTGTGGTATGGACTAAAGAGTAAAGACACACTACTTACACAGCTGAGAAAAAAAAATTACTTATGTAAGGAGAGTTTTGCATCCTGGTTGAAGGAGAAGCCTTATTGTTACTATAATTATTCATTTTAAAGACAGCATTTCTCTATAACCACTTTTTCACACCTGCAAAACCAGGTGCATCCTCCATTAAATACAATTACACTTACCTACTGCATACAAACTCGATTTTGTTACCAAACCGCAACAGCTGATATATTTAGCAACTGTTATTTAAATAAGGCCAAGATTATATTGCAGCTCTAACAAGACGTGATATAACTATATAACGATGTATGCAAATCCATTAATAACACAAATACTACCGAGACAGAGCAGTTTCAGTGTTCGCTGCACAGTTGCGTGCGTGCTAAAAGACACCTTTTACGTGAGCGACACCGATTCAGAAGCAGAATTTTTTAGCTATTCACTCCTCGGCGCAGCTGAGCCCGGCTGACCGGGCGGTGCTCACGGGCGGCTCTCAGGGAAACCCCTGCCGCCAGGGGCCTGGCGACACCTCCCACCGCGGCTGCCCCACAGCGGGGCCGGGCAGCGCGGCACCGCCGCACAAAGGATCGCCCGGCCCCGCAGAGCCGTCCCGCCCTCGGCCAGCGGGGAGGGCGCGACGCTGGCCCCGGGCTGCTCCGGGGCCACGGACACGCCGA
>VXBU01007180.1:109969-147694 GCA_013400315.1 Bombycilla garrulus
GGAGCTCCGTGTGCCGCGGCCGCGGGGTGGGATGCGGCGGTGGCGGGCGGGGGGAGCTGCTCCTGCTCCGGCTGCTCCTCCGGCTGGGTGGCGGCGCCGGGGAACAATGGGCTCCTTCTCCTCGGCCCTCAGAGGGGCCGTGGCGTAAGGGNAGCCGGCTGCAAGCGGGGAGTCCGCGTGCCCCCGCGGCCGGACAGCCTCGCCTCGCTCGCCCCGCGGCGGCGGGGACGTGGGGATCAGGGGCTTTTGCCGCCGGACGGGAGCCGGAGCCCCCGGCGCGCTCCCCGCCCCGGCAGTGCCGCGCGCTGCGCCCTCGGCTCGCTCCGGGGGAGGCGGGCGGGAGCGGTCGGAGCGGTGAGGGGCGCACCCGGCTCGGGACACAGCTCTCACCGGGACACAGCCCTCCCCGGGGTCCCCGCACCCCTCGACACGTTCGGCCGCGGGGCCGTGCGGGCTCGTCCTGCCCGGGGCTGAGGCTGAGCCGGGCTCACCGCTCACCGCCCCGCGTGTCCCGAGCGGGTCCCTGCGCCTGGGCTGAGCTCACAGCGGGGGAAACCTGCTGGGGGCCGGGTTCGGGCTGGAGGGCCAGCCCTGGCGCTGCGACTGCCGCTCCGTCTGACTCCGCGGAGCTGCGAGAGTTTGTCAGCTGCGGCTTTGCTTCGGGGATGTACCTGCCTTGGCCGGGATCTTGCAAGCAGGAGCCCCACAGGGGTGCTGAAAAGCGTTCGCTTCTGGCCTTTCCAGCTGCGGGCTGGAACTGACCTATTTCAGCGCTTTCCTTACCTTTCCTCCCCCGTTTCTTGACCGCTGCCAATTTAATGCCTAAAAGAGCTCCAAGACAAATTCTTGGTTTATAACAAGAGCACCCCGTGTTTAAGGGAATTGCTCGTAGTTATATTGGCCTTCACGCTGGTGTGCTAACAGCACTTCTGTTCGGACATCTGTTAGATTAGTAGATTACTTTCTTATCTGTCTAAAGACGAGGACAGGAGTCATTTCTGCATTGAAAACGTGTCGTGTAAATTATGAGGTATTGGCTGGAAACACAGCTGATTGTAGGGTTAAACGGGAAGCAGCAAAGTGCTTCCTGTAAGGATTGGGGTGGTGGGTGTTCTAAAGAAAAAGCAATACACAGTCATCAAGTAGAAGTATCAACCCAGTTCTCAGTATTTACCTCTCCAGTATGTCAACTTGTTATTGATTCCAGCGTTAATTAAGTTATCAGAGCTCTCATAGCTAATCAGAATTTACTGGAAAATGAAAAGCGATTTAATGCATCTTTCTGCTTCATTTAAAACATTCCAATTTTTAATATATTTGACAGGACTGATTTTGTTTAGACTTTGAAAAGCACTTAATAAAGCAGGTTATCTCTGCTTTTAACCAGCTGCATTGTGTGTTCCCGTTTTTGGTATTGCTGCTGATTGTGCAGTTCACCCCTGATCTTCTAGGAGTTAAACAGCTGTGCAAATAAGTGTTAGGGGGTGCTCAAGAGCTGGGCTGTTAAAATTTGATACAGTACTAAATTTCAGAAAGTTGGGTAAATTTTCAGTACTAAACAGTGATTTCAGGACTTTTAGATCTTAGATTGCGTGACTAAATCAGTTTTAAGTGTGCACTGTGGTTGTATTTGTGGGGAAGGTGCGGACAAAG
Source organism: Bombycilla garrulus (assembly GCA_013400315.1). Classification (NCBI taxonomy): domain Eukaryota; kingdom Metazoa; phylum Chordata; class Aves; order Passeriformes; family Bombycillidae; genus Bombycilla; species Bombycilla garrulus. Next base: position 111,623 of record VXBU01007180.1, read on the forward strand.
GGATTCTGGTGAACAAAGTAAGCAGAAGAGAAAAAGGGATGCTGAGGAATATCAGAACAGAAAATGGGACAGTTACATGGCAAATCTAAATTTTAGCAAGTTTTTTCAAGAGGGAGGCATAAAGAGTACTGGGGCAGAAAGAGGGAAGGTGAGGTGTATTTAAGAGGGGATGAAGAGTATTTTGTGTGTGATGTGTTATGGGAAGATAAAAAAATAAATGGGGAACAGGGCAAACAAGATTAGAGATTCATGATCCTGCTGACAGTGTTGTGACATTTCAGTGAAGGAGTTCCTAGGCACAGTTTGAAAAGTCTGGAGACTGCCAGAAGACAGTTCTGAAGGTTTAATATCCCTCTCTTGTTATTGCTGCAGAACTTCGTGACTGTAGTATATAGGCATTTTTTAATAAAGCTGTTGCTCACATAAAAATTTACCAACTCCTGTATTTGAGTTTCAGTCTTGTGATCAATAGAATCTATTTCCTACATTGAAATTATTTCATTTTGAATTCAGTCCTTACTCTGGTTTGTGCTGTGAAAGGCAGTTTTCTGATAACTGGTTGGTAATACAGCATTTCAGTAAAAATGTTATTGTCTGCGAAGGCTTCAGGTGGAACTTGAAATGCAAGAAACCTTTCCTTCAGCTTGGCTTGAAGTGCCTAAGTGCCTCTCTTGTGTCTTCTTTCAATGTATCTTTAGGACAAAGCAACGTGGTACACCATCACCTGTATTGCTTTAATATTTTTTTCAGTAGCATTTTCAGGTGTATGCAGGGCTTTCTCTAAGAGAGGTGCTGTGCTGTTTGAGGGGAACATGGTGTGAGATAAACACCAACGCAGCTTCTCCCCAAGGACAGAAGTTGCAAAAGGTCTGAGACTGATAACCCAGCCTTAACCTGACTCTAGCTCACCTTCTGCCCTTCTCAATAATGCAGTGCATATTCAGTGTCTTGCTGCCTATCTTTTCTATTTCCTCTACAAAATTGTTTCAGTTACGTCTCAGTCCTGAGCTGAGGATAGTTGTGTGGTGGAGTTCTGCCACAGTGGTTGCTTACACGTTTTAAAATGTATATGTAAGTCTGGAATTGTTGGAACTAAGGAACTATAGCACTTTTTAAAAGTACTTCTGTATAATTTGAAGATTATCTTATTGTAGTGATCAACCCATATGTTGGTTTCAGTCTTCACTTACAGCTATACTCCTGCTATTGCTTTCTCATGCTGTGCACAAGATATATTTATATATACACACTTACATATGATGCCAACAAATGTCCATTTACTCATTTTCTGCCTGAAAGTACTCCGCTGCCTTCAAGTATGTGCTTTGCCTTTAAAAGGGAAAAAAACCAAAAGCTCCAAGTTATGAGTTTGACATTTATTATTTCTTGCTCAAGAAACAGTCCTTATATGTGAATCTATAGAGCTTATTTAATGTGGGCAGAATGTATAGCTTAGGCTTGAAATTGGATTTGACAACAACAATGAGAAAAATGTATTTTAATGTCAGAAATGTAGTTCAAATGTAAAAAACATAGCGGGAACAGAATAAACAAAATCAACATGACTTTTCCAATCAAACTTCATTGCTTTCAAGGATTTAAAAAAAATGAGGCCTGCGGGGTTTAATGTCCCTTTAACCCTCGAATGTGTCAAGTCTCATTAGAGTTACTCAGCTCTGTCTCTGCATGTGATCTTAAAAGGTTGTTTATTCATCTCTTGTCTTTACTCTGAAGTTATCCCTAACTTTTCTGTTTTATTTCAATAAGTCAATGAGCAACCAAAAATTTTGAAATGGATGTTTTCCTTTTGCAGTTTAATTAGGATGTTTTCCAAAACTAGTGGCTGGGAAACCACAGTTTTCCCTTGTACTTCAAAAACTACATGTGTTGTCTTCCGGGATGTTATGACTCATTCCTTCTTTTGTTTCTTTTGAGCATTGTGGCACCTGAGAAAATCAGAGCCACTCCATAATGAGAAAATAAAGAAACATTTGCATAAAATAAATTAATGATCTCACAATACTTTTTTTAGGTGTTTACATAATGAAACTTTCTTATTGTGACTGAAAACAACATAATTGACCTGAAAAGCCTCGTAATGAGTCTTTAAAATATAGGCTGCTGGAGAACAGGAGTTTTAAAATGCTTTATCTGTTTCTCTCTGCAGTGCATTGAATGCCAGTGCAATAATCTCTCAGCATATCCCAAACATAGCAATAATTATCTTTCTCCCTACATGTTCTTTAAAAGTCAGATTCTTGTTTTGAGACTGAGAGTTGTAGTGTTTTGTGCCAGATATAGTCTCAGGACCAGCAAATTAGCTGTTGAATCAAGCTCTTCCTTCATGTGAGAAAAAACAGCACATTGATTTCTTGGTAGATACCCTCTGGGCATGGCATTATATTTTCATGTATAGCCTACAGATGTGATTTGCTGTATCTGAGAATGCAGTCTGCATATGTAAGCGAGGTGCCACAGGAAAGCCAATGCATGTGTTTGCTCTGGGCCAGCTGCTGCCTGGTAACTCTTTAAAGCCCTTTTCTTTCCCTAGTGTGTGTGAAATAGATTTGTCAAGTAGTATGTGAAATATACGTAACCTTATAGGTGAAAAGGAATAAACTGCCATATGTATTGTGTGGTAAGATAAGAGTATTCATATGACCAGCTTCTATGAAGTAGCTGACTTGTTAAATTCACAATTTGTTTACCCCACAGTAATTTGATTGTGTACCCTTATCTTAAGCTTAGGTTGAACTGCTGTCAAAATCTGTTGCCGCACTGATTTATTGTTTTACTTTCTTCCTAGCATTTTGTGGTTCAGAAGGGACATTGCTTTAGGGTAGGTTGCAGGATCCTGCCCAGGGCACTTCTTGGGTAACTTGAGATAATCCCATAAGAGTATCCTGAATACCAGGAGTGAAGCCTCTGTTCATGTGAAACATTGTAAGGAAAGGAATATCAAGTTAGGTCAGCTTGACAGTGTCTAGAATTGTTTGTTCACTTTTCAGGGACAGATACAAGTCAACATGACTTGTTCCTAAATGGAAGTTGTTAACATGATCTCAAAGGTATTGGCATAAAAATTACCTGGGAAAAAAAATCCTTTAGCAACAGTAGGGTATATTGCAGAAGGGGTAGTGCTATTTGATTTTTTTGTCTCAGTTCACCTTCATATAGCATTGCCTCTCCTTGTTCCTATGTAGGGCAGGGAAGAGAACAAGAGATAAAAATTTGAGAAGGATTTAAAGTTGTGTAATCATAATGCTTAAGATTGCAATATTTACTGGCTTTTCTGTTCATTCTCATGACAGTACATAGGAGAAGACACACCAGTGTTTTAAAGTGAGGTCCTCAGCTGTCAAATTCTATCATCTGAAGAGCAGAAATGGGCAGCACTTTAGGGTCAAAGAATTGAGAATAGAAGTTGCTTCAGGATGTTATCATCCTCCTCTGAAACAAATCAAAGAAAGAACAGGAGCACTTACCAATGAAGCAATAACAAGTGTTGGTCACAGAGGAGATCAGCAGGATGAGAATGGGTGTTGCTTTTTCCTCAGCATGCTGAAGGACATAATTCTCCAGAGAGATAAATGTCTGCTTTCTGTGCTGTGCCCTGAAGTCAGACAAAGAGCATGTGCATTGATCTGCATAGGTGGTGCTAATGGCAATTTGCTGTTAGAAAAATAACGCCCTTTTAAATCTACTTTTTCTAAGGGGGTTAGGTGTTGGTATTTTTAAGCTCACTTTTTTTTTTTTTTTTCCTTCAGCACTGAGCATGGTATTGGCAGTTCCTACGTGAGCAGCAGATTTCCTGTTGTTGATGGCAGCATTGCTACTCACTTTATTTATGGATTTCTTCCTTTGCGTAGTCAAACAGGTTGGAGGATATCTCTTTGACAGTTTCTCTGGCTCCTAAACATTTAATCTGTTTATGCAAATAAAATTTTCTATTTCTACTCTTAGACTTGCATTTATTACAGGAATCCTTGGGTGCAGGGATTCTCTTTGAGAAATAGGTTAAGATTGGAGGCAGGAGTGGGGAAAGTCATAGTGATTCTTTAATTTCTTGAGTAAGACAGGCTGGAGAATCCAACGTCCAGTGCAAAGTTTCCTCTGAAAATTCTACATGTGACAGAAAGTGAGTCTAAGTTGTCTGTAAGTTGTCTGTGGCTCCCCCACAAGACTAGGTGAGATGTTTGAGTTAATTATCCTTTAGATTTCATACGAATTTTAGAGCTTTGTTTCTAGTTTCAACTTGTCAAACCTCAGTGGTCAGCTATGGAATCTCATCAAGGGTTAGGTGTTTTGTTTTGGTTTGGGATATTTTTTTGTAATTCAAGAATCATCTGTTTTCAAAAACCTTTCACATGTGCATAAGTATCTATTCTATTACCATCTTAGTTTTTAAATTATCGGTTAAATTAACCAGGATGAGCTTCCTTGGGATTTGAAGCATAATTTTTGGACCTTGGATGATTCTGTAGTTATTTCTGAGATTGCTGGAAGGTGACATTGCATTTGACTAACAGTCTGGCAAGTGGTATGTACAGAAATATTTTCAACTCCCTTCTTCTTTTATACTTATCAGGTATTTACTGCTTAGCTTCAGACCTGCATGGAGCTCTCATAAAAGAACTATGTGCAATGATCTCCAAATGCTCTTCAGTCTTTACTGTCCTAAGCATAACCAACCATCTCTGTCCTTAGGTGAATTGTTAGCTCTAAATGACACCAGGAAAAAGCCCACTGTCCAAACAACTACCTCATGCATTTGCTCTGCAACATTTCCTTGATTATATTTATTGTTTTTCACCTTGCTTATGCTTGCCATTTAACAAAAAGTCATTGTCATATGACTTCCAGTCATTCCTTACACCTTTATATATAACAGTTGCCTCCCACTTAGTTTTCTTTCTGTTCTGGATGGGAAATTGTCCCTTTTACAGCACTGTTGTGCAGAACTGTGTTTTTCATCCAACAGTGAATTGAATTAGTTTATAAGTAACTGAACTTTAATTCTTGATTTCTAATGTAAATCTACTATACTTTAACCCTTGTCAGCTGCTGTAATTTTTTTCTAAGGAGTTCATTGCTTTTATTCTTTAGGAACTTAAAGATATTTTGTTGAGGAAAACTACTGGTATGCATTCCCTTCTTGGAGTCTTTCCTCTCACATCACATTTCTGTTTGAAAAGGCTCTTCATCACATTCCTTTCTGGTGGAGGGGTTGTCTGCAGATCTGTATTGATACCGAGACTGTAATGTGCCTGTTAATACATTGACTCGTATCTGCTCTAGATGTAATGTGCAATCAGTTTAAAGCAGACAGTGGTGTCTTTATTATCCTACACAATTTGCTGCTCTCTTCTGTCTGTCTCAATGCTTTCTAACATTGAAGTAATTTGAAAAATTCTAGTAGGCTTCAGAAATCACATTGAATTGCGCTTACTATCAGAAGTGAGTTTTTCTGCTCTGTTCATTTTCCAGGTTTCTGCCATTGGCTTACAAACAGCTCATCTGTTTGCTTTGCTTCTCTTTACATTATAATGGTTTAGTTTTAATAAAACCATGGGGGTTTTTTGATAGTTTATATGCAGGTAATGGTGTCATGTTATAACTTGTGAGTGTACTCCCTAATAAATACTTGTTAAAATCCCTGCAGAGTAATCTAGTTTGGTTGTATCTAAAATGTTAGGCACTCCCACTTGAAAGAGAGAGAAACTTCCAAGGTTTATGGACTTAAGTTTGCGCATGGGAAAAATAATCCACAGGATATTGCTTATCTAGCCGGTGTTTAATCTCCTGTATCTTTTTCAATCTGTTTCTCTCACTTGGGTATCAGGAAGGGTTCCGAAGCAGCCTGTCTCCTGTTTCCAGGGAACTTTAATAACTTAGTAAATATTACTGAACATGGCCCACTACTGTTTTCTGTTCTGTGACAAACTGTGCATCCCTTCTTCGTTTTTTAGCAGTGACTCCTTTATTTACAGGCTCCTTTATTGCCATCACTTCATATTCCAATTGAATAAGCAGTTGACTTGTCTGAAAGTGAGTGTACAGCTCTCTTCTGCTATTCAGGATCAGCAGTTACCCAGTTAAAGAGTTAATTTTACTTTTACCTAGCAAACTGTTGGTTCACCTCTGTGTGGGAAACCTGCCTTTAGATGGGATGCAGAAGGTGGTATAGCCTTGGCAGTAAGTGGTAGTTGGATCACTGTTGTAAGTTGCTATAGGGAGCAGTACTTTTGAAAAGAAATTCTGGATTCCCTCTTGCAAAATTTCTTAAAAATTGTCTCTGCCATCAGAGGCATCAGAGATTCTGCCATCAGAGGTTTATCTCTTCACTAATATAATGGCAGCAAGGGCAGCTGTTCTAAGTATGGGTAGAGGCAGTCTGGGTAGCATTTAGTGATTGATGTCCTAGAAAAACATCATTTTACTGGTTCTGGCTCTCTGCTTAGAGCAGTGGCTTGCTGTTTAGGAAATAGTTGCAACTGAGGGCATCTGCCTTTTTCGGTTTTCTTTTTTTTTTTCTCTTTTACCCATCTAGATTTCCTTCAAACAAACAAATCCCTGCAAAACAAACCTAAACTTTGTAACTTCATTACTGCATTCTTGCATTTCTAGGCTAGAGATTAAGATATAGTGCACATCTATAGTAATAAAGGTGGTAAAACACAACCAAACACCAAACCCACATTTCAAAGAGAATAATAAATCAGTGGCCTACCCTATCTATTTGCATGTGAAACATTAACTAATGTGTTTTCTTGAGGGTGTTATTTAACATGTTTGACTTACTGAAAGTATACCAAAATGTTGATCAAAACAAAGGTAGTAAATACAGAGCTAATACATAAACAGCACAAGAAACTTGTATACTTTATAAATTCGCACATAACAAAAAACACTCAAAGCACTTAGAAATCTGAAAATATTCCCGCATATGGAAATGAATTGGTCATAAATAATCTCCTGAAACATTAAAATGTTTCAGACATACTTTAAAAAAAAAAGGCAACCACAAAACAAGCAAACAAAAAACCCCCAAACCACTCAAACAAAAAATCAAAACTCTACAATCTCAAAGTTGCTCATGAGCTCCTTTTCCCAAGTGCTGTACTCTCTCCCCAGAGTTTGTCATCTTGTTGCGCCAAGTGGGTCATAACTCATAACAGTGGTGACTATTTCTAGGTCAGACATGTTGGGAAGAGTAACTTTTTATGAGGCACAGAAACAGTGTTTTACAATCAAAAGGTGTTGCCTTGCTACAAATTACTGCATTAACTTCCTGCCACAGACTAACTGAACTGTTGGTAGTGACATGTCAGTTTTGCAACTGGTACAGTAATTCATCTCGGTATTGTTTGAAGAGGAGAGGAAGGGAACGAGGAATTTTAGGTTGCACATTTCTCAAGGCAATGGAGGAAGGGACTTAACTGCCCTGGTCACTATTCTGGCTTTCCCACTGTCTTCATGCTTTACTATATGTGTGGCACTTAACAGACTTGCAACATTTTAGAATGGTATTACATTTAGAACTGGAAAACCAGGTGAATCTGCTCTGCTTTTCTTGGCATCAGACTTCAGCATCTGAGGGAGTACATGCACCAATATTATGTTAAACTGTTCGTTTATGAAAAGACTTTGAAAACTTCCCTACCACTTCTTGATGTGCTTATTAAAACAAAGAAAGGCAACTAGTAAAGAAGTGGAGTTAGGGAAGGAAGGCATGCTTTGAAGAGAAAAATGTATCCATGTGTGCACTGAGATCTTGTAGACCACAAATTAAATGTTATAAAACCTTTAATACTACTGACTTGCTGGTGAAGTTTTTCTGTGCGCAATGGTGACTAAAGTCTTTGTTTTCCATCCTTCCTAGAAATTAAGAAGCCACCAGTGGCCCCCAAACCAAAATTTGTCCTAGGACACAAGGCAGCGCCTCCACCTGTCGCACCGAAGCCTGACATTGTACACTCTGGTGGGATACAAGCAGCAAGGAAAACTAAGCCAGCAATTGCACCAAAACCAAAGGTTCTCAAGAGCTCCTCCATCCCAGAAGTGAAACCTCCATCGTCCACACGAAAAAGCACAAAAAGCTTTGAGGAGCACAGGGAAGATTCTTCTCAAACTCTAGACAATTTGAACTATAAAAATGAAACCTCAGAAGGGAGTACTGGAAACACAGCATACATTCTACCTATGTCACCTTGCAAATTTGAATGCCTTCATAAGCTTGGAAATGGAGAGAATACCTGTAAAACTCAGATCATTCTTGAGCACTTTGACACCTTAGAGAACATCAAGCTTGGTGAAAGAAATGCGCTATCTCTGGAGGATAGTCACACTGAAAAACTGGCAAGTAGAAGTCAGGTGGTTTTGAAAGCCAGCATTTTGGAAGAGAAACTTAAGGATGTCCTAAGTCATGGTGTGTTTCCTAACAGCAGTCCTGTAAGGCACAGGTATGCAGCCAAATTTGACAAAAGGGATGGCAGCTGTTCCAAGAATGATGTTAAAATAGAGTTTATGGAACTTGTACAATCTTCATCATCTACTGAGGTAGCTAAAGGGAATAAACAAAATGCTGATGGTAAGATTATTGCTAATGAATTTCAGATGTCTGAAATTTGTCCTAGTTTGACTGAAAATAATCACGGTTGTTCTTTCCCATTGGACAAGGAAACTCTAGAGAATGAAAATTTAAGTAGCAATAGGATGTTTTCAGGTGAAGTAGAGATGAAAGCAGATGCTGATAAAACCTCCCCTGAAATATCTTCAGTCCTGAACTACAAAGTGCTTCCTATCCCTAAGCCAAGAAAGCCACGTGCTGCATGTCTAGTCCGTCAGGATGGCATAGACAGCACAGGAGAAGGAACAAAGGAACCATCTAATTCAGAGAGAGATTCTTATAGTGTTGTGGACCAAAGCTTAAAAAAGCCAGCAAGAATTAATGTCCTTGGTCAAAGTGTTTGTTATAACAATAATGCAGAAATGCTTCATCCTGAAAAATGTGAGATAACTCAAAGCAATGTGGAAAAAATGCCTCAGGTAAAGGAGCCTACTGTGAATGAGGCAAAAGACTTTGTGAAGCTGACTCTGTTTTCACATGGAAGTCCTGATTTGGTGAGACATGTTGAATCGTCTTTAAATGCAGACCATAACTCCATGGATGAGATAACAGATGACAGCAGTAGGCCAGATACTGTGGACAAAAGGACTGACTTTGTCAGGGGTAATACCCTGTCCATGAGTTTGCCAAAGCAGCTCAAATTGGCAAGCAGTCAGCACTCATCTGCTTCCAACAGCCTCCATGTTTCCCCACAAAACTTGGAAAACAAGGAAGTTAAAATAAAGGATGAGAGTTCCCCCAAAGTTATTCCTAAGAAACCACAGAGGCATGGCCTTCCAGCTGCTGGCCTGCTGAAAAAAGCTGCATCAGCAGAGCTTGTGGACAAAAGTTCTTACACCTCCAGTGAGGACAAATCAAACAGCCTTCTAGAAGGATCTCACTTCACACATGCACAAGCCAAGGAGCAGAATGCACTTTCGTCCTGTGACATACCCAAATGTTCTGCTGAAAAACCCGTCTGGAAGTTACCTCATCCTATTCTTCCGTTTTCAGGAAACTCTGAATCATTAAAAACTGCTACCAGCTTCAGCCACCTGACTGTTGTGACCAAACCTAGGGCCAAGTCTCTCTCTGCCATGGACATGGACAGGACAGACAAGCCCTGCAAAGAACATCACAAGAAAAACAGCTTGAAAAAGCTTCTGAACATGAAACTGTCGGTTTGCTTAAAGAAAAGTGACTTCCAAAAATTTCTGTCTAAAGGCAGCCAGTCAGTGGAGAGTACTATTGGCAACCTTTCCAATGGGGATGGGTATGGAAATAACAACAGGAATATAGGGTCTGTAGGCAGTGAAAGGAAAGCTAAATCTGCCAAGGCGCATTCTGTAGAAATAAGTAGTCCAGCATTACGGAAGAAGAGGCAGAGAAACAGAAGTCAGCCTGAGATGCGAAATAACCAAAGGCTAGAGTCTTTAGAAAGACATGGACTTTTGGGAGAGAATTTATCCCAAATGCCTTTGAATTCAGTAACCAGCACTTGTGATCCAGAGTACGAGAATGTGCGTCACTACGAGGAAATACCCGAGTATGAGAACTTGCCTTTTGCAATGGGTGCTAGGAGAAATCTCTGCTCTGAATGGCAGAACTCTGGCAGCGTGGAAGAGCAGAGCACTGACTTCTATGAAGTTGAGGAGCCTTGTGAAGCTACAAGCAGGCATTGGAGACTTGACAGGTAAAATAAAAAGAAAAGGGAAGTTAAAGAGCTGCATTGTAACTCTGTTGGTTGTAAATATGTTTAAATGATAACTTGAGAGGCTGTACTTTTGTTAAATGTCAGCTGGACACTTGTTCCTGTATATCTTTCTGTAGGCTTTTGTTGTTTTGAAAGCTGCTAGCACTTGGCAGTGAGTCAAAAAGAAAAGCAAGCTAGTTATTCCTCATATATTCCTCAATATTTGGGAACCTTTACCAGGTTTAATTAAAGCAAATCCGATACAGTCATGTATTTGTATCCAAGAATACTTCAATGGGGAGGAATGAACCTTACCAGTCTCACGATGAACGGGAATAACTATCCAAAGAGTGCATAGTTGCTAGGTTTGTAGGGGGAATGAATGTATTTTTAGATCAGTTGATAGAGCTGGGAAAAGCAGACAAGCTTTTGGTTATGCAAATTCTTCATCAGGTCTGGAAAGCTTTTTTGGGTATAACAGAAGCTACTGCCTCTCTCTAAATACAGTGAGTCTTCTGTGTCTGCCTGTGCTCCCAGCAAAGGTGGTAGTGGTACACAATTTCTGACTCATAGAATATTAGTGTGATGGGGTTTGGTAACTGCACGTTGTTGCTGTGTTTCTTAAGCTCAGGAGGTGGTGAAGACAGATAATATCAGCAGATTAAAAAAGGGATTGGACAGGTTCATAGATATGAGGAAACCGGCCTCTGTTTGCCCCAGGGAGACTTAGATTTTATATTAGGAAAAATTTATTCACTGAAAGGGTGAGCAGTCAGGCATCGGAATAGGCTACCAAGGGAAGCGGTGGAATCACTGTCCCTGGAAGTGTTCATGAAATGTCTGCCTGTGGCTCTTTGGGACATGGTTTAGTGATGAACATGGCAGTGCTGGTTTAACACTTGGACTGGATGATCTTTGAGGTATTTTCCAACCTTAATGATTCTGTGATTCTATGTCCAAAATGGTTGCTAAATGGAATAGACAGGAATAGATCTTTTAATATTTGTATTGCTGTGATGAATGCTGAGAAGTGAAATGGGCCAGACCCATGTGCTCTCCCTAAACAGCATCACTTAGTGTGTCTGTCAGTGTGGTGACAGGTAAAGCATTGCTTTGTCCCAATATGGTGTCGTGCAATTTCTTAACTTCAGCTGATCAGTTTGTCTTACAGATCCTAAAGATTTATCTCAAACCAGCAGCAAGGATTTGAATGAAATATGCAGCCTGTATATTTCAAAGTCCCCAGCAAACTTCTTTGCACTATTGAGAACATATGTATAAGGACAAGAGTAAATGAATTACCTTCTATATAGTCACATTTAACTTCATTTTTCACTGAGTTACTATGCTTTGTTTCATTTTGGATGTGTGTATAGCAAACATGTGCTCCAAAGAATCTGTGCTCTCTTATGCAGGAAGAGGCAAATATTTTAGGGGGCATCCTATGTTAATTGTTTTGTAGCTAATGTTATCAACGTGGGTCTGTTGGAAAGCATGAAACCTTATAATGGAAAGTAGGATTTCTAGTTATGGGCTAGGTACTGGTACATTTATTAAAGTGGTCGTTGAGTACATTTATAGTTTACAGCAGGGTGTTTCTTAGGTTTTTTTCTTGGTATACTTTAAGTTCATGACAGAGTATATGCTTTTTGTTTAAGTCTAGCCTTTAAGCATCTTTCAGGGATTTTGACCACACTCTTAGGTATTCCCTCGATTCCCCCAATTAGGTCCCTAACCTAAGAAGGGTGAGACCAAACTTAATAAGGTTACATTTCATGTGTTTATGTGACTCATTTTGGTTTGTGTTGTTTTGTTCTGAATACAGGTGAATATCTGTCTGCTTTAGGAACAGGATAGTTTTGCTGTATGAAGCACAGTAGATGTGAGATTGCAGCTGCTCCTGAAGTGAAATTCTGTAGTTTTCTCATCTGGCTAAATGTGTGAGATATATTGTTATTCCCTCTCCACACAAACCTTCCCCTGTACCGACAGAGATATAAGGGTTTAAGTGGTCTCTCTGCCACATCTACACCTGAAGCTGCTCCCCAAGTTGGATGTCCTTGGGTTTGTGTTGGTTTTCTTTAAAAAGCACACATGGTAAACCAGAACTAGAGCCATTTATATGTTTCTTTTAAATCAAATGAAATGGTCAGAAGCTACCCTATGAAACAAGTCATGCATGTAGTTACAACAGATTTCAGAGAATAAAGAAATCCCTAGGGAAAAAAAAAAAGGGGACCCAACAATATAGTAGTTTCTTGACCTGACAGTGCTGCTGGGAGAGCAGGGATGAATATTCATTTTGGCTCTGCCTTGGGAGGTGTAAGGGTCCTCGCCCAGACGGGCCAGGCAGGCAGCTTCTCCAAGTTTTCCCACCCAGTATTATCTCAAATCCTTTGAAGCTTCTTTATCAATGTTGTCTTACCCTTTCTGCATAGTTCTGTAAGAGCTTTTTATCATTTCCTGGGCCAGGCTGTATTATAAAACCAGTTAGAGAAATAGTGCTGCTGCTGTTATTGAAATAATTGCCTCTCGTGTTTTCCCCAGCCTGTCAGAGCATGCACTCAGCTCTTTCTCATAGATCGTGGCACACGATTACGATTCCTGTAATGCACTACTAATGGGGATCTCAAAGCAAATTATGTTATGATTAAAGCCAATGTACAAATGAGATTGTTCTTCTGAGAAATTCAGACCAATTGTCCACACTTCTATTCATAATAGTACATTCAATATATTATATTAAGTCTGAATGCCACTCTTGCCATTACCAGAAGAGTTCAGTGGTGTCTTTAGCTCATGCTACATTTCTTTCTGGAAGAAGAAATAAAATTTTGATAATGTACTCAGTGCTTTGGTTACAGAGGATTTTCCTCACAATCCCAGCTGGTGAAACCAGCATGTTTTAATGGACAGTGGTAATAGCTTTTGACACTTTCATCTGAACTTCATATGTCACAGTTAATTCAGCTATGTTTTGTTTGCTTGAGCCTTCCCACAGGGAATTAAATGCAAATGGCAGGCCTGGGTAATTAATGGTAGGTATCAGTTGTCAGGAATTCATTTCTGAGATATTTGATGTTAACCTCCTTTCTACTGAAAAGAGAAGGCTTGGCTTTGAAAGGAAGAGAGTCAGGGTCCTGATCCATTTTGTGAACCACTGAGGTGGAACAGGTGCTGTTGATGGGTATCAGAATAGATTTGTTTTTTGTTAAGTAGTTCAGGGGAATATTCTCTATAAGATAAATAATGTCAGTAGCCTGGCAGCAGATACTCTATGTTTTGTTTCCACTACACAAAAAGGAAATCTTTCAAAATGGTGTTTAAGGATTTTTATTTTGGTCTAGCCTACCTGTTTGACTGTCAATTTAAAATGGATAATTTAGATGAATGTGTTTTTATGAGGACTCTATAAATAAGTGAGTGAAGACTAGATGCCGTGAGATAGAAATTGTGCTGTTAAGTGTAAAAGAAATCTTAAATATAATTATCCAGTCAGATAACAACAGGGAATGCAGCTCTCTGGGTTTGCTGGGTTCTGTGGTTTTTTTTGTGTATTTGGGGTTTCGGTTTATTTGTTTGTTTGAGTTTTGTCTTGTTTGTTGTGGGATTTTTTTTGGGTTTCGGATTTTGGTTTGGTTTTTTTCTGTTTGGGTTTTTATTTTTTTTGTTTATTTTTTTTGAGAAAACAATGGTTCAGGCCTGAAAAGTGAGATGAAAAGTCAGTTGTGCTGGTACCACAATTCTTTTAGTGTGGTCAGAAATCAGTAGTTGTAGTGGTTGTTTCAAAGTAAAACCAATAAAACCATTCTTTTGAAAATTCCAAATGAAAGAAATATTTCTGCATTAGCTATCATATTTTTAGTGTCACACCTTTATTCTGAGGAGGACAGCAAAATCTTCCTTAGGTCTAAAAATAACATTGAGTGTACATTTGTCCAGTGAACTAGAGATGCAAAGGAACAATGAATGTGGCTTAGAACATCTGTCATGCTGCAGAAAATAGAAACTTTTAAACTCTTGGATCTTGTGCCCTTCCTTTTGGTATTACATTTTTCTATGCAAGACAGATGTATTTCAGATTGCATGAGTCCACTCCTTCAGCCTTCTGGGAATAGCATACTGTATTTACTGGCTACTTTTGACACCGTTCCTTGAAGATGTTGCAAAGGTATATGACTGCTAATTTATTTATGACTGTGTCACTGTGTTTCCAGCTTGGATTTTTCCTTTATGATTTCAATGTTGGTTTAATCAAATATTACTTCATGTTTTACCCACACCTGCTGATTTAGAATAATCCATTGGTTTTCCAGAAATGAGCATGTCAATGCAAACTATAAGTTTAGTTTTCTGTACTAAATTCTGCTTTGGGGACTGAATCCCCAGAGTGTCCATGAAAACCTTTGTGGAATATTGAATTTCATATTGAAATCTGTGTGGTTAAGCACTTTCCTTTGATACATATTCCTCTTTGATGTTATGGTGGGGATTTCTTGTATAGTTTTTTGTGTGTTTTTTGTTTTGTTTGTTTGGAGTTTTTTTGCAATTGCAAAATTCCCATTCAGAAACACTAAATTAATAAAAGACTGCAAGATCTAAATAGCATTTAGAATACTGCAAGTTCAAACCCTTATGCTGAGATTTGAATGCACAGAATACGTTTTAGGTATTGGATGTGTTATACCATGTCTTCTTTTTATTGTATTTTTTGGAAGGATATAACTTCCTCATGAGAGGCGCCAAGCGTGTAGACTTTTTTTTGGTTTTATTTAATAGTTTTTCTCAAGGATTATTTTCTGATCTGAGGAAGGTCGGTTCCTCCTTCTGCATCAGCTCTGCAGTTTTGCCTTGTCTTCCAGTCTCACACAATCTGTGTCTAGCTGGTTTCTGCTACCCATAGTTGTCCATGAAATTCTTTCTCTGCCCATCAGGTTTTAGTGAAATAGCTTTGATAATAAGCTATTTAGGTTTCCTATCAGGCTTCATTACCCTTGGTCATGTGCTATCACTGTGTGTTTCTTTTTGTGTTGAGCTTCCTTGAGCCTGCCTTTCCTTCCCCCGCCTCCTTTCCTCAGTCGCGGCGCAGCGGGGAGGCCTCTGCCCGCTCTGGGGGCTTGTCAGAGAGGAGCGAGTCAGAGGGCTCAGATTTCCCAGTGCCCCGAAAGGCTCACTGACTGCAGAGTCTGTCTGGCAGTCCGCGCCCCAGAGCTGGGAAGGGACAGGAATGGACAAAGCAGTTCTTGCCTATCAGATATAAGGAATAAGCCGTTTTGCTGACTTGTCACTTTTTGCTCTTACAGACCATGAGGAAACAAATTCTGTAATTGTTAGGCATGTCTAATCAGAATCAAATCGGGGAGGCATGGAAATGTTGGTGATAAGTGGTAGTAGTACACTTGCTTGGGAATATTGATGTTTGACATAGGGACTTTGGGGAGAATGTAGGTGCTGGGAACCCTGGGTTTGGAATTCCTCTGTTTTGTAGTGTCAAGTGAATTATTTTGTACCACTGGGTAGCATGTCAATCTACATGGAAGACTCACAGTAAATTTTTTTACTCAGGAGAGCGTATGGACTGTTTTAGGTTTTCTTTTCCTTCTTCCCAAGAAACTTTGTAGTCAGTGTCTCCATGGTCTGCTTTTCCAGTAAGAAAAGTTTTCCTTAGCATTGGAGTGTCTTTCAGTTACACAGGTTTACAGTTTAGTCTGCTCTACAACCTGAAATAAAATGTATATACTGTAAGAAGAAAATAGGAACTCTGGAAAAATACTCAAATTTTCTAAAGCAAACTGGTAGAACTATGCTGATATTCTCCCCGCTTGCCCCCATGCCCCTTTTAAGATTTTTTAAAATCAGAATAAATAGGAACTTTAATAGAGTCTTGACACATTCTCATGCAAATATGTTTTTTACATGTGCTGATTTAATCTGTTTTGACAGTGGGAGACATTCCGAGGTCTAATTGTCTTTGTCTTCAATGAGGGAGAGAAAAAAATTGGAGAACTGCATTTTTCCAATACTGTTATTCTGGTGTACAGTCCAGTCTGAAAATATTTAAGATGTCTTATCACATACAAACAATTGTGAAGATCCCTAAGACGGTAATGAAAAAGAACTTTTGTCTTTGATATCTTTTTCATCCCTCTTTTCAAGGGCTCCCTTTTGATTTTGGTAAAAGAAAGTGGTGGGTGAAGAAGGCTGGTGTGGCCAGGGAAACTTCTGACAGAGTTGAAGGTGCAATAATGAAAGTCTTGTAAGTTATCAGGTGGTGTTACAAGTGCTACCTGAAAACAGATATGGTTTCAATGCCCAACATTATCTTTTTATTTTACGTATTTAGGGCCGGGTATGCTTTTGAGTATGAGAGGCGGCAAGATGGTGGCAGTGGTGATGAGGCAGGAGGTGCTGCTGTGAGCACTGCCCAGCTGCTGGGTGAATCCTCACTGCTTTTCAAAAGATTTGGTCAGTCTTGTGTGGCGTAAAAAAATCACACCATATTAAACCTTGACGCACATGCAATCCATTTACATTAAAAGAGCCGGT
Organism: Bombycilla garrulus; assembly: GCA_013400315.1. Lineage (NCBI taxonomy): Eukaryota > Metazoa > Chordata > Aves > Passeriformes > Bombycillidae > Bombycilla > Bombycilla garrulus. The sequence continues at coordinate 128,470 of VXBU01007180.1, forward strand.
TTTGGGGTAAAACGCACTATCCTTTGTTTCCCACTGAAGAAATGCTCACCACAGATAGCAAAAACGTCCAAGCTCGTGCTGCCGTTGCTCCCCCGGTACAATACGAGGATGTCCTCGTCCTTCCGGCGACGCTGTCCTCAGCTGAGGGTGCTCGGTGTGCCGCGGGGGAGCCCGAAGGAAGCTGAGCCGCACATTAAGCGGCCGCGGCCCTTGGGCTGCTTCCTAACCCCCCTGGTCGTGGGTAACAGGAACTCGAGCGTCACGCGCTTTCGTAATTAATCTGCAGTGCTTTATCTTTTTCTTTCCTCTTTTATTCCGTGGTTGTGTTTTTCCTAATTTTGGCATTCTTCATATGTGCTTCCTTTTCTTAAAGGCAGAGGAAGCGAAGTTAACGCTGCATATTTGTCACCGATGTTGGCCTTTCTCTCCCGCCTCCAACGTGTGCGCTCTGTCTCCTTTTGCCAACCGTGATAGAAATTAGCAAAATGTAGCTCTAGAGAATACATCAGATGCAGAGTGCAGAGTCAAATGTGATATGAAAATTGATGAAAGAGCCATTTATATTCTCAACAGCAGCCTTTTCCTGTGGGTTATTTTCAGCATCAGCTCAGGAAATGTGCTTGTGCAGATCTGTGGTACAGTGATATTCCAACTGCATTCTAATGTAATAGTCTGTGTAAAACAGTAAGATTTTTGGGTGGCACAAAATAAATGTGTAAAGAAAATGATCAAAATATAAAGGTAGATTTTTATTTGACCTAGTCAAAGATGTTTTAAGAAATAGATTTATAAAAGTGTGCAGGTATGTTGTTTCAGTGCACTAGACAAAATTCAGGTAAAAAAATGCTGGTTTTATTTTAGATGCTAGAATCCAGTTTCATTTAGAAACATAATGTTTATACAAGTTTTAATTTTTTCTTTAGAATATCTTTGTACTTATGAAAAACTGTTATACTCAAGCAGAAGAAGACAGAAGAAATCTTTAGGATGCATATAAATAAATAAAGGTTGTTTTTACCAGGCCTACCATTTTGAAAGCTACAACCTGAGCCTTATGGCTCAGTGATTTCAACTGCTCAGAGTTCACTTGGTTTTTTTGTTGTTTTTTTTCCCAGTGGTGTTTGTGGGGGTGGGCTGTTCTGTACAAATTTTTAGATGAGCTGAAAAATTTATAAAGAATGTCTAAATCCCATTCTTCTTCTAATTTGTGTAAAATATTAGAGGAAGAGATAGCCCAAGTCTAATCTTGCAAGCAGCTTGGTTATTTCTTACTCTTGGACTGTGTTGCTCTTGACCAAACTATTTAATCCTCTCTTTTCTGACATACTGTCCAGGAAGCTGCATCAGGTCGCATGCATGCAGAGAGTTGTGTGTTTAGGAATTAAGCCACTCCATTTTTATTTCAGATGTAGGTCACTGCCTTTTGAGTAATCTGTTACTCAGCTTTCTTTTGTCATCTTCTTGATATCTGGTAAAATAACCTGAGTGCAATAGGATGTACGTTATTTTTAAACTGAGTGAGCAACTGTTTGAAGAGGGATATTGGAGCCCTGATTCAGGAATAGTCACACAAAAATCGTGAAACTAATGCTGAGTCAATACAGAAGATATTGGGTAGGGCCTTGAATTAACTCTGATTACAGTGAGCAGCAGTAGCTATGCATTGAAATGTTGTGGTAGCTCTGACAGGGTAAGGCAAATTTCATTTGAAATGGGTATTAATAAGTTTTGTTCTCACTTGGTCTGAGTTTTCTCTTTCCTATTTGATACACTTGTTTTGACTTTTTTTCTCACAATTATATTACAGTTTTCCAGAAGTCTGTTTAGTGTGTGCTAGTGTTCTGTTGTGGTTTTTTCTTTTTTGTGTGACTGGAAAACAAAGTGTTGCTTTTCTTCTTATCCTGCTGCCCTTTCCCAATCTACTAGGGTCTGTTTTGTGAATTGAGAGAAATTAGAATAAGAGATTCTGAGTGTGAATGAGTGCCATATTTTTCTAGTCTTTTTTTATATTGTTTTTGCTAGGAGCTTCTTCCAAAGGTCTTGCCCATGAGCATTGCAACTGTCCCATGAAACAAGATTTAATGATGGGGGAAGGCACAAAAAACTCTTTAATTCTGTTGTAAATCTCTGCAAGGAGAAACTTTGAGAACTGTTCACACCTTTTTTAAACTGTGCTTTCTAAACTCACCTGCAAAGCATGCACATGAGTGTGAATTCTCTTTACCTGCCCTGGGAGACAGGTAATCCCTCACAGCTTTTGGTGGTGATGAAAAGCACCAATGCAGGGACTCCTTTCCCTTTACATGCTTCCAGCCCAGGGTTTAAATCCCTAGGTTTTGCCAGAGTATTTCACTTTCCAGTACCAGAGTTTGAGAATGTCCCATTGTATCCTCCTGGATCATATTCTACTACATTGGCATCATCTACTTTTGGCACCTTTGCTTGGATGGGTAAGATAAGTATGACTCCTGGCCTGGGCTGCATTTCACTCTCATTTTTGCTTCGTGGTCCAATATACCCAAAGGAGAATGGAAAGGCAGGGGGACATGAAGATGACAATAACAGAGGGGATTTTTTAGCTCTAATGGTAAACAGTCACGGTTATTCAGAAGATCTGAAGTTCAGATGACAGAGCTGATTATGATGGTTTAGGCTCCAGGTGCATCTAGAGTGATATGAAATTCATCTTTATGCTTTCTAGCTGATTTGTGAAAGGAAATGTGCTGGTGTTGACTTCTTTAGGCTGGTTGTGGAGGGAAGGTATTGCAGCAAAATATAACTCATCCAAAAAGTGCAGTAATTGATGCCTTTACTAATCTTGCTGATCAGTTATCTCATTATATATTATCTTAAAATTTCATAGAAATCCACTTGTGATCTTGGTTAGTATTTACGATTATTTGTAAATCCGAGTGTCTGTCCTGCCCGTCACAATGTCAGCTGTGTCACACTGTTCAGGAGCTGAGCTGCCCCACTGTGGGCACCAGTTTTCTTGCAGACTTTTGAACCGAGACCTCTCTCTTACTTTTCCTTTTCTTTTTTAATGTGGCTTTGCTGTGGTGAGTGTAGAAACATCTGAAGCATGCATGTGTGTTTATGTTGAACTTTTCAAGGAACTGAGGAATTGTCAACAAACGGTCTCAACTGAAGATGACTTCGGTGAGCATGGGAGGCTGCCTGTGGGGAGCCATCCTTGGGTGCCTCTGGCCTCAGGATCTCATGTTTGCAAATCACAGCTAAATAAGGAGATAATTTGAGATCTGTTCACACCTTTTTTTTAAACTGTGCTTTTTAAAATTGTGCCGTGGAAATATGGGCTGTATTGATCACAGTGTGCCTGAAGCAGGGTGATTGACAGAATGGATTTCTTAATAAATTTTGTACTTTTTTAAATGTGAAGTACATATGACAAATGTGCTTTTTTTTTTGCTTTTTCTNTTTTGTTTTTTTTTTTTTTTTTTTTTTTTTGCTTAGAGCATTTTTCTTTCATCTCATTGAGGAAAGTAGTATGTTCTGTCTTCACCTGAGGATAACAAATGCTAACCTGAGTGCTGCTGGGATAACTTGGTTCAAGCAAGTCAGGTGCAGAAGTTTGCAAAATGCTCAGCCAAGTATAGAAGGAGGTGCCAGGGGCATGATCTAACAGGCTAAGTGTGGTGGCAGCTGTCACAGTCTTTGTGATATCCTCCTTGCCCAGAAGTCGCAGGTGTAACCACTGAGTGCCAGCGGTAAGGACTGGGATAAAGAGGATAGTTCTTGGTGTTTCTGCTGGCAAGAGCAAACTCCTGGCATTCCCTGTCTCAGCAGCCAGCCCATTGCCCAGGAGGCAGCAGACAGCTTTCAAAGTGCAAGCGGCTCTGAATGAAAATCCATTTCAAATAGATTGTATTGAGCTTTTCTTTTGATAGTATATTTCTGTCATCAAGGATCCTGACTTTCTGAAAAAAAAGCAGACACTAATGAGTGCATACAGTACATATTATATTGTTTAAAATAATTCTGTTTCAATTCTTCAAGTCTTTAAATTGAAATTTGAAAAAGGAACCTGGAGTGTACAAAATATTTTCAATTGTAGTTGCTCTGCTGGATGCTAGTGGTTTCTGTTTTCTATCCGTGATTCTGGAAGAGTGATTATATTTGTAATTGAATCAATTGAATTAAAATTGAATATTTGTAATTGTAATAGCCTGCCTGGAGAGAATATAGCACAAGAATTCTAAGTGATGCAAATAGTCATGGATTCATTGGTTTAGTTTGTTTGCCCCTTGTTTTGTGGTGCTTTTTATTTTAGAGACCATTGTAGGGGTCTGGTTTATTCCTTGCCATGCCACCTGTGGGAGGATCACTCCCACAGAGGGAACTAATGCATCTCACAGGCATGATCTGTTTAGGCAGTCTTAAAAGATATAAAGAAAAAGAAGATCAATTGTCATGTTTCTTGGGATCATACCAATAAAAATTTGTGTCTGGTTGCCTTTTTTCTTGTTATTAGTTGTAATAATAAGAACAGAAGAACAAGTGGCATAAGGTTAGTGCTATTGTGTGAAATCGTATTTGAGAGGGCACCTTGCTATCTTGCTCTCTTGCTGTGAAAAAGCACCATTTTTGGCAGAGAAGTGGAAGCCCAAGCAGCTTGGCTGCAATAAGGCAACCAGTCTCCAGTGCTGGCAGCCACAGCAGCACTGCGAGAGACACAGCAGCATCCACCAGCCTTTCTCACACTGTCCACTACATCTAAAGAAGAGAGATGTGAGCTCAGCTTCAGCTTTTTTCATCTGTGAGTCTGTCATTAAACCAGAGAGATGACTGATGCTGTGGAAGTAATTCAGAGAAGTAATCTCCCAGGCCTGGGTTGCATTTCATCTCCATTTGCTGCTTCATGGTCCAGTGTGCCTGAAGGAGAAGTGAAAAGTAGGGAGACATGAAGACAACAATAAGGGATGGGGTGTTTTTAGCTCTAATGGTAAACAGCCACTGTTGTTCAGAGAATCTGAAGTTCAAATGAGAGGTGAATTTTGAGCTCCAGGTGCATCTAGATTGATATGAAATTTATCTTTATGCTTTCTAGACTCATTTGTGAAAGGAAATGTGCTGGTGTTGACTTCTTCAGGCTGGTTGTGGATGGGAGATATTGCAGCAAAATGTAACTCATCCAAAAAGTGCAGTAATAGATGCCTTTACTAATCTTGCTGATCAGTTATCTCATTATATATTTTCTTAAACCTTCCATAGGAGCTCACCAGTGATCTTGGTTGGCATCCTTTATTATCTTAGTGCTTTACCAAATATGCTTCCTTTCTAGAACTGATTTTCTTTTTCCAAAGCCCTGCAGTAGTTAAATAATAAAGATACTGGAGTGTCTTTAAAAATATGCTTGAAATAAAAGCAGAAGAAATTCACTGAATAAAAGGAAAAGGATATTAACCGAGCATTAATTTCACTTTTGCTTTGACTTTCCTGGAGCACCTTCTGTTGTTTGAGCACCCAAATCAGGGAATTAGTTACTTCCTAAATTGTTTCGGGTTATTAATTTGAGTTCTATATTTAGTCCTTCCTTGACAGAGATTCTGAATTTAGACAAGACCAAACAGAAGAGGTTCCATAGAACATTTTTTTTCTTTAGGTCTCCTACTGTTGTATTTTCTCAAAAGTGTACAACTAGGGTTCATGGAGGGAATCAGTTAGTGAGGCATGGTTACAGTTATTGGGAGTATGAGGGGCTATGAAAAAAATAACAATGTTATCAGCTATTGCCTGCTTTTAGGTCTTAAAAAAAACAGTAGCTGAATATGCCTTATTTACTAAAATTGATTGTAGGGAATGGTGATGTTAACAACTGAAAATGGATAATCACTAATAATAGTTGCTTGCTCTCTGGGGAAAAAGGAGGTGCAAGCAGCTGTGAGAAGATTGTGAAATGCTGTAATGATATGAAAAGGTTTTGAGACTAAACATTATAATATGGCATGTTTAGTTGCTCTCTGAAGTTCTGGTGTGTATTTTTTAGTTGAGTAGGAACTTCAGTTTATGTAATTTTGCCTATGTGTTGAAAGCTTGCTTTAAAAATAAACAAACCATAAACACCCACAAAAAACACACAATAAAATACTGGAGGAAGAGACAGAAGGATAAAGCAGAGTATACCAGAGACTCCTTTTAAAACAACAAAAGGATGAGAAATGAAGAGTTGAGCAGAGTGTTGTGTGCAAGGCTCTGTTCATTCAGCATTCCTACATATTTGTATTACTTTCTGAAAGTAGGAAAAAGATCTAAAAATAATGAAGATCACAAGGAAATGTGTGTAAAGCAGTAGCGTGGATGAATCTATTTTAGCAAATACTTCGGAGCTGTGGAAATGTGCTTTTTAGTAGTTATGGTGATGCTAACACTTGAAGTCATTCCAATATACTATAAAATACTTAATGTTGGAGCATTCCAGGGTAGAGAATCTTTCTGAATGATCTCAGTCAACCTTAAAATACTATTTGCCTTCTAAAGGGGTTGGAAACGGAGACTGAAATGTTAATTGTAACTTCAGGCTATAGTGCCCTACGCAGGGTCCAAATCAACAGTGCCTGAAATTGAAGCCACAGGTGTTTTTGAAGCTTCTATAATAAAACAGATAAACCAGTCTGAACTAGTCTTGGTCATCTCTTGAAAACAGTGAGTGGTTTTTATGTTGATTCCCAGAGGTAATAGTCTGATGGCAGTTTAAGTTTTGACAATTTATTTTGCTGTATGTCTTGCTAGGACCAACATGTTTTATTTCATTAGTGTTTTACTACTGCAACAGGAAAATACAGCACAACATGTATGCATCATCCCATAGGCCACTCATTCCATGGCAAACTAATGATTCCTTCATTTTATGTGTCAAATAAAAAAGCCCCACATCTATATTTAGATAACTTGCTCACGAGATACGGCAAGATGTTCTTACTCAGTGCACTGCACAGTGAGTTGGCACGGCTGGGGTTTCACATGACTGATAATGCAGAAGTTTTTATTGGTACTGCTGCGGGTAGGACAAAGGATCGTGATGAAGAGGGAACAAGATAGAGACAGTTCACAGTACCCCCAAAATACCTATCAGAAGAGCCACTTAAAATAAGCCTTACTGCATGCTTGTGGTATTTTGGAAAAGGGGGATTAATATGTGTTAGAAAAGACTCTGTTTATTTAAAGATTTACTACTATTTCCATAGGCAGTTAAAGTGCAAGGGATTTCACTTTATCGAGAGATAACTTTAAGAGAACTGTACATACACTTAGGTTATAGATGACTTCAGAGGTAAAAGTACAGAAAAGAGTAATCAGTAAATACAAATCTGCTTTCTGTTTCACCAGAAAAGCCGTAGCATTTACCGTGAAAGGTTAAGGTGTGATGTGTGAGGAGAGTTGCGTGTTCTTCAGCATGTGGCTAATAAACACAAATGAACACAGTAACTCTGTCCCCATTTTCTATGAAGAAGAGGACACAGCTGCAGATACCAGGAAGGTACCTACTCCTGGCTCCAGTATTGCATCCCACCCCTGGACTGATGGCTTGTTTGATTCTGGAAAATTGCTGAGTGTGAACTTGCTCTTGATCATTAATCATCTAATCATCCAATGTGTTTTTTCTTTAAAAACCAAAGGGAAAAAGTATTAAAAAAACTCTCAGCAAGATGTATCATGTGGAAGAACTGGGGGGCTGTGAACTGAGTAAATATAGGATAAAAGTGGAATAGATACTGTAAGATTTTATATGTGGTTCTCTCAGCTGTCATAGGTTCCTTTATGTGAATTGTGGGTGCATAAGCACCATTAAGGCCAGAAAAGTTTACTGCTTAAACATTGTGATTTATAGGAAGAAAAAAAACTTCTACACTGAGTGGCTGTCATTCATGGACACTTACTACACATCCTAAATTATCACTAGTTAATTATTAAATTTCTTAAGTATTTTTTTTTAACTGAAACTTTCTATTAGATAAGCTGATTAATCTTACATTTAGAAAATGCTTCACACAACACAAGCCAGCTAGTTTGTTCTTCATCCTTTAGTGGTGAGGGGATTGTGTTTGTGCATGTAAAATACAGCTTCCCCTGGAAGCAGTCTTCTTTCTGACTTCCAAAAGGGTGGATTTTTTAAAACTTTTAAGTTTTGGCACATGGAAAATGACAACAAAGTCTGGGAGTGGGCATCCAGTAGAATATGCTGAGGCAAAAGAACAGTGATGTCACAGGTGTGAAAACAATGTTTTCTTGATGAGAAGGAATCTCAGCTGAAGGAAATTAAAACAGCAATTAAAACAAATATTACGGCTGGGAAAAAGGGCAATAAAATGTCAATTAATAAAAATAGATATTAATGAATAATAGACAAAAGGGTCTAGTCCAGTGTGGTCAGAGAATAAAAAACACTTAATATTTTTTGGAGTGGAGGAAAAATACCCTTGATCAGAGATAGATTCAGTGACAGATGTGGATGGTAAAGATGAGTAATTTAGTAAAGGAAGGAACATCAGTAATTGATGTTGCAGGTTTTGATTAAATCTGGGGCATAGATCTACCTCATGTCATGCTATTGATGTAATAATTGTTTGTCATAATAAAATATGAGATGACATCTGCTAAAATAAATATTCTCAGCTGACTGTGACTTATATAAACAAGGCAAGGAGTTTTCTGAATTGCTGAAGTTAATGAATAACTTCAGAAATCTTAGTTTCCTGCTAGCATGATTCCAGGGAAAGCACCAGTAAAAAGCTGCCTTTTTGCCTTCCTGAAACCCCTAGAGATCCTATGGGAACTGTCCCTGGCATACACCATAATGCTGCTGTCATCAGCCACTCTCTAGTGGCTGCTGTCCTCCTGCATGAAGCTGACAAATTTCCAGACCCAAATAAAGGGGTGTCTCTGGGCCCAGGGTGCTGCAGTCTTGGCTCAGGACCTTGTTGAACTCAGCGATGACCTTACAGTTGCCTTCCTCACCCCCCACCCCGTTCGGTTCTGGGAGACAATAACTGCTTGGGAGTTTCCCAAGTCCTTCCTGTGTTGTCATAATAGAACCAAGTTATTTTAATCTTCTCTGTGTCTTCATGGCTGACCAAGGTCTGTCCACAGGCCAGCTAATCCTTATCTCCAAATATATTTCTATTTGTGATCAGCATTTTTGTGTTGGTTTGTTTGTTTTTAATTCTATCTTGAGCACTGAGTAATAAAGACATGGCTGTAGCAGAATCCCCTTCCTTGACCCGCTGGGCACTCTTGCTCAGGGTGCCCTCAGTGCCACTTCCATGTCGCTGGCAAACCTGTGTAACAGTGCCAGTCCCAATGCTGAACCCGAGCCCTGAGGCATACTTCTGCTTCTCAGATTGCTGGCAGACACCTTCCGTGGGATCCATGGTGACAGATGTTCTTTCTGGTAGCTATTACAGGTAGAGGTGGCAAGTCTGAATAGTTACTCTCTATCTCTGCTTTCCTCTGATTCAAAGCAAGGGAAAAAACAGTCATGACTGTGCCTTGCCTCAGGAGGCAGAAGTCCAGGTATATGGAGAAATGTGTAGTCCTGGCAGTTGTTGGTGCAAAATTAGGTGTTGATCAGCCCAGTGAGATCTCTGCTGGCTGCAGCAGCTCATGGACAAAGGTTCCTGGATTTGCTTTTTGTTTTGCAGGATAGCTAATCAGTTTTGGCTCATTGCAAAATAAATCTGTGGCATCCCAGCATCTTTTTGCAGACCTTGAACACAGATTATGTGACTTTTAGGTAGCTTTAGTGTAATTGAAATTTATTAGATCTTTTTAAGGATTAGAAGTAGGAGCCCAGAGATTTGCTGTGTTTCCATGTAACCTTTCAAAAACTTAAGGTTGTTTCCTCTAGTCTGTTTTCCTGTCTATCTTTCCCTTTTTTTATTTTCTTCTAGAATTGCATTTCTTAAATCTCTGCTGAAGTTGTCAAGGCTAGTTAGAGAAAGGAGACTGTGTGCCTGTCTCACACAATTCCTGTATTGCAAATATGGCTGAAGCTAATAAAAAGAGAACTCTATAATGATTGTCCATCAGCAGAACAAGGTTATGTTTTATAGCTTTGACTGGGGAATGGGTGTTTTGAAAAAGCAAAAGATTCTACTTTCCTGCTTTTAAGATGAATTGTTGGGCAGAATGGTTATGATATTGCCATCACCAATGCAGTTGTTTAGAATATACATTGAGAACCAGGCCTATGTGAATACACACCTCTAGAATTTCACACAGGAAGCTCCAGTGTGAGTACCATACCTGGAACAAGACCTGCTGCAGTGACAGAGGATTGCAGAATGGCTATGACCTTTCTTCATCCTGGCACACAGTACTAATGTTGCTCTATATATGCACATAGCAATAAGGAAATAGATTTGTCAGACTTTGTTGTTAGGCAAACTGATGGAGATTAATAATATAAATATTCCAAAGGTACTGTGTCTTTTGCTTGCTGTCAATGAGCACTGTATCAATACTAGCATAAATAAAATATTGCAGAGTTATGAGTCCACTGTGGAAAAGCTTCCAACTGCTCTAATCTTCAGATTAGCCACTACTGTTTTCAGGGTCTCTGACACCAAATAGATCATTTATTGTGGGGTGAAACAGAAAGCTCTTTACATAAATAAAGTATGGTGTATATATTTTAATATTAGGTCCTTAGAAGAACACCATGATCATCCCAACGTGGTAATGGGAGATCTTCAGTCAGATGAAGAAGATATCATGAACAGTTCTGATGAAGATGATGACACAAATTCTGATTCCAGCAAAGGGGAGACTGATCCTCAAGAAGATAAGCAGGTATCTTTTTATCTTCATCTTCTGAAGCTATTTCTCACTCTTGCAGTATTTCATAAGTTGTAACCTGTTGGGATATTTTCAAATATAAACCACCTGTTGCCTGTTGAGGTTGAGGTCTGACCTTCTGTTAGCTTCTGGTGAGTGCCAGCTTGGAGTGATTTTCCTTATTTTAATCTTATTTCCTCTTCAGATGAGGAGCAGGAAGATAGTGTTAACTACTCTGAATGAAATTAAGTTATGAGGGTCCTGTCCCTCCCTTTGGGGGGTACCCGTGTTCTTGCTTCTCAGTCCTGGATCCTGAAAGCAGCCTGCTCGTAGACCGGTGCCTCTCCTCAGCACCAGTCCCAGCAGCTGTTTCCTTTGATAGTAGTTATATCTGCTTCCTTTCTTCAAAAATAATTAAAAAACAAAACCAAACAAAACCAAAGCCCCAGCAAGATAAACAGAAAAACCCAGTGAATTTTTTTAGTGGTGGAAGAGAAGACTTAGCATGTTGGGCCTAAATGTTGTTTAACAACCAAAAAGAGGACTAAATTGGGAAAGGGAAAGAGTCAAGGCAGAAGCTTGTTCCTGTGAAACTAAACAGGACTTTACCTGTATAGAAGCTAACTTACCTTGCATGCCTCTAGAAATGCCCTCAACCTTTCACAAGGAGTTTTATACAAAAGTGTCCCCATTAGGAGGGTTCTCAGGCAGGTTTTATGCAGTAATTCAGTGCTTGCTGTGAGGCATCTGTTGTCGCTTGCTTCAGCTGCCTGCAGCACGTGCGGCTGGCAGCTGGGAATTAACAACCAACTTCCTCACAGCGAGAGCAGCTGCAGAGGAGAATGAAGCAGTCTCTGCATTGGTCATCAGCTGGGCTTGTTTTATTTTTCCTTACCACAAGCATCTGGCTGTTTTGATGTTTTATATCTGTTTGGAGACTTAGAGGGCTTCTTTCCAGTGTTGTGCAGGAGAACCTTATTTGTATCCCTTTGGTTCTCCCATTAGAGACTCTCAGAACCAGAGTATATTTTTTCTGGGCAAATGCAAAGTGGCCCTTTCAGCACCAGCTGGTATGTGAAAAGTCTTTCAAATGGGGTGGAAAACAGACTGTGATATTTCGTTTTGTAATTGTTTAGTGGTAGCATTTTGTTCTCAAAATACTAATTTTCATCTTATTTGCAACTGACACATCTACAGTGAGGGCAGATACCTTGCTCTGCATAATTGACTTACTTGTGAATTCAGTCTTGCAGGGAGTGTGTCACTCTGCCTTCTAAACAGGCACAGAGGCCTGAGAATAGGTGTTACAATCTCGCCTGAATGCGATTGACGGGATAGATCTCAGTGTTCTGGGGAAATAAGTTTAATTTCAGAAGTAAAATCCCAGATCTGCGTGCAGATGTCTGTCTATATTCTATACAAAATAAATAATGTATTTTGTACATATGCAGTGTTATACAATACTATTTAATTTAGAAATTAATTTTAATTCAGTAATTAGGCAGAGTGCCATTTGAATTTCAACGAAAAAAATTAATTTAGATTTATTTTTTATTTTGAATGCAACAACATTGTTAAAACCATCCTATGAGTTTAGGATAAAAGTCCTGTCTTTTCCATGGTTTATTTTCCAGCACTTAAGACTAATTTATAGGTTTCAAGAAGAACTAAATCTTCAGAGAAATCTTGCAGCATTAGTGCTTATGGACCAAAGTTTCGTGGATAAAAGGCCACTGATGCTTGATTTTCCTAGATAAACTGTTCAGTGCCCATATTATACTACCATACTCAATACATCCTTCCCAGGACTTCCATCTCACTTGAGCTGTATATCCTGTGATGTTTCAGGGCTCCTCATCCTTTCTTTCTTTGCAGCCAATTTAAATGAAAGACTGAATATGCAATAGATGTGGTGACAGCTGGCAGCAGAGAAGCATATGGCAAACCATGAGAGCTGTTTTGGAGAAAGGTGTTCCATCTGAGGGAAATTGTGCATAGAAGTTACATTGTGTAGCAAACACATTTGCATCCCAAGCCGTTTGCTTTGTTACACCTTGTTCCCTCTACCTGATTTTGGACAGTGCCATTGTTTTTTTGGAAGCCAAACGTGCGTGTGAAACCCAAAATCATCTCCACAGCGGTTCAGGTGGATGACAAGGCTCAAATATCTGCATCTTTGGAGTACAGTTGCTATGTATTCCAACTGCTCCAGTAGATTGTCAGAAACTGGCTTTTCTCTTCAATGGGATTTTTTATTTTTTCTTTTCTTTCCTGTTGTCTTATTTTTCAGTAAAGAAAATGTATATGTTTTTTAAGATGTTCCTGAAACACATCTGAGTTCACTGCAAATATTACTGTTGCTGTATTCATCAGAGAAAAACAATCAAATAAGATAGAAATACTACCTGTACTTTAGTACTTTTGCTAAACCGGTAATTGTTGTTTGCTAGGACTTCATTCATTATGGGCTTCAGTGCTTCCTGCAATAATTAAAAGAAAAGGCTGATAGTGTTGCAAAAACTGCTCCTAGCTAATATTGTGGTTTCCAGATGCAAACTAAATTGATTAAATTGATTTTCTCACAGATCCCGAAAAACCAGAAGGTGTTAAAGCCAAGAGATTTCAAAGCAGTATGAAGTGTTTTTCTTAGAAGTAACTAATAAATAATTACACAGAATTTAAGGAACTAATAAATGGAAATTATCTTTATGACAGTTTTAGCAGGTGCATAGTGTAACATGTAATTTATTTGCAGGGTAAGGTGCCTGGAAAGAAAACAAAGGTTTACCATATTGCCAAGGAGATCATGAGCTCAGAGAAAGTGTAAGTGTCAATGTTACATTTAAAAACTACTCAATTTATTTCAATTAGGCAATTAAAATGTAACTGTTTGCTTTTTCTTGCTTTTCTGATAGGTTTGTGGATGTGCTAAAGCTCTTACACATTGTAAGTACTCAAAAAAAAAGCAGTTTACTTTTTCACTTTTTTATTTGTTTAATCTAATAAAGTTTTATATTTAGTCTTTATGGCAGTGACTGTGCCTTTTTTCTGCTGCATCTACATATTCAAAATATAAAAATTAATCTAATTAGGCTGAACTTTAAAGTTGCACGTTTTACATAATGGATCAATATTTTGGTGGTTTCTTCTGGATCTCCTTAATAATTTATGCAGTTTTCAGTTGAGTGTGGGTATTGAATACTGAAAATTGAATATATATCAGTTTATGTTAATCAGAATCATATTTATAAGCCAGCTTGTACTGGTTTATAAATATGTACATAGCAACAAAAATAAAGTTTTTTTAAAGCAACTCCTTAAATGGTGGGGGGGAAGCAGGAGCAATTTATTTCAGGGATGTTAAACTAAAATGCACATTCTTGAAGTAATCCAATTAATAGCTAATAGCTCTAATGGTGCACCCATCACCATGGCAGCATATTTTTTGAGGCTGCAGTTCCTTGACAGATGTTTGCTTTCAGATAACACCTGTGATTGTAGTACCTGCAATGTGTTGTACACAGCAAGGGTTAAGTATTTCATCTGTGTTTGTGCAGATCCATCATCTCTAAAAATGCTGTGTTGAAGGTGATAATAGGAAATTAATGAAAACTTTTTCTTTCTCTAGCTGTATTTCGTGTGTTTTCTGTCAAGTTTGAAATGATATGTGTTTGTACCATTTTGTCACTCTATTAAGTGCAAACATATTGGTTTTCTCCTTGGGCAGTAGAAGTGGTTATATTGCAAACAGAGGCATTGGTGTGTCTCAGTCTCTTGAGAAGCCTGCTCTGTGAAACTGGGAACAAAGGCTCTTATAGATGGTTGTATACAGTCCTGTAATACAGAGATTTTTTTCAGGGAACAAAAAACTCACCACATCTTTTGCTGGCTCCTCTTTTGCTTGCCTCCTTGTAACTGATTTTCTCATTCTGTTCAAGCTTGGTTTTTAAGAGCTGGCTCAGTCAGTTGCAGCTGATATATAATTTATATTCAGCATGGTTTCTAATACAGAACTCAATCTTAAATACTGGTAAAAGAAGGAGAGTTGTCCTAGGCAAGTTTTAAGCTATGTGATTTTGTATTATATTTTTCAGAGATTTAACTTACTTTTTCAAGGTATCTTTCCTTTTCAGTGTACCAGTTTTTTAGGTAATATGTGCAGTACTGGAAAAAAGACTGTTGGTAAGGAGGGTGCAGGCAAGCAGAAGAACGTTGTGAAAGAGAGAAGAGTAGAGAGCTTAGGAAGTTTCTAGGATAAACTTAAAGCTGTTCTCACAGTGTAGATGTGCAGTGGTGTAGTATGTGTTTTGCTTTTCCTTTAATGGATAACTTGCAGCTCTATTCATGACTGTCTGGTAGTTTCTAGCTGCCAAATAAAAACTATTAGAAACGTTTTTGTTGGCTAGCAATAACAATCAACATGTATTCAGCCTGGTCTAACAGGGAGGATGCTAGGCCAAGAGTTTATGAAATACTTTGTCCTTAACTTGTTGGTTGGCCTGCAGCAGGAACCTTGGTGATTGTCCCTGTCAGAGAGGGCACTGGTTTTGAGGCTCTGTGTGTGTGCATTTTTTATTAAATAAAAACTGCCATAGCTGAGAAATGTTACAGACACCCAGTTTCTTATTTCCACAGAGTGGTATTCCTGAGGATTTGTTTGTTTTTCACACACATTGTTAAATCAGTTGATTTAATCATATATTTTTTATGGATAATATTTCAGTGTTGATAAAACTATCCTTTTGATTTCATGTGCGCTGACCACTTTGGCTTACTAACTGCCAGTCAAGCAACCTCTGACAAATTTCTTCATTAGAACTTAGATTCTCCCCAGACTGGACTCTTTTACCCATAGTAAGATTTGGCTTAGCGGGGGATGCTCCATTGCACCTTCTGAGCCATCTATTAGTGGTTTTCCACTTGAAATTTAGTGACTAATTCCATTAGCAATGATCTGAATTGAATAATACTCTCCTCAGTATATTTTACCAATGTCAGCTAAATGCATCACATGGCACCAAGGAAGAGGACTGTTGATGTAAGAAAAAGCTTTTTAATTTGCTTCATCTTAAAACCTTTGAAGTGGAATCTGAAGCAGTTGAGGAGGTAGGAATGTGACTGCAGACTGGTTACAAGTACCACTGAAATTTTTTAGCATTTTTTTCTTTCATGTTGACAAAGTCAAGTTAGGTGGAGCAACTCTTCCAAGATACCCTAGTGCCAGCCTGTGTGGGCCCTGTTGCACACTCCAAGTCCATCTGACTGCTTCTGTGGAGGCCACACTGCAAAATTATAAACACTCAGTGATACTTCTGCAAATACTAAACAAGCTGATCATAACAGAGATAAGGGACTCACCTGGCTTTGCACGCAGCCAACAGTCTCAAACAGACTCAGCAAATGGGGGTGCTTGAGGATGTAATCAAACATTAGATGTAATCTTGAATTCTCTGTATTTCTGTTACTGTGTTAGTGCTTTTTTAGGGCAACATTGCAGTAAAATGCTTTTAAAAACTCCTGGAAACAAAGGAGCTTAAATCAAACTAGCTCTTCTATATGCATGTTTGTGAGATGGTTCATGCATTGCCTCCTGAGAGTGAGCAAGGGTTGACAGTATGGGAGAAGTACTATTTTTTCCTAAGGTCACTTGCAGAAAAAAGAAGCAGTGAACTGTTTCTTTTGTGTTTTACACAAATGGCATAAGAGAAATGAGCTTATCACTTCTCTCTGAGTTGCTCTGTGCCTAAAAAATACTCAGTGTTCCTGGAAAAAGGAGTAAGGCAGGATTGGTGCCCTTTGTACTTCTTTGTTGTGGGATTCTTCGGAGATGGTTTGCTTTGCATGAGTGAGAGGACCTCAGCAGCATCATGGCACTGTGAGGGTAAGCTGTCTGGCTTATTTGTCGTCATTTTTTTGGTACATTTTTGTTCTGAATTTTGTTCTTTTGCCAAAACCCTCCACTCTTTTTGTTTTTCCACTCTTTTTATTTCTGTTTCCTCCCTGCTGCTGTGGTATAAGCAGCAAGGCTTCTGGTCCAGCAGAGAAATTTGGTTTTTTGAGATTACTCCACTGCAAGGCTTAGTGTGTAACTTTTTGCTGTGTGAAAAGCTTAGGGCTGTGGGCCTTTGCCTGAGCCTTTAAATCTGTGCTTCTGACTTAGACCCCTGTTCTGTCCATATTTGGACTTTGAGACCAAGTAGGAGCTTGTCAGCAGGCACCTCTTAGCATTTCTGCTGCCACAAGATCAACCTCTTATTGCAGAAGGCAGATAAGCAGTCAAGCATCATTTTCTATTGTGTGTCCTTCCAAGAGACACTTACAAGAATGAAAAATTCTGGTTTAATGTTTCCATTTTTCAGAAGAAAATGGCAACATTCTGTATATAAAAAATATATATATAAATATATGTGTGTGTATGTATATATAAAAACTGATGTCTATTGTAACCAAGTATTATGAAAAATAATTCATAGTAGTTTTGGAAAAATATATAATGAAAAATAAAATAGCTATGGTCTTTGGAGCAAAGTTTTGGTCTCTGGTCCTAGCTTACAACTGACTTACTATTTGACTGTGAAAAATTCTCTCAACATCCAACCCCTTTTTCTCCATCTGCAAAATTTCAATATTTGACCAGTCTGAGGTGAATATGTTGATAAATTTTTGGTCTCTGAAGTACTTTAGAACTGCTAAGACATTTGACAATGTGTTGCAACTGTAGTCCTCTTACTAAGAAGACTAATAAAATAGTTTTAGTTTAGAAGGAAGTATTGTTCCTACCCAGCCTATTGCCTGAAATAACGTTCTGGGAAT
The DNA here is from genome assembly GCA_013400315.1 of Bombycilla garrulus. NCBI lineage: Eukaryota > Metazoa > Chordata > Aves > Passeriformes > Bombycillidae > Bombycilla > Bombycilla garrulus. The sequence goes on from VXBU01007180.1 coordinate 146,077, forward strand.
ATGCCACAGTCAAATCATTGATTATCGTAAAATATAAACTACATTATTTCGTTAAAGGCTTCTGAATTATTTTATTACCTGAGAAAAAAGGTGTGGAACTGCTTGGCAGCTTTCCAAAAGTAATGGCATATGTTTGAAAAATGTCACGATCCACACTTAGTCATAGTCTTGATTAGCTATAGTTGCTGCAGTTTAACTTAGCAGTTTATAGCTAATAGTCTGACTCTAGCTAGGAGTGCCTATTTATATTTTAAATAATCTATTTGTGAAATATTCTGTAGCTGTATTGCTAAGCAGTCATGTTTACAGCTTGTCACGGATTGCAGCCTGGCTGTTGTGAAACTTCCCCTCCTCTTCCCTCCTCCTTCCCCATATGATGTCTGTGTGTGCGTGTATCCCCTGAAAAGCATCCAAGTGCAAACATACTTTTTCCCTTAAATTAAACTGGTATTTGAGTATTTGAGCTATCTGCAGGTGTATTTAGCTGGGGGAGTTGCTCCTCAGGGGAAGGGATTATGACTGGGGTTTTTTTTTGGTTTTTTTTTTGATGATGATATGTTCTTGGAGAACAGAACCAAGATGAATATCGGAAAAGCTTTCGGAATAGAATACGTGTCTATGTTCAGATTATGTAGTACTTTCTCTTCCTGTTAAATTGCCAAGATGTTTTAATTTCTCTCATTTGAAATGATCTTCATTCAACTATTAGGTACCTGAAGGTGCACTTGACCCAGTCAGCAGCTGAGCGAGGTTTTAGTCTGCTCAGTATCTCTTTTGGTTTACAACTAAAATTGTCCTTTGCTCCCTAGACTGACATGGGCAGATCACTGCAGGCTGGGAGTCCTCTGGTGAGAAGAGCTGAGGGATCTTGAGTCAGGGCCTTTGCAGAGGGGAAGTGCATGGGCTGATAGCAGATGATTCAGGACAGGGTCAGAATTATTTCAGATATCACAGCCTTTTCGCTTATTTAAGGAAGTTGCATTGAAGGAGTGGTGTGAGGAAACAAAAGCAGTGACGATGGTAACCTCCTGAAATATCGTTTAAGAACTCCACAGCTATAAGGGGAGTGTATACCCACAGGATAAATAGAATTGCTTACACATTTTCAAGCTGGAAGTGTTTTATCAGGCAGTAATTCAGTAATAGTATGTACTCAGAAGCCTTTAATATGCCTAGCATGGATTTTCATGTGGACAAGTACCCAGTGGGAGGCTGTCTCAGCCTAGCATAAACTAAAACTGTTTCTGGTTTGGAAAGAACATTCGTTCCAGGGATGGTGTCCTCTGAAGTAGCTGTGTGAAAACAATTACCTTTACCTAATCAGTAAAAAGTTATATCAGAACATTATTATTGGACCAGAATATAAAGTAAAACTAGAAACTGTAAACAAGCATTTCAGAAATAGTCTTCCCACTTGTGAAAGGAAAAAAAAGAAATCCTGGTAGTAAGAAGCTGGAATAATTCAGAATAACTAGCATAATATTTTGGGTTTTGTCATGAAGCATATGAACCATGTCAAGATGCAAAAAAACCCCATACAAATATTTTTCAGTGAAATAAACCCATTCATTCCAAAATGTGGCAAGTTAGTTTTTTGGGTTTTTTTTTTTTTTTTGCT
>VXBU01007180.1:147779-185929 GCA_013400315.1 Bombycilla garrulus
AAAGTTTTTTTTCTGATGAGTAAGATTTCAGTATTTGAAAGAGCTATTTTTAATTAGAATATCTGTCTTTAAAATTCACTTGTAATGGATTGCTGCATTGCTTCAAACAGAATAATTTCTAGGACATCCTAGGTGATTGCCTTTGAACAGGCTGATGAAAGCAGTGCTCTTCAGCAGTTTTATATAGGGCAATGTGCTAAATATGCTTGTAATATAAATCACCTCATGCAGGCATGTACAGATATCAGAGCAATGTATATATTATTTGCAAGAGCAATTCTGCTTTTATTTAGCAGTGAAAGAGCAATTCTGCTTTTATTTAGCAGTGAACTGATTTAGGTTTAAAAGGAGCTAGGTCCTGGTACTTTAAATTACTTTTACTGCAGTTTCTAATGTCTAAGTCATTCACCTACTTGCATTAAAAGTTGTCATCTGAATATTTTCCAGCCCTTGCAGTGAAATTTCAGGGTTTAGTTTGTAAATTAGCATATTTTGTATCTGGTAATTAAACTGGACCTGATCTATGTTTTGTCCTTTTGGTTATGAAATCACTTTCTCAGAAGGCCAGTACCTTCAAGTGTAAACACTGGTAATTCCAACCTTGTTACATTTGTTTTTCTTTTCCCACCCCTGATCCCCAGGCATGTACTCTCTGCATTCAGCTCTTGAGTTTATCTCAAGATGAACTTGGCTTGACAGTTACTTCACACCCACTGCCAGGTTAAAAATAAATCTCAATATGATTACGGTGACAAATGCATACTCAGTAGTGAAGATAATTAAAAAAAAAAAAAAAGAGCATTGAAATTTAGCTTTTGTTGTTTTGCAGGCTTTTGAAATTTGAAAGGTTCACATTATCTTTCTTCCCTGCATTTCCTCTCTGCAGCACTTCCTCAGTTTACTCAGTTGTGGAAGGGGATGTAGGGGGTGATGAAGTAAAGCTTTGGTTGGCTGTTGTAATGATGTATGTATGCCATGTATGCCTTTCATGGCATAATCTATAAACCATGATGAAGCTGATGGACTTTGGGTCAAGCTAGTTGAAAAACCAAACCTGCATTTGGAAAATGCCCTGCAGACTCTTTGAATGCTATATCTGGAAGTTAAATAAATGCTCTTAACTACAGCTGAAGTTCCTGTGTTGTCTAGTGATGCTTAAACCTGGCTCCCTGCTCTCCTTTTGTTATTTGGTCAGGGGAAAGCCTGGATTGTTGATTACGGTACAGACAAAACTGCTTTGCTTTTCATCATGTAAGTCGTCTTACGACAAACAAAATTCTTGTCTCCTCCTATGGCAAAATACACACAGAATATAGTGTGTGCATACAGTTAGGGGTGGGGGAGGAATATTATCATAATATGATGGTGCATTTTGCATGAAGCTCTGCAAATGCCTCATTTGAGCTTTTGCCATTGTAATTCCATGTATCATTTCAGTGTTAAGCAATGCCCCAGGGTCAGAAAAACCCATAAGATGCAGCTGGTAGTTAACCTGTGTGTCACTAGTCTGCACAGAGGATGTAAACCAGAGCATTTCCATATGAATAACGCCATCTGTTTTTTAACTCCGTTGCATTTAGTTCTCAGCCTTTCCCTGTTACAGCCAGCGCCCTGGATCTCGTTTCAGTTTCTTGTCAGAACTGCCCAGTCGCAGCCTTTGTGACCCATAGGGTCACAAAGCAAGAAAGCTCGTCTGGAGCTCACGTTGCCCAGAGCTGATGTAATGAGGAGGGAGAGCAGGGGAAAGTTGAAGCTTCAGTTTGAGAGACCCCAAATAGTGTCAGATGCTGGACTGATGGGGTAGGTAATAAGAGCTGTAATAGTAGATGTGGGAAGAGGGAAAAGGGGAGATTAATTTTTTTTTCCCCTCAACCTGAGGACCCTATAGGTTCCCAAAGATGGACATGGACCTCATGAACATTTAAAATATAACTCATTACTGTAGAATATGTTGCTGGTCACTTTTTTCAAGATACCTACAGATCATGCATGTCATATTAGGTTTCATTAACCACAAACTCCAAAAGAGCTGGTTTAGATTAATTCTCTTTTTGCCCAAATTTAAGTGAGACACGGTTATATGTAACATTATGTAATTTTTTTTTTTTTTGTCAGTTAGGACAGTGTTGTTTTTCAACAACACTGAAATGCTAGATTGCTGAAATTTTGGAAGATTTGTTTGCTTGTGAATAGGGAAAATACTGTGTATAATGGATACTGAGTTTCAGTCTTGGCCATGCTGATTTGTGTGGGATCAAGATTTTAATTTTGAATAGTTTAATGAGGACCAATGAGCCTCAGCTCTGACCTGTTGGGAGCTGGTTATAGCATAAAAATGCTGTAAGATCCTTCAAGAGTAAGTAGGGTGCTCCTCCTCCCTTGTAAATGTTTCAAAGGTACCAGTCAATGCTGGCTTTGATCATTGCCAACATTTGAAATCTTCTGATTCCCATGTTGTTATGGTATCTTTTTGTTAGATGTTCATTTTCCTGTATATGGAAGAGCTGCTATTTTTTTGACCCTACTTTTTGCCCTCCAAAATAGCATTTTAGATGAGTTATGGACACTAGGATGGTTTTTAAGTAAGATACTATGATTGTATTAGCTGATATAAAAGTTTTACTTTTTGACTTCTATGTTTGCAAGAAGACACTCTAGGCTTCCAATAACTTGGCAATAAACAAGGCAGATACAAGCCTTGTTTAGCCCATCTTAATTTCTTCATAAGTAATACTAACACATTTCTTAAGGGCATATTGTAAAAATAATGAGCAACTTCTATATTATGCATACAGGGCAAGAAAGTAAAGTGCCAGTGTCAACCCAAAAGGATTAAGGCCGTCCCAGAGGAGTAAATTGAAGCTGCAGAAAACCATAACCCAGATGGTGGCTGCCTTGCCTTTAGGGAGCAGTGCCTGGAATGTCTGCGATGAGAACTCGGTTTCGCTCTCTGTGTTGGTGCTTTGAAGGTTGTTCACTCATGGCAAGGGGGGTTTCTGTCCTCTTTGTACTCCGGCAGGATTTCCGGGATGCTGTGGCGCATGCCTCTAGGCAACTTGGAAAGCCAGTGATTGAGGACAGAATCCTGAATCAGATCCTTTACTACCTACCTCAGCTATACGAACTCAATCGGGACCTCCTGAGGGAACTGGAAGAGCGATTATCTCACTGGTGACTATCAGTAAAGGGATTCCACTCCTTTGATGTTGAAATTTATCTGGGGGGCTAATGTGACGTCATGTGATCATGGTTCAACTCTTGTTTGTGTTTCACGTGCCTTCCTAAATGTGAGAATTTACTTTGAAAGTATAGGAGATTATTTTTCATTTAGATGTGCTCTTGTGCATTTAGATGCATCCCAAAAGGTCCAGAAGGCATGCCAATATGTTTTTGTAGCAATCACAGTTTTTATTTGAAATTTTGTTTATAATTGAAAGTTCTGGTCCCTGCATGAGCATGATAAGTGCACTGATTTCATTAGAGAAAAAGCAGGCTGTTCTGAAGACTGGTTTGCATTTTAGAGGTAGTTTAGATCTACTGACCAGGCATGGTGCTGATTGACAGCCACAATCCCCTTGAAGACCATTCTCAGTTACCATTGGTGGGTGGAGCTATGAAAAACCTACTGACAAAGGCACTGCAATGGGTAAAGACTTCAGTCACCTTGAACTAAAGTTCAAACGTTCAAGACCATTTTAAAAAGACTGTATATTAAGTGGTTGTCATCTAAGACTAGTGTGTTGATGCGTGCCTAATAGGGTTTTGCAGAATAGCAACTGAGATGGGTGCCTATCTGCTGTCAGCATAAACTAGCACATATTACTCTGAAAAAGAGAGATGTTTTGCTGTAGGATTAAGATGTATGGTATTTTTAGCTCTAATTTCATCTTTTTTTTGTTGTTGTTTCTAGGCTTGAGCATCAAAGGATTGCTGATATATTTGTTAAAAAGGGTCCCTACCTAAAGATGTATTCAACTTACATCAAAGAATTTGATAAAAATGTTGCATTATTAGATGAACAGTGTAAGAAGAATGCAGGATTTGCATCAGTAGTCAAAGACTTTGAGGTATTGTATTCTTTTTTAAGATATACCCTGTTTTGTGACGTTTTAGCATTTGTGATCCTACGCTGGGCTTTAGAAACTGTCCTTAATTTGTGCTTTGCTGATGGGGTTTTTTTCTGCAGTCTTGGATTAAGACAGGAAGAAGACAAGAGGCCTTTTGAAAGACTTGATGTTTCAGATTCAGATTATTTTGAATGCAAACTCAAGATAATTAGCATTTTTGAAGCACGGATCTTTTAATTCTGTGTTGTCTTTAGAGGTGTGGACTAATTAAAACTTCAGCAGTGAGCACTCCTGTGTTCTCTGCCTTTTTGCCTAATGGACACTGACAACGATGACAAAGGAGCATGTTGCCCTTGCTATCCTGTTTCCTTTATTTCTGGAAAGCTTCACCTCTCTTCCTCCTAGGTCAAAGCACCTGTTTTGAATCTACAGAATATGAGTGCTTACTCTCGCCTTTCACACAGGGGTAATTTCGCATCCAGTCTTCCATATGGAGATGCTGCTCTGTAGTGTGGTGCTTAACACTGTGGCAGTAGCACTTTTCAAAGATAAAACACTTATCCAGTATAATCAGTAGTTGTTTGTAGGCATGTTGTCTTTTGCTGCAACCTTTGACTGCTGTGGAATTGTTATTTATTTAGGGCGTTTCTTTCAGATGAGCCCCCGCTGTGCTAGTCTGGCCCTCAAGCACTATCTGCTCAAGCCAGTTCAGAGGATTCCCCAATACAGGCTCCTATTGACAGGTACAGTCAAGCTTTTTGCAGGCTTATGAAGCCAATCTTTACATGCCCCAGGACAGCTGTTTTTAGAGAATTGTACCAATCTGTAAAGTGTGTTTATCCGACTTCAGATATGTGAGGCTTTTTTAAAGCATGGCATGGGTTTAGAGGCTTTTCTTGCTAATATTGATTGAGGTAAGATACACATGCAACGTCCTGATGTTTCCAGCACTGTGGTGTGTTCTGATGGTAGATTCCACAGTACAGACAAAATGTGAAACCTGTGATGTTTTTTGCTTGAATCTGTGGTAACAGAAGGCTGTAATTTCCTCAGAGGGTTGGAATGCTCCTGTTCTGCTTTGGATTTTGCTTTTTTTTTGTTTTTTTGGGGGGGACTGGGCATTTAACAAATGAAAAAGGCAGTATGGAAAATTAGAGGAAGGAGAAGAAAGATATCTATGCAACTGGGAGCTTCTGTAAGTAGCTTCTCCATTTCTCCCCCACCCAGGTGTTTTGTCTGTAAAATCCGTTCTCTTTTAAAGGCAAAACACATGTTTTTAGTGCACACCAGTAAGTGCTTAAGACTTGCTACCAGAGCCAGCTGAGGAGCTGATTTGGAGCTAGGAAATCTGGGCTCTCTACCCTGCTCTGGCACTGGTGTGTTTGGGTGGCCTTGAGCAGGTCATCTCCATGATGCAGTGGGGTTTTTTTGTCTGTAAAGGGAGGGCAGTGACAGAGGCCTCCTTTGTGAAGTATTTTGAGATGTGTTTGTTGTAAGAGGGGGATGGCTCCTGTAAGGATTTGGAAATACTTAAGGCATTGTTTTTGAGAGCCGTTGCTTCTTAATGAGCAATTTAAAAATAACCTCTGTTTATGTAGTAACTGCAAAATAAAATGCTCCATGACCTTTTTTTTGGCTCTGTAGCAGCTCATTGGCATTTCCCCAACATGTACTTAGACTAGTGATGCTGTGGCAGATTCAGACTTAAGTGTTATAGAGCAGTTACCAAGTTATTAACATTGACTTTTTCATTTTTATCATCTCATTAAACTCAAGGTGTTGAAAAAAGGGGGAGAATTCTTATTAAATGGAGTACTCTGTAGGGGAAAATCTTAATGATACTAATGAAATCAACCCATAAAATGGCATTTGGGGCCTTGCTTTATTTTAAAAGGATGCTCACTTAGGGCGTGGTATAGTTTGTTATACACTTCAAAATCAGTGGGGCCTTGGGTAAGTTCAAAGGTTTTAATTGAAAAAGAGTTTAGTTGAATATTGAATCAGGATGGAGCAAATGCCATTGTCAATATACACAGCAGAGTGAGCGATGTCAGGGATGGATGACACTGAAACAAATCTCAGATGTTGAAGGGGAATTCCTCATGATGATTAGGCTGGGCTGGGAGCTAGTCCCAGCTGTGGCTGGGACAGACTGTTTTAGACCTGAAAAAGCCTCATGCTGTGCTGGTGGGGGTTATTGTGGGTGTCCCCAGTCTGCAGATCCTACTGCACCACTTTAAATACACCTGCAAATGCTGCTGGAAGGAATGGGATTGCCATGCTGGTGGCATATTTAGAAATGTAATTTTCTCTTATTCTGTGTGAACAATAAAAGAGATCAGGCCAAGAATTTAATTATGCTGGAGCTGGAGAGTGATGTTTTGGATCTGTTTCATTTTCAGCCCATTCAGTCTCTCATGCACGTATGTTGCCCTTGAGTTCTGACAATTCCTTGTCTCTGTGGATGACCCATCTGCTTAGTTACCTTCCAACAGCTCTATGTAACATTGAGCAATGTCTCTATTAACTTGTGCTATATGAACATCTGGAGGACATGCAAAGGTTTTGTATCTGTTGTTGCAGAGGATGAGATGTAGTGATGGAGCAGCTGCCTGGGCCAGAGACGGTGTGGGGGGGGGGAAATCTGTGGGGAGGAGGGCGAGAGCAGCGGAATGAAAATAATCCAGGAAACGAAGCTGTCAGGCCTGAGTCAGCGGGGATTTCTTCCTACTTACATGTTCTGTGTCAGTGGGATAGCTTTGTACTGGTAACCTGCTGCTACTCGGTCACATCACAAGCTTGTTGCAGTGAAGTGGAGTTACTTTTGTGCTAACAAAAGCAGGAGCAGGTGGACTCATAAATCAGCCAAGGAGATGCACAGCTCAGCACTGTTTCTGTTTAATTATACAGCTTCTCCAGTCCAGTAAGTGGACTTCCACTTCTTCACACACTGGCCCTGAGCGCTGTACAGTAAATATTAGATAGCTTATGGGGGAGGTTCTTCAGAGGCCTCTGATTTCTGAGAGAAATAAGGAGAGGTAATTCTCTTCTCCCAAAAACCTCTAATTTGAGTAGATGACTTGAGACTGTGCAATATGAACAGGCTCTTGATTATCATAGGATAAGCTTCTCTCCTCTTTTTCACAGCATAAGGTTGACAGAGAGTGTCTTTTATTATCCTTAACTGGCTTAAAGTGAGGGGAGGCTGAGTGGGATGAAAAATTAGCTTTTTTGCACTCTGCAGCTTTGCAGGTTGGAAAGAGAGTTGTCAGACTCAAGGCCAATTACATGTTGTGGAACCATTGCTTTGAGTTTAAATTAACTACATTAGACATCCCAAGAAAAAAAGTAGTTAATGACGCAGAAGATAATTTTAAGCAGAAGAAGTGATAGCCACTGCCCCCAGCAAGTGGGAAGAGAGAACTGGGGACTGCTGTCAGGTAGAAGTAGGCATACAGAAATTTTCATCACACAAACAGTACTAGTGTGCTTTTATGTTTATTTTTATTGTGCTTTGGGGTATCCAGCAGAATTAAGAATTTTTGAAGGTTTGATTAAGATCTTGCTAGTCTGAACAATGAAAGCTCATTTCAGAGGGGATTTTTTTGTTTGGCAAAAACATTAGATACAATTTCACGTCAATATCTGAGTTCTGTATTTATTTCATCAAGGAATTCTTTTGCAACAAATTTACTGCAACATTTTTTATGTCTGTGACATCAGCTTGACTGTATAGTTTATGCCAGTACCTCCAGAAAGCTGTTGTAAGCACAGACTTTCCAGTGTGTATTCACAGAAGAGACTAAAAATATCTGTTCTGATGCTTCTCTGAAACTAAGTTTTAGCTGTGAACTGAGGTCCACTCACCAGATAAAGAGAGTTCTAAGATGTAAATTACCTATTTATCACTCTCAGGATTTTACAGGTTTTTTTATTGGCTGCTGCAGTGTTGTAAGACAAAGGCTGCCTTCTGTTTTAAATACACCATTTTAAGTAAATGCTGTTATGTTAAAATCTTGATATTCCCTCTTCTCTTCGCTGATTATATAATTTAAAATGCTAGGAAATACCCATCCAAAAATGGGTTTGAGTGGTGGTGTTTTGGAAAACATGTTATAAAGCATGAATATGCGAAGAAATAATTAGTTCCCATCTTGGGTCTCTGGTTTTATGTTTCCACTGCAATTACTTTGGATGTTAAATTGGTTGTCTTCATGTACCAGGGACAGTGTCTTAGAATGCCAGCTGTACATTTGCAGATGAGGAAATTACCCCCACCTTACCTCTTGTTCCCAGCCTGTAGAGGTGAGTGTGTGGCTTAGGAGCCTTATTTCTGTATGGGCTGTAGGGACTCATTTTTTATACTGGGAGATTCCCATTGGAGTCTTTTGTGCTGGTCCCAGTTAAGATCAAGTTGCAGTTGTAAAGCTTTAATTTGTTGGCATAATGGTGGAGTCCAAAGAGTGCTCTGCATCAGCAACATGGCACAACTCCAACTTGAGAGACCACCCATCCACTGGAAGGGCAGGAGAGGGCAAGTGGTGGTTTGTCTGTGACAGGTTTCTCCAGGTTAAAACAAATTAAATCCAGTGTGAAGTCTTCTCAGTTCCTTTCAAAATACCTCCTGTTAATTTTTTTTCCCTCATACGAACTTCCTTACCAGAATAACCCAAGGTGAAGGAAGATTAACTTTTTTAAAAAGTGGAATATATGGCCACCTAAATATTGCATTGGAATGGTGGGTAGCTACTACAGCACAAGATTTTGAGGGACATGAAGGATGCAATATTGATGGAGTAGAGCAGAGAAGTTTTGGTGCCAGGTCAGACTTGTCTTAAAAGATCACATGTTAACCAATCTCTGCTAATGATCAGGCAGAACTCTGAAGAGAGCAGAAAGCTGTGAGTGTTCCCATGGCCCAGCCAATCATGCTTCCCAGAGCTCCCTCCCTGCCTCCCAGCCGGTTCCTCTTCCTGCACCCCAACCTGCTCTTCATGCTTCTCCCTTGGATCCTCCCTTAGGTCTCTGCCAAACAATAAAATATCAGTGCCAAATGTTTCTCTTCCTGTAGTTCTGTTTTTCTCAAAGTTTTCTTTAACTGTGACAAGTTCTCTCACTTTTCGTAGCATTTGTAGTGCAGAAACAGGTTTCATAATTTCCTTTTAATTTTGTGCATAAGGAAAAGATTACAATACACTGAATGGTCTCTGAGGGGCATGCATGAAGCAAGACATCTTATGAAGGCAGGAACAATTGGCTCCTGATCCTTTTTGAATGAAAGAATGAATTTGGGTAGGGCAAGCATATGGGAGTTGAATTATTTCACTCCTACATGAAGCTTGTACAACTGAGAAGCTAAAATTGAATGCTTGCTACATTACGTATGATTAGTTTTCATTATATCTGCCGGAATATTAATACTTCATTTAAAACATAATTATAAATCAGTATTTGTTGCTTTTATCAATCTGGTGTATATCTTTTGAAATGTTTCTGGTTTGGTTTCTTTTCATTTTAAGGAGTTCAAAGCTATTAGAGAGTAGATGGTTGATGTTTTACTGAGGATATATATTAATCTTTGACAGGGTATTGCACTCTTTGATGAACTAGACACTCAGCCAGGGAATGGAAACTCGAGGGGGATGTTTTCTTGTATATTCATACATTTGGAGTTAATTTCAGCGAATTAAAATAGGTTTAAAACTACAAAGACTTTAATGGATCGAGGGTGCCATCTCGTGGTTGAACTACATGTGTCATTGTAAAGAGAAAATGCCTATTTGAGCATTGAGGGAAGTATATTGTATTTATTAATCGAAAAATATTAATCATAATCAGATCTTCTGTAATGGACTACCTTTTTTTATTAGCTCCTATAGATTAGTTTAGGTGTTCAGGCAAATATTTATAATCTTTGAAAGTTTTTCTGTCATCTTACATGTAAATGATTGCAAGTATGTACTAATGTATATAATATATCAGTTTTCACTGTTTCAGTAACCTATCTCTTTGCTGATATACTTTCATTATGGAAATGCTAGTTTTCACTTTGTTATTACCTTGACAGATTTAAAAGATGAAACAGTAGATCTTTGCCAATTGAGTAGTAGATCTGAACAGCAGATTTCCAGGAAAAAAAAAGATGGGGTTTACTACTTTCTGTTTATTTATTTAACAAAACTGTCTCCATATTATTTTTTCTTTATACAGATTATTTAAAGAATCTTTTAGAAGAATCTGCAGACTATAGGGATACTCAAGGTAAATGTCTCTTTAAAGAAATAACAGCTTATGTACCAATGTTTCCAGATTTTAAGTGCAAAATGTTAAGTCAGTAATAGAAATGGTTTTTATTTAGTTTTAAGTTTCTCAGCAGAGATACTTAAAAGATTGCAAGCTTGTGTTTCAAAAAAGTTTGGAGCTGGCAGTCATATCAGCTCACGCTTGACTTGAAGCCAAGAGATAAGAGTGAAGTTCCGCAGGCAGTTTAAACAGATATTTTAGGCACTGCCGTGGAAAGAGACAGTCCCTTGCACCTGTAGACCTTTAATAGGCAGCCTGCTCTCTCCAGCTATGAGCCTTTCTGGCCTCCTCCTTTCTCTTTGTGCCAGGAAAAGCACCCATGTGGCAGGAGGGAGCAAGATCAAGGAGCTGCCACGGGTGATATTTAACCTGAGAAGTTCTCCAGTTTGAACTCCAGTTTGTCAGAAGCTGCACAAACACACGTTACTTACACAGGTTTGCCTGCATGTGGGGAGAAAGGAGATCAGAGGAAATGAGAAGTAGTTGGTGTTGAAGAGGACAGGACTATGCATTTCATAGTAGGGCAGGATTAAGGTGGTTTAACTCGAGCACATCAAGGCAATGCACATTAAGGCTGTTTCCTTCTTCAGAGTGTGCCTCAGCAGTGCAAAAAATGCTCCCAGGTGATGTTTCCATTTCATTTGCATAAGATCCTGTCACATTTGTGCAAGTCCACTATCTTTAGAAGGGCTGTGCAGATGTGGCTGATTAACTTCAATAAATTAATACCTTCAATGTACCTGAGCCAAGTTTGCTTTGTCTGCTGGTACAATAGTGTGAAATATATGAGTAAATACATTTCTTAGGACATTTAGACATATTTGAGTATTTTGAAGATACAAGTCAAAAATATTTGAACTCATGGCTCTTCAAGAGATTGAGAAGTTCATCTTGCACTTCATATGTCTTTGAACAAAATAATAGTTACACTGCATATTAAATAGTTGACCACTTGAAAAGAGAGCAACCTAAATACATACTTCACTTTTTTTGTGGTTTCTCCAGCTTCTCTGTTTTTTGTAGCTATATCTTTCACAGTGCTTTTCTTTCCATTCTTACATCAAAGATAGAAGCTGGAGCTAAGTTATAACAACAACTAAGTGTTAATTTGACATTTGACATATTTGGCAGTCCATCTTAGAATTTGGGTAAGAAAAGAAAATCTAATCTTTCATCACCAAGATCTTTCTTGTAATAATGAAGCTGAACTTACTTCTAACTTTGCTTAACTTGTTTAATTCCTCTGTAGGGCCTGAGAGTAAAGGGGAGGAGTGGCGAGGGGGAGACTAGGTTTGATTGTGATTAGTAGTCTTGGGAAAAAAAAACCCTAATAGCAGAATTCTTCTTGCTGACCTTCATTTGAATACATTACTTCAGCTAAGTGGTATAAGTGGAATGCTCTTCCCTGCCAAAAAGTCCTTTGTTTATGGACTTTGACCTTATAGATTATTTTATGTTGTTGTTCAGATTCATTTAGTCTTGGCTGTAAATAGTCCTGAGATCCTGGAACTTTCCCTTCAATGGCCAGAAAATTTTATAATTTTCTCTAAAATTTTTCAATCTTTCTTGAAGTCAATTAATAAAATTTTAAGGTTTTAATATATATAGTAACTGAGAGATGAAGGAATCAGGTACTATAGGAATCAGGTACTCATTCCTATCTCTGTGAATTTAGCTATATTTCCCTTCATCTTCTTTCATGTGGGTGGGAACTGGGGAAGGTTTTGCCTCAAGCAGCTCCAATATTTCCTAGAAAGAGACCACCAACTACATTTCAGCAGCCTTGCTTGATACCATGACATCTATATTTAAACTTAAATTTTGCTCAAATGCTTGAAATCTGAAATGTATTTTAGCTATTTGAAGCTGTGCTTGCATCACCTTGGTTCGTGACAATCTTTTACAAAAATTCTCCTTCAATTGGCTTAGGAGGAGCTTTTTGTCCATGTCTGTTTAGTTTCTTAAATGGCTTCATGACCTTCTGAACCTTTCACTTCAGAAAGCTCTGTCTTTTAACACACTTCCTTTCCAAATATGAGTCAATAGTAAGGGAAGTATATGCGTTCTATAGTATTCTAATACTCTAATGATTATCTAGGAAAAAAGCGCCAAGGCTGTGGTTTTACCTGGTTTGGTAGGCTTCTATGATCAAATCTATTATAACCAAATATATTCCTTTCTTTGAAGTGCTTGACTGTAACTGAGTTACTCAGAAGGTGCTGAACACTTTAGCGTCTACATTTAATCCAAACAGTTTTTCTAGCTTTCTGTTAAGTGCCTTTTTTCTACTTAAGTAAATTGCAGGTTTTTGGATAAGATCCTTGTATGGAATGGATCCTTGGACTGAACATTCACTATGTTCACACAATCATTTTATATAACTGGTTTTTGCACTTACATCTTAGGATATCTTACAGTTGAGTTGCTGGTTATTAAATATCAGTACTTAATAAAATCACTCATATTTGGTAACTTTTTTTTCAGAGATTTATTTTTCTTTTGGTATTACAAGTTCGAAATTTAGAAATTTGAACTTTACTGTTATTTTGAGGGGCAGCAAAACAGAAATGGCAAAGACTTATATAATTTTTCTAGGTAGCCTTCCATAAATGGCAGCAATGGCATTTGGGTAAGGTGGCAAAAACTTAGTCCCTACAGAGCTTCTGTTAAAATGTTGTTAACTTTTCTGCTGTAAGTAAAGTACGTAATTTGTTGTGTGAGAAACTGGAATTTAGCTTTGCCTGTGAACTGTTTTGAGTAGCTGTAAGAAATAATTGACACTGCTTGCTGAAGCAATGACTTGCTAGGGCATACTTATTTAACCATGACCGAATATTCTGGAAATTTTGGGAAGTGCTCCTGAATGCAGTGACTGTACAATAAGATCCTTCAATCTTGGAATGATGTGGAAAAGCAGTATGGTATCTGTGCTTTACATTATACCAATTCTAAGTGGTCTCTATAACCAAAACATCATTCCTTCGTCTTTCAGATGCTTTAGCTGTTGTCATAGAAGTTGCAAACCATGCCAATGACATAATGAAGCAGGGAGTAAGTATTTTGCCTTATGAAGCTAGTTGATTAAAGCTTTCTCTCTTTCTCTCTCTCTTTCTCTCTTTTTTTTTTTTTCTTAGAAAAAAATCATGAATGCAAGGGCAAGTACTTACCTTCTGCTTTTTTCCCCTCATAGGATAACTTTCAGAAACTCATGCAGATCCAGTACAGTTTAAATGGACACCATGAGATCGTACAGCCAGGAAGGGTAAGTGCCCCACATGGCTTTCAGCAAATTGCAATGAAAGAGAAGAGTATATGTAAGCAAAGACTGATGCTGGAATATACCAAGAAGAAAATTAGTCCATTGCTTCATTATTAGATTCTAACATTCAAATGAATACTGCCACTCTGTGTGGGGGGTGTTTTTTAGATGTTTATCTGACAGAAACTTAGAATTTTTAGAATATGATTCCTTGCCAGATCTTGCAGGCAGGTTTTTGTCCTCAAGCTTAACCCTGCACTTCTCATGGTTTCATGTACAGCATGGAAAACTAATGTGGTCATCCACACTCCCTTTTACAGAAATCTAAGGATAGGTTAGAAAGGGAACCCTGAATCCCTAAACTTGTGCAGCACTTCTAGTGTACTACTACTACTACTACTACTAATAGTTATAAAAAAGTCAGCTCATTTGCATGGCTTGTGCCCTAAAAAGCTATGTTTTGCATTTCTTGTTTTAATTTACTAGGTCTTTTTGAAAGAGGGAACACTGATGAAGCTATCACGGAAGGTCATGCAGCCAAGAATGTTTTTTCTGGTAAGATGCTATGTATGTTGCTATGTGCCTTATCCTAGTGTAATTTTTAGTGGTTAAAATATTACACTGCAAACATAACTAGTAACTGCAGGTCTTAGAAAAAAATACTAATTGTTGCTGTTCTATTCAGTCAGTTCTAATGTAGAGATATTATCTGTGGCATATGCACTAATTTTAATGGAAAACCATTTCTCACTCAAGTGTACTGTTTTGAACAATGCTCATTTAAAATCTGAGAGCTTTCATGAGAAGACATGATCTGTGGTTCTGTGGAAGCTAGCACAGTTACTCCATCCCTCTTAGCTGTACCAGATCTTAAAAGGTAGAATTCTTTTTGCTGCTACTGCACCCTTCCCTCCCTCCTTTCCTTCCTCCTGTCTCCCTCCTCCTCTCCCCTTCCCCCAGCTTGCCCTCCTCTCTCCTTCCCTTTGCAGGAGCCCACGTGCATCCTGAGCAGAGCATTGGGTGGAAGTCAAGTACTTGGTTCTCTTCCTGTCTCTGTTACTGCTTTGTTTTGAAACTTCTGTGCATCTCTGAAGTTTCTGTTTCAATTTGAACCTTTTGTTTATCTCTTCTATTTAGACAGTAAAGCAGCTGTTATCCTGTAATTTATGGTTTTATTGGTCCACAGTTCTGGTATTGAATTCTGTCTTGTAGTTACCCTAATATAAAGAAATAATTCCCTAGGCAGTCCTGGAGTGTGTATTATACCAGTTATGGAAATACACTCAAAAATTTTCTGTTTTGTTTTATGAGGCAAGGGGTTTGTTTTGTGTGGAGTTTTTCTTAGATATAAATGGTACAGGCTAGCATTCATACCATTAGACACAGTGATTTTTCCATTTATCATGTTGTGAAGATTTAATAATTGTTTGAAACATTTGGTTATTTTGCAAATAATCACATAGCAAGAACTATGAGACTTCTGGTTTTGGTATTTGTTTATGTGTAGTAAATGAAGTTTGGATCCATGTGTTGAACAGCACAGAAAATAAAAAAAACTTGGTTACTGTTCAGTAAGTGTACTGAACAAATCCAAGTCTGATAGAACAAGAAATATACAGTAGATACACTTTAATCTGGTACAAATTGCAAGGTATGGTTAAGTTTGTCCTTAAAAATTGCTAATCCATTTTGTTATCTCCTAGTTTCTGGATTGCTTCGATTTGTTTGAATGGTTAATTCTAATATCCTTTTAAAGGATATTATATATGTGTATACACAAGAAACATTTTTGTCCGTTTTAGAAGCCTGTTCTTTGACATTCATGCACTGTTTACTCATGTGCCAAATGTATATTTACACAAGAAGAATATAAATAGATACCTATTGTTATCTAAATTCATACGTGAAAATGTTTCTTGGATTCTAAGTGAAATAATTAGAAGTAGAGGATACCCTTCTGGACAATTATCTCAGTGCTGTAGGAGTTCTATACTTTCAGTAAAATGCATCTGAAATTATCTGTCTTTTAACAAACTTTAGTCATTAAAAAGCATTCTGTATTACAGTTCAATGATGCCCTGTTGTATACTACTCCAGTTCAGTCAGGGATGTATAAACTCAACAACATGCTGTCATTGGCTGGAATGAAGGTGAGTCACGTGTTAAAGTGAGCCTTTCTCCAAATCTACCTAAACTCAGGCCTTCAAATTTTGAAAATGCAACTGTGTTTACTGTTAGCAAGAGATACTAAATATGCTTATATTCCAGAGCAATCCTACAAGCTTAACGTTTTTTGCATAATGTGGCCTGTGGGATTGCTATCTAGGTTTCCCTAAATATTCTGTTGCCACAGGATCATATTGGCTGCATTTCGTCCATTCGCACTCTGGAATAGTCTGCCTACTTATTTTTTGCATTGTATTTTGTTTAGACTGCCTCACTTTTGCCTTTTAACTGTTTTTTATTGCTGACATCCAGAGATTAGGCATATTTGCCTGATAAGATCCTGGTGGATGAGTTCTTTGTGGCTTACAGAGATTTGCTAACTGTGAGGGAAGGTATGGCTTTTCTTCCTCCCTTGTGAAAAGCATCAAAGTTAAGCCTTGAGCCCCACTGGGTGATGATAAGGGGCATGCATGCCATATAATGACTCCGGCACTGACACGACACTTCATGGGAGCAACAAATCATTGGCTCCAGTCCTGTCAGAAAAAATCACCAAGTCCAGTTGCAGTGCAGATCTGGCACTCAGGTCCAAAGTTTTGCAAGCAGAGCTACAAAATTTCATTTGTCAGCAGATGTCTTGAGGTGGCTCAGACCTGCTCTTGACTTTTAAGCCCCCATATGTTTGAAATTTGGTAGCTCAGAAGGATCAACAGGGTCATGCAGCCCTTGCCCACTCTGAGGTACACCAGTGGGCTGCATCTCATCCTGCAGCAGTAGCAGTGCCTTTTTTTGTCCAGTTGCAGGAGGTGCTCAGGGGGTAACATGACTGGGCCTGTGCGGAAGGTGTCTGACAGCTCTTGAGCTTCATTCCCCTGTACATCTCCAGTGTTTGTATGAGGGCCAGGAAATTAAAGGATGGGCTGCATGTCATCTTAGTGTAGCTGGGCCCTCTGGACTGGTATATGATTTCCTGTTTCTGAGTATTTTCTCTCAAGTGTTCCCCTTCTGCAATAAAAATGTAAGAGATTTTACAGGAATTAAATTAAATTAAAATTAAAGCAACAACAAAAATTTCAGTTTGAATGTGAAGTTCTCTCTTGGCTGAAGGTTAAGAGGCCAACCCAGGAAGCGTATCAGAATGAACTGAACATTGAAAGCGTAGAGAGATCCTTCATTCTTTCAGCAAGGTAAGTCTTTCAAATAAACAGTGATTTTAAAAGTATGTGTTTTCAAACAGGCCACACAAGCTTTTTAGAGCTTGTTTTGCACTTTATGTAATGAAAAGCTACTCTCGGCTAGAGTGATTACAAAACAAAGGAAACCAGTAAATCAGAGTGAATAAAACCATTGTTTGGTTTCCTCTTTTTCACCTTAGCTACACCTTCAGAAACTTCAAGTAAATTGAAATACTACCCTTGCACTGCCTTTCCTTGAGACGGTTTCAATTTACTTCATTTTAGGCTTTGCTTTTCAGTATTTTTTTGTTCTTCTGAAATTACTGATATGCTCTATGTTACCAAATTCTCTAAGTAACAGCAAAAGGATATATGGTCACTAAGCCCAGGCAGCTCTGGTCACCATCACTGAGATGCCTTTAGCAAAGGCCTGTTTTTGTGGACTGTTGTTTTTACAGTGCTTGAGTTGAAGTTTATGTGTTCTGACATTTGTGACAGTGCTGATACCAATGAAGAAAGACATGTTTTCTCTTTTATTTAGCAAAGCTGAACAAGAGCAGATTGCTGCTTTTTGTGTGACCTTGGAAATACTGATATGAGAATGCACAAAGATAGCAGTATCTGTAGCTGAGGGGTAGACCAAGGTTGACATTGTCAAAGAAGCCAAAGAAAGTAGCTCAATTGTCAGAGCAGTAGTTATTTATAACAACACACTTGAAATGGGTAATTCTGTATTTTTTCAACAAATTTTAAATGTTCCTTATAGGTCTTCTGCACACTCGGGGGAAAAAATGCATTTCACAGTTTAGGGTATTGTTCTGCTCCAGTGTGATATGAACAGCTCTGTGCTGCTTAGGTGCCTTGGTGACTGGATGTCACACAGACACATAAAGGCATTCAGGGGATGGCAGCAGGCAATGAGGATTTATCTCTGCTTCACTTGAAACAGTGTTTCACTATTAATTCAATTGTTTTAAATAATTGTAAAAGAATAATTGGAATTTCTGAAAATGTTATCATCTTAACATACAAGCTACCTATTTTCCACAGTATAGACTAGTCTTTTTGATGAACTGATTAAGTGATAGATTAAAAGCAATTCCTGGGAAAGATGTGCTGGTCCATAGGGGAAAACCCCTATATATAACATGCTCATCAAATTTGGCATAGTTTGTGACATACTTTTGTCTTAACCTAGAAATTGCTGGAATTAACCTCATATTGCCAACTGAGGCTGCTACAATTTGGGTTTTTTTGTTTTAGTGTTGTTGATGTTGCATCTTTGGGGAGCATTCAGCTCTACTATTTTTATGCTTGCTGGGAGCCATGCATGTGCAGGAGCCCTAAGTTACACAGCAAGGAGAGAGACAGGTTGCATTTGTGTAGCATGAAGGAGGTGCTGGAGGCTCCAGATGTAAATGACAATTTTCAGATAATTTTCTGTCTGTCACCAGAACTGGGCCTGTTGTGGTGTAGGAGGGAAGCAATTGAAAAACACCACCAGCAACAGGTGCTTGCATATATGTTTCCTAATCAACTATGTTGTTCCTATTGATAAATATTCTAAACGGGAAGAGAATTTTTATCTTGTCAACCCAGGCTACATCTTCCTTTGAATGATGCCTCATTCTAACAGCTTGTCAGGTCCTATATGGTAAAATAATTTCAAAACTGTTCAAATTAGCCTTGAAGACACTGGGGACAAATTTCACTTCATTTTGTATTTTTTTGGGGTTTTTTTTTTTTGTTTTGTTTTGTTTTGTTTTGTTTTTTCAAATAATAAGCATTATGTGGAGTGTACACCAAAGAAGAGATTCTGAAATGACCTGGGAGCAGAGACAGGGAAGTGAAAACTTAAGCTGGTGAAAAATTGCTAGTAATTAAAAGCAGGCCAGTTAATAACAGAAATATAGATTAATGCCTAGATAAGTGTTTTTGTCACTTCAGGTTTATAATTACTGATTGCATTAGTATTCTGCTTTATCTAGTCTGGGTTGAGGTTTCAGTTTTCCTGGGATATCTGTAGGAATGTGAATTGTTTTTCGTAGTACAATGCACTATTGTACTAGAAATCTCTTCATCAGAAAAACAAGTTAGTGCATCTACCTGATACAGCACTGTACAGAAGTAAAGCTTTGGTCCTGGAAAGAACAGCCATGCCAGCCTGACGTGGTCTGGCCCCTCAAGAAGGCTGATGAAGAGCTACTCCAGGCAGACAGAGCTGCATCTCTTCCAATCCTGCCTCAGGATGGTCAGCAAGGCAAGACTTGCTCAGCTGGGAGAGGTGCCCTAGAGCTCTGATGCTGGAAACAAGAGAGACGCTTCCTTAGTGCCCTCCTGGGGCCACTGAGCTGTTTAGCTGCAGTGAGCAGCCAGATATGTGCCCCCAGCACATGCATTTGTCAGTAGTAGCCATTGCTGGGGTTCTCTGGAATCCATTTGAGGCTTTCTATTGTGATGTTAAGTCTTAAATAAATAGATAAAAATAATAATGTTTTAAAAACCCAAGAAACTCCTGCAATTTTAGTAAACAAAATCACTTTTGGAAGGATGCAATAATACTGGACCTGCAGCAGTAGACGCGGTCAGCCTGGGCAGCACTGGGGGAGGGCTGGAGTGACAGCAGAAGAAACTGCTGATTTTGCTGCAGCAAAACATTACATCAATTCCGTTGCCAGTGGCACCACCTTGTCTCCTACCTTCTGAAGGATTATAAACAATCCTAAAGGCCACCACTAGCAAACCTACCAAGCACGAGGTTCCTGGTGAAATATTAGGGTGTAAGCCTGTAGTAGTTTATTGTGCTGTATATGGAGCAGTCCCCATATGATGGGGGTGGTGGTGATGCGTAATCCCCAAAACCTGTGCCAGT
This sequence comes from Bombycilla garrulus, assembly GCA_013400315.1. Classification (NCBI taxonomy): domain Eukaryota; kingdom Metazoa; phylum Chordata; class Aves; order Passeriformes; family Bombycillidae; genus Bombycilla; species Bombycilla garrulus. The sequence continues at coordinate 167,622 of VXBU01007180.1, forward strand.
TTTCCATTTAATTAACTAATACAGCTACAGGAATCTAATTAAATGTAACTAGATTTTGAAAAAGCTAAAGGAGTTGATTAGAGTTATGAGTATTACCTAGTTAATGGAGACAGTTGTTCTTTACGGATGAGGAAGCAAAGGTAAATAGACTGAACAAAATGTTCCACTCAGAATATGAGATGTTGGGACAGACACTAATGCATTGCTTTGCCCTTGCATGTATCTTATTTCCTCTCCTTTTGTTCTGATTTTGTTTCTGTGTTGCTAGATTTTTTTTTGTTTGTGCCTCACAGGCTTCCTGTGTGTTTACTTTAGCAGATTTGTCCTCTCTTATTATGTATAATACTCAGTTTCATCCCATTCAATCCCCCCATTCAAAATATTTTCCTTAAAGGTCCAAAGATGATAAAGGTCTCCAAATTTACCTACAAAACCATTAAATAATAATTGACATTAGACACCTCATTTGTGTAAGTCATTGCTTACGTCTTCCCCAACTTTCCTTCCTATATATTTGTGTTCAATTCCTTGGTTTAAACAAATTAATTGATTTGATGCCAATTAAAAAGTGGGGAATAGAAAAAAATGTTGGGAGCGGATTCTTGTTTAAATTTTAGAAGCCCTTTTTAAGTTGGCATGGCATCTTAAACAGCCTAGCTGTTCCTCTGCTGCAAAACTGCTTCATCCTTCCTCAGAGTCTTCTCTGTGTTGCTGGCACAAGCAGTTGTTCATCTGTGCGATGAACCTGGTTGGTAAATTGATCCGGAAGAAGGGCAGGTTGATGGCTTGCTTTCATATGGATTTGTTTCCCAATCCAGCTCACTGCATAACTGTGTGTGTTCTGACACGAGAGTGAAAATAAGATCTAGTGGCTGAGGGAAAGGATAGTAGGCTGCCCTTTGCAGCAGGAACAGCACAGGTTTATGAAAATGGTGTTATGCTCGTGGACAGAGGAGGTGCTTTGGCACTGCACATAATCCAGTATAGCTGCAGGGTCCTGCTGCGCCAGGTGCTCCTTGTGCTCCTTGTGCCCCTTGTGCCATGCTACTTCAGCCTCATGCTTTCCTTGCACTTGATTAGTGATCCACCAGCTGTGGGATAAAGAGACAGACTAAGCTTAGCTGTCTGTCTCTTCAAGTTAGCTCATCCAATGGAAACATTTTGGGAAAAATTATTTGAAAGTAGCAAGACCTGGCAGGTGCAAATAGTGACACAAGGTAGGAGAAGAGTCAGTGTGGTTTTATCTGACAGAAGCTTCGAGTTGCACAGGGTTGGGTATAACAAACTGCACTCTGAGATAGGAGGAAGTGGGGAGAAAAAAGTCCTGTTGAAGTTTCAGGTTGCCTTCAAGATGGAAGGCCCATGCTTTTGTTCTGGGAGCATCATTTAAGCATTTTAAATATTATTCGGGCTATTCAAGGGTCTGGGGAGGAGGGTGAAGCAATGACAGACACGCCTTGAAGGAATCACAGGGAATTTGGAAGGAGGGAATCCACATGACAACAACAGACAAAAAAATCTTCCTTAGTATTAGTCAACATAAATAACTAACACCATGCCAAAGGTTAAAAAATGCCAGTTGCAGTAGGAGTTGTAGACGTTTTGTAAACTGAAATTGCAAGAGAGTTACTCCAATGCACAATAAAGCTAGTGGAATTCTAATCAACACTTGCTTCTTACAATGTTAATAATAATAAATTGCTTTTGTGGGTTTTCACTCCAACAGTTCTGCTACAGAAAGAGATGAGTGGTTAGAAGCTATCTCCAAGTCGATTGAAGAATATACAAAGAAGAGAATTACATTTAATCCAAGCAAAAGTCTTGAAGAGGTATATCCCACCATTATTGTTGGTTTGTTCCCTTTTTGGATATAAAGTTTCCTGACAGGTGCTTAGAGAAACAAGAGGTATTCCATGATGAATAATAAAGCAGGATGATAAACAGTTGAACAGATGGTAGAACAGAATATTTTATAGTGTTATCTACTTCATAAATTTTAAATTTTTTTTTTTCAAAAAAACCCAAATAGGCTTTCACAGTTCTCTCTGTAGCCTTGTGCACAGAAAGATGAAATGAAAAGGTTTTAAAATAAAGCAGCTATTGATCCAAGTAGGCTGGTAAAGCTTGAAAGTCATTAAACGCATCTCTGTTGTTGTCAGGTTTGCATTATAATGGTCACTGATGAAATAGTAGATAACATTTAAAACCGTGACAATTTATCAGAGAAGGCTTTGCAACACTATTAACATTACCCTGTAATCACTGAGGAATATTAGTGTTATTTCTCCTCACTGAATGTAACAGTCTTGTGCCTGTGTTCTCTCAGGCAGATCCAGAGAAACAAGAAGAAGACAGTCCTCTGGGATCAAAGGCTCCCATCTGGATCCCTGACACGAGAGCCACGATGTGCATGATCTGTACGAGTGAATTCACGCTGACATGGAGAAGGCACCACTGCAGGGCGTGCGGGAAGGTTGGGTCATTTTGTGGCTACATTTTCAGTCATTCAGGTTCCTTGTGTGACATTCTGGTGGAGCCTTGTCACCCCAGCTACTCTTCCAAGCAGCCCTGTACTATGACACGGTTTTGTGGGTTAGAACCAACATGTTCTAACAGGGTGGGTGGTTTGGGGGCTGGGGTTTGGGTTTTTTGGACAGGTTTTTTGGACCAGTATTCAACGTTCAACATGCTACATGTTAGTTATTTTGCATCCTGGAGTGTTATTTATGGTTATTTTGCAATTGCATAATACCCACGAATGTTAGCTGAAATGAAGAATTATCTTCCTCACTAATTTTCATAAGATAAATAATGATTTTTTAAGTTAGTACCAACCTTCTTTTATATTTTACACTTATGAAAGCTATATCTAATAAACTTTATCTTTCTTGTTTTAATCCAGTGAGAATACAAAATTAGAATGCAGTGCAGTTGAGACATCTGGCTTTTCAGCTATTTCAAAAAATTTATGATTGAAACAGTTCAGTAACACAGTAGGCTTGTTCTGTTTTTAATGGATCATTAACATTGGCTTATTGATTCCTAATTCACTGATTTTTTTTTTTTTAATACTTAAATTTTCATCATTTAGAGGAGAAAAGAACAGCATGTTGAGCATAAATAAATGGGAAAAAGCCACAATCTTAATACATTTGCACTGCAAAATAGTGCCTATTTCAGGTTTTTATGGGCTTAAAAGTGCTGAAGTGATTGTCTTTGGGTATTTGGGGATTTACAGGTGATTTACAGCACATCATCTACAATTATGCTTTTATCTGTTTCTGTCTGTTTCCAGATTGTCTGTCAAGCTTGTTCATCAAACAAACATGGCTTAGACTATATGAAAAACCAGCCAGCTAGAGTATGTGATCATTGCTTCAGGGAGCTACAAAAGCAAGGTATAGAAAACCTTCACAAACTGTCTTACTTTTGTGGCCTTGATAACATGGTCACAACCCATGGCCGGGTTCAAGTGCTTAATTCTGCTTATGCCTGAAAAACAATAGGCACCTGAGATTCTAAGCCAAATAAGCTTCTGTGGAGCAAGCTGGGAAATGAATTTGCAATACATGGCTCTTCCTTCCAGAAACATGCGTGCCTTTACCCTGTAGTAATGATGTGCAGCTTATGCTGTTTTCCTTTTGAGACAACAAGTGTTACACTGCTTTTCATTAATCACAGGGTACAAGTGTACATTAGAGTCCTTGCAGTTTATCCTGACCTCAGAGGGAGTTCATGTGTACTTCTACCCTCTGTAACTTGTATGTCTGTAAACTTCATTTTTGCCATCTAAGCTGCTGAGATGGCTAAAGTTCTGGGACTCTGTAGAGACACAGGCCTTAATCTTTCTGAAGCTGAGTGTCTTCAGGTCTATAAACTGGCCTCAAGCCACTCTCAAGCCTCAGCTCATATGGAATTCAAGATTTTGGCATATCTGTACCTCAGTTCTGAAAGCAAACTCCTAACCATTGCCTACTGAGCACTGGCAATACAGAATTCAACATAAAACACCACAGCTAGAGCAGTTTTTATTGAAATGCTTTCAGAGAATGTGATGCCTAGTGGCAAGCAATGGCTGGATAGCCTAATGGTGATAACATTTGCTTAGAGAGGAGGTCCAGGGTCAGTGTCCTCATCCTGAGAAAACTCTAGTACATCTCTTTGAAGAAGCTTCATATAATTCTGCAGAAACAAGTGTAAAACCAACGAAAGCACCTCCCAGTGAGGTGGGAATCCAGCCCCATTTCAGAAGACTTGTTGTGAGTTAAGTCAAAATACTGAAGTATAAATACACAAATGAGCTGTAAACAGGCTGAAAAAGCTTTCTGCCCTTCCCTCAGCAGAGGCTCCGTGTGACAGCTCTCTAGGGTATCTGAAAATCTGTGGTGAAATAATAAAGCTATGGATACCAGCACGCTGGGGGTGACATTTCTCATGGGGGTGCAAAAAGCAGCACAGATAACCCTGCAAATGACAGTGGGAGCCTGCAGTGATGGGAAGGCCATTGTCTGAAACACCTGCAGGTGTCTGTGCTGGTCACTAGAGGCTGCTGTGCTGCAGGCAATTGCAGCTGCTTGAAGCTGGGAAAAGGGCTGGGGAGCAGGTGCAGTACAGCTGGCAATCACATTGCTCTCCTGCTTTTCTCATTAGTTCAGATCCTCACCGAATTCAGGGCCAACTCTAGAAGTAGACTTTATGAAACCACTCACTTCAAGTGCAGCTGTAAAAGAGGTGGTGGATGTTGCTAGAAAAAAGGGTTTTGAAGAGGGGAAGTGTTGCAGAAATCTTCCAAGAGAGATGAAGTAACTGCCTGTGGCAGTGGAAAAAGGCAGCACATGCTGGGAGATGGGAACATCCAGAAGTGTGTGTGTGTGCTGGAAGAGGAGCATCCCTATTGAATAAGGTTGAAAAGTTAAAAGATGTAGAGAATTGAAAGATAAATACAGACAACATAGAGGACAGCTGTAAAATATTTCTACGATTTTTCACAGTTCAATACCCAGAAAACAGACTTTGAAAAGGCCAATTTGTTTAGTTTTAAACTTCTTGTGGTTTTCTTAGTATGACTGTGATTTGGGGGATTCTAACCCACAGTGTTGATGATAACACTGAGAAGTTAATTCAGTGCTGAATTTAACGTGATTAGATGTTACTATTGTAACCCTGTAATCCGAATAAAAAGGCCAGCTGTTTTTAAGAAGAGTCCAAGAATGAATTGCCTGTGTTTAGTCATTGTGACATGAAATCAATGCATTCATCCCGTGCATTTTAGATAACCAGTGCACTCCTAAGGGCGGATCCCCAGTCAACCATAAATCTCCATCAAGTGCCTTGTCTACAGTATTACAAAGTATTCCCTCCGGAAGAAAGCAGAAAAAAATTCCTGCAGCCCTCAAAGAAGTAAGTGTTTTATTGGTCAAAATGGTGCATTGTTGGTATTATATCATCAATATTAAGAGTAGGAAGAAAAATCCTTATTTTAACCATCTTATCTAGAATCACAAGTCAAAATGTGTCTCTGATGTTTGGGCCTTAGCTTTAAATAGGCACAGGCTATGTGTATGAAGCACTATGTAAACTGCATAAATACCTGTGAGACTGTGATTCAGAGCTATAGTTAAAATTGTAATTTTTTTCTTGCTTTCCTTTGTTTCCCTGAATTATGATTAATTGCTGCATCAACAGTCAATGACAAGACTCCCACACCAACTCAGCTCTTGGTTTATGATTAGGAAAGGTAGAGTGAAATCCTACTTACTGTATGTCTTGGGAATGGGAAGAAGTGATTTTTCAGCAGGTTTGCTGATGACACCAGGCTATGTGTTGCAGTCCACACAACAAGGGAAGGAATGCCATCCAGAGGGACCTGGATACATGAGAGATGGGTCTATGTGAAATTCAATGAATTCTCGTGAAATTCAACAACGCCAAGCACGAGGTCCTGCATGTTTGTCAGGAAAATCTCAAGCACAAATACAGGCTGAGTGGAAAATGGAGAAAGAGCTGGGGCTGTTTGTGGATGAAAAGATCAACATAAATCGGCCACGTGCATTTGCAGCCCAGAAAACCAGCTGTGTCCTGGGCTGCATCCAAAGCAGCATGGCCAGCTGCTCACCTCCCAGGGTGAGGGAGGGGATTCTACCCCTCTGCTCTGCTCTGGTGAGACCCACCTGCAGTACAACTCTGGGCTCAGCACAATAAGGACATGGACCTGGTGGAATTAGTCCAGAGGAGAGCTACTGAGTTGAGGGAGGGCTGGAGCACCTCTCCTAGTAGAACAGGCTGAGAGACTTGGGATCGTTCAGTCTGGAGAAGCTCCAGGGAGAGTTTGGAGCAGCCTTCCAGTACCAGAAGAGGGGCCTACAAGAAAGCTGGAGAAGGACTTTTTACAAGGGCATGTAATGATAAGATAAGGGGGACCCTTCATAAGTTGAAGGAGGATAGGTTTAGATTAGATATCAGGAAGAAATTCTTTACTGTAAGGGTGGTGAGGAACTGGAACAGGTTACCCAAAGAAGCTGTGGACTCTCCATCCCTGCAAGTGTTCAAGACCAGACTAGATGGGGCTTTGAGCCATCTAGGCTCTAAAGGATGGTGTCCCTGCCCATGACAGGGGAGTTGGAATGAGATGATCTTTAAGGGCCTTTCCAAGCCAAACCACTCCGTGATTCTATGATTCTTATATAGGAATGTGTGTTCTCCAGCTGTACATTTTCCTCAGTGTTTCAGCTCTCTCTGTCCTGTTGTATCCAACCTAACGTTCCAGCCTTCATTTACTGGAAACCTCTCTTCCAGACCAGATAGATGGTAGCAAGCAAAATAATTTTTCTTTCATCCACCTGAGTTAGTTAGCAACATTAACCTGAGATGGGTAAGAATTTCAGTCTCTGACAGGCAGGGCTCTGGAAATCTGTAAAAAAAAAAAAAAAAGCTGTACTGTGAAATCTTATTAATGTTTGTTGATTCATTTTGTTTTTCCTCTTCAGGTTTCAGCAAATACAGAAGATTCTACAATGAGTGGCTACCTACACAGATCTAAGGGCAGTAAGAAACCATGGAAACACCTGTGGTTTGTTATAAAAAATAAGGTGCTATACACATATGCTGCTAGTGAGGTAAGAAACCACATATTAGAAGTTAAATATCCAATGATAATACTGTCTTTGTAACAAGTTGTTTATTCTTATGATCTAGAAAAAAAGCTGTAAAATTAGATCACCTTACAGTATTTGATCTGATTGTGATGCAGTGTTTTAAAAAGGCCTAGTGCGCTTGATACCATAATACATTGATATAGCTATGGTGTTTCTGATTCCAGATCTAGCTTTGAGTACCTCTGCACACCATTGCTCAGTTGTAGGTATGTTCTGAGTCAGCTAAATACATGGGGGATCTGTTTGCATGCATCACCGTGTACTAGTGGCAAAGGCAACATTATAAAAGCATCCTGAACTACCTTGTTCTGCAGTTCCATAAAGTATTTTGAATGCTTGCAAAAGGAGTAAACTAAATCTCTTTACTCCTCCTCAAACTGTTGTCTTCAGCCTGGAGTTGTTATGTGATATAAGAGAAACGCATCCTATATAATGGCATTTGCTTTTTAATAAAAAAATGTGTAGTCTTATTGCAGTGTGGAATAATCTCTAATATATTCATATATATATGTATATATGGTATCCCAGCATGTGCTGAGGATGCAGTTTTATTGCATCTTAGAATGCTCTTAGAATGTTTTGTAACATATATGGATGTACTGATTTTAGGCTTCAGGTTTTTGTATTGTTTGTTATAGTTCGCTACTAGCTTTCAAGAGCAAAATATCCAAAGCAACTATTGCTATCCCTCACTTTCTTTCAAAATCTAAGGCCCAACCTATCCTGGCCATGTAAAGAATTATCCTTCTTCAATCCACCCCACTCCCACTCTAGTTATTTCCTGGTTTGTGCTCAGTTTTGTTCCTGGGTTGTTTCTGCCAACCTTTATTTTAGAAGTTCTGAATTATGTCCAAAATCTGTGATGTTATTTCCACTACAGCACTGGCAATACAAAAAAAAAACAAAAAAAACACCACAAAACCACAAAAACCTCAACCCAAGTAGTTTTAAAAATAGCTTAAATAATTATGTAGAAAACATTTACTTTTACATCAATTTGATAATAATTTCAGAGCATTGTGTCTCTTCTGGCCTTTGCAAAGGAAACTTTGGCAGAGGTAAAAAAAGAGCAAATCTCTGACAATCACCTTAAATTTTCTTTTGCTTCGATTCCTTTGAGATATCAACCTCACAGAGTAGCGTCAGTTTGTAGGTCACAATCACAAAATTAACTCTTTCCTATTTTCTTGAACTGAGGAATATCTGTCCTTAGTTTTCATCTTGGTGAGCCATTGCAGGAGACATTATTTAGAGAGTCTAAAGGGAAGGTGCAGTGTTGCCTTGGCCACTTAAGCTACTTATATTTGTTCCAAGTGATAGGAAGATCAATGGTAAAGAAATCACCTATTAGTGATATGAAGATCTGAGACAGTAAAACAGATTGCTCAGCCTTACATGACTCTTTTCCAATATCAAGAAATGCTGCTGTCTCAGGATATTTTTGTTTCACTGTGGAGGCAATTACCAAAGTTTTCACCTGATGTGCCAATGTAAATTTGAGGGGGTTTTAGCTATTTAGCTTTTTTTTTTTTTTCTTCTGTTCATAAGCATTGCAGGACCTTGCCTAGTTACAAAACACTGGTTTGGAATTTTCACAGGATAAAAATACCTTTTTTTTCCCTTTCCAAACATGCTGTTATTGTATTCATTAAGAAAAAGACAGGAGTATTAAAAAAAAATAAACTAACTGAGATAAATGAGGAAGGGTCTTTTCTAGTTGACTATGAACACTCAGAAACCTTGTATTCCCCTATCCTGTTAATTTCCAGCAAAAGAAATAAGATAAGTTGAGATAAGTTTAGCCTTTTAAAGATTTGGATCTTGACTTCAATGCTTGAAAACACAGGTTGCCTCCTTAGCTCCTCCTTTTAGCATACTCAGTGCAGTTAATAGCATCCCACGTCACTTCTGAGCCTGCTGCTGGAGAGAGCACGAGGCTTGATGGGCCTCTGGCCTGCTGCCGGGTGCTGGCTGATCTCTTGCTACAATAAGTCTTTGCCAGGCAGAATGATGAGTGAAAGCCAAGGTAGATGTTATCAGGGAAATGAAAAGAAGATCAGCATTGTTAAAGTTTGCAAGGTTTTATTTCCTGTCCCCTGATCTGGAGAATATAAAAAGCGTCATTCTGCGTGTGTTGATTTATAACAATTTGTTGTCTGCTGCAGTGATATGGTGTATGAAGTCTAAATGCATGCCTTACAAGCTCTGATTTTGTATTTTTTTCTTTTTTTTCCCTGTTACATAGGATGTGGCAGCATTAGAGAGCCAGCCTTTACTTGGATTCACAGTCAGTGAAGTAAAAGGTGAAAACTCAGAGTCTAGAGTGTTCCATTTACTGCACAAAAACACTTTATTTTACATATTCAAGGCAGATGATCCCCATTCAGCTCAAAAGTAAGAAACTATTTGAATTCATTTCTGTTACATATTTCTAGAAAATTCAGAAGTGATGAATGTTGATATTCACGCATTAAGCAAATGTATAAAAGATCCATATTATATCATACATAAATGAAAGTTTTAAATTAAACACAAGGTTCTGGTTTCATTAGGGCTTCTGAAATGAAGAAAGCAGACTCTCCTCTGCAAAGGACTGAATGTAGAATGAGAAAGTCAAAGATAAAATAAGAAATCTTTCTTTTTCCCCACCCATTCCTCTCACCCTGGTCTACTTAAGTGAAAATTGAATGTTACCTTTGGAGAAATCCAGAAAATGTTTTTAAGAATTAACTTATATGCTTTTTTTAATCACAGGATCTTATTAGTTATTTTTAATCAATATATGGTAGTGAAAAGTAAGTCAAACACTAAAACTTGGGGGCCAAGGTTTGAAGTGTGTGAGCTGATGCCCATGAGCACCTAGGTATGCACTCAGACTAAAAGTCTGCATTCAAAGAACATTCACACAAGCTGTTTTGTTTCAAGTCCTGTCTGAATTTTGAGTCATATTTATCAAGCTATGTATTGTGTCACTTGCATATAAAATAATCTGGAAGCTTGGTCATTAATCAGTAGAAAACATTCATTACATGATTCATAAAGTAAACTAGAAACAAACATAGAAGGAATACATGTAAGCTATCTTTCTTATATGCCTATCTTATCTGACTGGTTTCACTGCAGTTTCCTCAAATGAATTTTACATTATTAAATAGATCTGCTGCATTTACAAGTCCGTTATTAGTACTTAAACATTCAAATGGATGCAGGTTTAGTTTTCTGCAAATAGGAAAATTCGAAAAACAAAGTATCCAGTACAACAGGAAGTTTTGAACAGCTGAGAACATGCTTAATGATACTTCTCTACAGAAAAAGTCTGGAAGTCTTTATTTTATTTTTGTGAGTAATTTGTGCAGATGTGCATAAATGTTTCTTTGTTAATTAAGATACTATCCTGTTGTTTCCTCTGTGTCCTCATTTGTACTATATAAAACAAGCTAAAAAACTGCCAGGCATTCAATAGGTTTATTTTTCTACTCAGACAATGGCTTTTCTCATCAGAAGAAAACTTGAAATTGGACATAGTGTATTTTACTGAGGTTAGGAATAACATTAAGTACTTTGAATTTCAAGCTTTCTCCAAGTATTTAATATCCTTAGGAGATTTATGCTGAACCTTCAGAATAAATGCTGCTTTTACAGCCTTAAAAGGAATATCAAAAGCATGCTGTTGGCCTGTTTGCATCAGTGGACACTATTTTTTCCTGATAGGACCAAAGAAACATCTGATGTATTTGCCTAAGTGCAGTAATAAATTTTAACAGATGGTTACTTTTCAATGTTGTTTTAAATTCCAGTGCTATGTTCAATGCTTAAGCTGTTTATGATTTTATTTTTGCATTTTTATTCCACTTTAGTTGTTTTTAATGTGGAAAATACTAAAAATATTACCAAAAAGTAGGGTAGATGTTTGAGCTGTGTGTGCAGACATGTGTGAGCACTAATACATAATTAGTATGTTCATGCCAAAAGCTTGAATTCTAAGAACATGCACACAGGTACAAAATTAAATGCTCAGGGCAAGGAAGAGCCAACATCTGTGACTAATGTTTAGATAACCTGTAAATACCAAGACAGTTTGAATTTCCTTGATAAAGATAATTACAGTCTTTGTCTCATTCAGTTCTCTCAAGATTTCCACTCAAGAAAAAAATGCTCCGTATGTGGGCCTCTTACCTTTACGTACACACAGTTCAGCCCTCACTTAGAAAACAGAATTATTTGTTCTGTAGCATTGGAGTGCTTCAGGAACATTAATTTTTGCGTCCTTGAGAAGCTGAGGATTTTTATTACCCTCCTAACCAAGTAGGAAAAGAAACCATAGCTATAGGGAGTAAAAGTATCTGAATATTAACTTTGAATTTCCAGTTTGAGAAACCTTGGATCAGATGTTTGGGACATCCCCCTGTGCCCTCTTTGCCCTTCCCTGCCTTTCCATGTGCCATGTGACCTCCTCCCTGAGCCCCACCAGTCCTGGCTTTTACCTTCTGCAGAAGCAGCAGTGTCCCATTTCATCTCATTTGTGCAAAAAGAAAAGGGAGTATTGGGGAGTTTTTAGAGGTATGCTGAACCTTGGCATAGCCTACTTTTTGAGCATTTGATTGCTCAGCTTCACCAGTTCTTTGTGCATGTAACTTCAGTATGGGAGAAATACAGAAAAAAGCTTCTGTCAGATGGCCTTGTACCAGGCAGCTTTGTATGGTTGGACACACTGGATAGATTTTGGTATTTGCACTCACAGACCAACTGGTACTGGAAGTATGATGTTACTTCTCTTGTGAATCTGTAGCTAGTGACAGCAATGAGATTTATTCTTTTATTAGCTACTTCCTAACAGTGTTTAATTTTATAACAGGTGGATAGAAGCTTTTCAAGAAGGCACTGTATTATAGCAGTGTCAGCATTGTGTTTGCAAGTTTAAAGGAAAATATCCAAGGATGATCATAAAACAGACTACAGCAACTGTTCAAAGAAACAGAATCCTGCCGTCGCAACCTACACAAAATTGTATATTTGTCAGGATTAGGAGCTGTTGCATTTTTAGTGTAAAGTAATATTTTTCTAAAGAATTGTATGTATTTCTGTGTTGATACAAAATGTGTTATTTATTAAATTCCAGTGTTTACTTAAATGGACAGAATTATTTGTGCATTGAAGTCCAAAGTGTCCTGAGAATGGCAGACTGTTGGTCAACAGATTCAAAAACTTTATGCTTTATTAAAAAAAACCCCACAAAACAGATTTGTTGCAATTGTACATTTCCTCATGATTTGTGTATAGGTTCTTGAGTTGCTGATGTTCACTTTGCAATTTAGCAAGAACAGATTGGTATAGGAATTTCACAGATTTGAGATCTTTGTTGACTATGTAGACTCCTTTATGAGAAGTTGTATGATATTGATGCTCCTTTCCTTGAGTGGCGGTTGAAATCTTGCATATCAGTACATTAAAACAGTACAACAAATTCTGTATCACAAAACTAAAATTCAATTATTAAAAAACAGAAAAGGAAAAAATATTTTAAAAAACAGTTTGCAATTACAGGGATAAGGCACTAGAGCTGTTACAGTACTACAGATGCCAAAGAGACTAAATTAGTTATCTTCCAGCAATTGCAGGATATATTATCTTTATATGTTTCCAGTAATAATTCAAAGCAGAGCAAAAATACATTTTTGCTAATCAAAGACAAAATATCTTGTTTCAAAACTTCATGTCAAATGAGTTCTGTGCACAGTATGAAACACTGTATAAGCTATTGTTCAAAGAACAGTAAACAAATATGTGCACCCTCCTCTCTGAAAATTTTAAAACTACTGTTTATTTAATATTATGTTTAAACTGGAATTGCCATACCAAGACAACAGAGCTTTTTTTAGTGCAGAAGGCATTGAAAAGGCAAACCATTCTTTGAAATACTTTTTGTTTACAATATGATTTGTTCTATTTGACACTTTAAAACAGAACTCACCTATAGGTGTTTGGGTTTTGGGGTTTTTTTCTTAAAGAAAATCATTGGTATACCTCATTAGGAAATACTTACTGATGATTCTGGTGCATTTATTCTATTTAACTTTTTAAAAATGTTAACACTGTAATAGCATAAATGGAACTAGAACTATGAAACCCACATGAAAGGAAGCCATTTTTATGTCAAATGCAATGCACGTGTAGTCAGTTAATTTTACTGTATGAAACACTAGTCATAGTCCCCTGAATCAAGCTAGCTGTAACAAAACTAAGAGCAATTACCTTTTAATTAATAGCTTGAATTCCACGTTAATAGCTATTCTGTGGCCTCACAGCAGAAAGAGAAGATAGAAAGTTAATATTCATCACAAAAAGGCCATGAATGAAAACGCAAACCAAAATTATTTTATTCCCTCAATATACCTCCAGGTCAGGTCCAAGATACTAACAGAGCTCTGAAGAAGCTTAACTTCCAAGAGCTTCTCTAAAGTTAGTAGTGGGCTTGGAATTTGAATTCTTAATATTAACTATACAAGAAATTGCATTGACTTTCAGCATTTCAGTAGAGTACCTTATGAATCAGGGACTTAAGGCTGTAGATCTGACTTCCCTCAGGAATGCTAGAAATTTAACCAGATAGTGTTGGAAATGCAGCAGGAGTCTGATCAAAGCCTTTATTCTCTTTTCTTGTAATACAAATGTGCAAAATGAATACTGATTTCTTGTTATGTACAAAGGGCTTTTACTTAATTTTCAAAAACATCTGCTGACTGAAGCTAAGTAAATTATTACCATGTCTCTTCAGGGTGATTTCTGACATGATTTTTACTGAATCCAAAACAAAACTGATATCAATATAACAGGGATGTGATGTGTCTCTTCCAGTTTATAGTATCAAAGGGAGGAACTTCTTCATATTTTCATAGGGACTACACACTAACGAAGATGGCAAGTCATGAAGCAGCAAATTAATCAGAAATTTGGCTAGGAGTAAGCTAATTAAATTTCAGTTTATACTTTGATATTTCCCCTGCTGCAAAACAGAGCAATAAAAGTCAAAACACACACTGAAAAAGGGGCCCAAGTTCTGCTTCATGTGGTGTCAAACTACCTCTAGAGGATTTGGTGTAGGGGGAGAAAATAGTTCTGTGGAAATCAGAGGACTTCTTCCAGAAGCGGTTGATTAATCCAAAAATTTGTGACAGAAATAGATTGGAACAGAGCCTTATAAACAGTACTATACATATTGCAGTCACAGTTTGTGTGAAATAAATTTTCTTTGTAAACGTGTTTGAATATTTATTTTCCTCTCTCCTGCATTAGTGCTTTGTGTCATATGAAGAACCCGCAACACAAGCATTTTCATAACATTTTCAGATGGTTGCTTTTCAAACTTGCCCTATTTCTCCAGTTCACCTCCCAATTTGATTCATCACCATCAAAAGTAAAATATTCACGTCTTGATTTGACTAAACACTAAAACAAGATCAGAAGTTTTTAGATACCTGGCTACCTCTTCTTATAAAAATCTATAGTTCATAATCAATTTAAGATTGGTTAGTAGAGTATGAGACAAACATTAGCATTGAATATTAGTTTTAACATTTTTATTCATAGATAAATTAAAGCTTCTAGGATCTTGAATCCTCTTTAACTTAAAACTGTGTGCCCAAAGGACTTAAAACAAATTGAACAGCTGTGGAACACGTTTTACTAAATATTTTGTGCATGGGAACTCAATTACTCAACTATGTTTATTATGTCATAACGTAAAGAGATGTCTGGAAAGACATATTCAGTGCATTTGTTTGCTGTAACTGCTGTACCCTACTTACCATCCAAATAGGCTTTTATTTGGAGCAGTCCTAAATCATACTGTCTAAATGGAAGAACAGAATTTTTATTTTGAAACTGAAAACAGTTTAAAGTTGTAAATATTCCTGTGGATATTAATCATTTTTGTATAAATAAATTCACATTATTGGAGTCTGTGTCTTTTCTTGTAATAATTTCAGGTTTTATGTATTATGTAATTCATGTATTCAGTGATTTTCAAGCAGCAGAATTTGTTGTCACTACCTGCATATCTGTCTTAATTTAAAAATAATTTTAAAGAATTAAGGGGGTTAAGTCTATTTGAAGGTCAAATGAAGGGTGTTACATTAATAAATCCTTTTGCAAAGTGTAGTTCTGATGTATCAGTCAGAGTGTGCCTGAATCACAGCTTCTGTTTGCCTTGGCTCCTGCACATGGGTCAGAACAACCCCAGCAGGCTTGGGGCAGGCAGAGTGTCCGGAAAAGAACGGGGGGTGCTGGTCAACAGCGGCTGAACTTGAGCCAGCTGTGCTCAGGTGGCCAGGAAGGCCAATGGCATCCTGGCCTGGATCAGCAACAGTGTAGCCAGCAGGAGCAGGATAGTGATTGTCCCCCTGTACTCAGCTCTGGTGAGGCCACAGCTCAAATGCCCTGTCCAGTTCTGGGCCCCTCGCTACAAAAAAGACTCTGAGGTGCTGGAGGTAGCCCGGAGAAGGGAATGGAGCTGGGGAAGAGCCTGGAGCAAAAGCCTGATGAGGAGCAGCTGAGGGAGCTGGGGGTGTTTTGTCTGGAGAAATGGAGGCTCAGGGGAGACCTTAGTGATCTCTTCAAGTGCCTGAAAGGAGGTTGTAGCCATGTGCTCAGCTTCCTCTCTCAAATAAAAAGGAACAAGACAAGAGGAAATGGCTTCAAGTTGCAAAGGAGAGGTTTAGATTAGATATTAGGAAAAACTCTTCATCCGAAGGGTTGCCAAGCACTGTCACAGACTGCCCCTGGAAGTGGAGGACTCACCATCCCTGGAGGTGTTTAAAAGATGTGCCGATGTGGCATTTTGGGACATGGTTTAAATGGTGGACTTAGCAGTTGCTGCATTAAAAGTTGGATTCAATGATCTTAGAGGTCTTTTCCAACCTAAATGATTCTTTAATTCTATAAGTATTTTAGCAGGACATATAAGGGAGAGATTTTTCTGTCAGGTTAGTTATGCTGCCTCCTTATATATGTTTGAAAACAGTTTTTTGAAAACTTGCAGTAATAGCAGAAAAGGTTTTGCCTCTGCATGTTTTTGATAGGGATGTGTCTCTTGTAATCTCAGCTGACACAGCTACAGAGGCATGCCTTCATATACAGCTCAAGTATGAATTGGGTCACTTGCTAAGAAAAAAACAAAGCATGTTTTACTGGTTACAGTGACATTTCTGCTGTACTGAGGATATCAGAATATTTCACTTAAATAAGCTTTGGTACAAATTACTTGGCATTTGTTAAATTAAACTGCACTAAGCTCCATCATTTAGAAGGTAGATGTGCAGCTCAAGCTAGTGAGAGAAGTGACAAGTACTATAAACTGGGAGTGCTGCAACATTTGACATTTAAAGGAATTGCTTAGCAAGTTAATTTTTCTGACTTAAAAATTCTTCACTGAGTTCATTTGCATTTGGTGTTTGGGAACGTCTTTGATCAAAAAGCAAAATATGATGCTTGCAAGTACTGACTGAACTAGTGATCTTGAGCTAGGGTTGATAGATATAAGCACAGCTGTGGGACTGGGAGTGGGAAGAAAAGAGTAAAGGAATTGAAAAAATAAGAGTGTGAATAATTTTATTAATGTTAACACATAAATTTACTTGTATTCTTTGGGTTTTTTTTCCTATCATTGCTGCTTAGATGTTGATACTTATGTCATCTGATTCAGTAGAAGTTGCACTAAATGGTCTAAATGATTTTCACATCATGAAATTGCACATACAGCCTCAGTGACCTAAATGATCTTGAAGTTGCTGCCGATCTCTGACCACAGCTAGATGACCTTCATTGAACAGATGAAAGAGGAAGAAGGGAAAGTCTGTATTTGAACTATAAAGCTCTTACTTAAAATCAAGGTAATTAAAATAATTAGCATAAACTAAGTAAGTAGCTAACACACGTTTGGTCCAAACAGATGTTGAGACAGGGTCACAGCAGCAGCCAGTTGTTCCTGTGGCACTACCCCAGCAGGAGCAGGCACTCATTGGCAGCCAGGCCATTGTCTTCCCAAGAGCTGTTCAGGGCACTGTTGACATTTAAGGATAGAACTTCTGCCATGCAGGCCAAGTGCAGCTCTTTCAGACTCAGCTGGCTGAACTGCTGCAGTGACTGTGCTGTCACTGTGCACTGTGTGTGCTTCCATCGTGTTGCACATTTCAAATCTGCCAGCCTTGCCTATGGATCTGCCTCAGCCTCAGCTGGGAGAGCCCACCAAGCTCCCCAAAGCCCAAATGCTCTGCTGTGCGCCCGTGATGTTCAACACTGCTTGGTCCCATTTCTCTGTGGGGAACTGCAGTGGGGGTTTGGAGACTTGTGCTCTCCATTTGATGGGCAGAACGCTCGAGAACAGTGTTCAGTTTGGACCCCTTATTCTAAAAAGGAGCATCCAGACAAGGTCAGCAAGGCTCATGAAGGGTCTCGAAAATATGCTTGATGAGGAAGGCCTGAGGGAACTGGGTTTGTTTAGTCTCAAGAAGAGGAGGCTTAGGGGGGCCCTCATGGCTCTCTCACAACTACCCGTAAGAAGGGTGTAGTGAGGTGAGGAACTGCTCTCTTCTACCGTGCCTGCAGTGAGAGGTCTAAAGAAGTGTCTTTAAGCGGTACCAGGAGAGATTTCCAGATTAGAAAAAAGCTTTTTTCCGTTAGGATGGTGGAGCACTGGATTAGGCTGCGCAGGGACATAGGAGTCACCATGCCTGGAGGTGTNTAGGGGGGCCCTCATGGCTCTCTCACAACTACCCGTAAGAAGGGTGTAGTGAGGTGAGGAACTGCTCTCTTCTACCGTGCCTGCAGTGAGAGGTCTAAAGAAGTGTCTTTAAGCGGTACCAGGAGAGATTTCCAGATTAGAAAAAAGCTTTTTTCCGTTAGGATGGTGGAGCACTGGATTAGGCTGCGCAGGGACATAGGAGTCACCATGCCTGGAGGTGTTTTAAGAGGTGCCTGGATCTGGCGGCGGGTGGTGTGGTTTAGATGATACAGTGCTGACTGGACGGTTGGGCTGGGCGACCTTAAAGGTCTGTTCCAACAGCGATGCCTCAGCGGTCCCAAGGCCCGTTCCGCCGGCCTCGCCCCGCTCCCGTTCGCGTCCCCGTCCCGAGGCCCCGCCCTCAGCGCCGCGCGCCC
>VXBU01007180.1:186066-235247 GCA_013400315.1 Bombycilla garrulus
GCAGAGCAGCTGCCGGGGAGGCGGCGGCGGGCGATGCCCCTCGTGCTGGGCCTGGGCCCCGGCCCCGCGCAGCCATTTTGTGCGGAGCGCCGCGGCGGGCACGGGCACGGCGCTGACTCCGCTCCCCCGCCTCGGGCGCCCCCGGGCAGGGGAGATGCGAGGGCAGCGAGCCGGGGCGGCGGGGAGGGATGGGGGGGAGGGGCCCCGTCGCATCTCCCTGTCCTCCTCCCGAGCCCTGCGCCTCAGCATTCCCGGAGGGTGACCGTGCGCTTCCCCGAACCCCCCAGCCGCTCTGTGCCTGCCGACGGCATCACCCCTCCCGTCCGCTCCACTTGGATATCCTTGGCGGCTGTCTGGGTTTGTTTGAGTTAAAGGTAGTATGTCCTGAGCAACACCCGCTATTATTTTTATTGGGTCAGGTGACCATGTCACTGTTCCTTGTTTTGTCTCGTTGGGTGGGGTGTTTTCTTCTAAGCTGCAGGGTTTGTGGAGTCTTTATCTTTTCTTTGTTGCCATATATTGCTTTAAGTGTAAAAAGCACGGCCGCAAGCCCCAGGATGCGCTTACGTTTGTGGGTTGTGGAGGGAATAGAGGAGATGCCATGTGTTGTGCAAGTGAACTTACGCAACAGAAGAGGGGAAAAAAGTCTTGATACTGGTTTTACTGAAAGACGAATGTGTGGACATGATTGTTGAAAAACCAAGTTAGGCATTCATTCTTATGTGAAATCTCTGGTTTGAAGCTACTAATGTCAGCAGAGTGGACTTGGGAAAGTGGTGTAGCAGGAAGAGCTGCACCCACGCCTGTCATGGAAAAATAAGATGGGAAAAAATTCAAATAGTTTTCTATAAGACAGCTTCCTGGTTTTGGAATCAGCATTATATAAGTAGAAATAGAAGTATCTGATTGGTGGGAAAACATCACCATTTCTGTGCCAGTTCAGACAGTGTTCCTCTGGTGACTCTTTGTAATTTTGTATGGCTTTTTCTGTAAGTTATTAAAATAATTCCGTGGATATTTTCCCCACCCCCTTTAGTCCATGGTTGGCATGAGATGACATGAGATGTCCAACAGCATTTAGCCCATGGCTTGCTCTTTGCTGTACAACTTTACTCAGTGGCACTTGTTTGAGTGAAGTCTTAAGGTCTGTGAAATGTTTGCTTGCTTCTCTCTGTAGCTCTTTCTGCAGAGATATTCCTGAACCTCTCTTATCACAGGACTAAGTATTTTCATGTGATGGTGGTCAGCTGTACGTGTGCACGTGTGTGATAATACAAGGAAGGTAACTGAGGTCACCTGGAGGGGTGTGTAGTCCTTAGCTGCTTCTGCGCTTCCTGTGCACTGCTCAGGAATGGTTGGACACCACTTGCTAAATCTGCTGCATTCTGCAACAAAAAATGAACATGCTTCTTACAGAAAGAAGCTCACAGTAGATAAATTAACTAGCTTTAACTTTTCTTCTCAATTCTTATTAATATTTCTGGGTTTCTTGCTGGTTGTATTTTCTTGTGAAACGTACTCTTGAAAGGAACAAGTTCCATGGGAGTTCTCGTATCTTTAAGAATAGCCATATCCCCGGCTAGATTGTGGGATAGGAGGGGTTTTTTTTGTTTGGAGTTTTCATGGTTTTGGTGCTTTTTTTAAAGGCTCCCTTAATTTTTCCATTTAAGGTTCCTAGCCTGTGAAGAGAAGGCCCTAAGCAACATGTGTAGCTCTCAACCTGACATTGTTTTGGGGGAAAAAGGATCGAACCAGATGACCTCCAGAAGTACCCTTCAACATGAATTATTTCATGATTGTATAGTTATTAAAGGTCGGGGGGAGCAGACAGGTGTGCATGGAACCAAAACCAAACAAAACCCCACTGATATTGTAGCATGCAGTTACATAGCTCGCCTGTGAAATACAGCTACAGAATGCTTATAGCTAAGGTGGTGGTCCACTGACAACTGACTTTAATCCATAATGTGAAATCTGATATTTACAATAGTAAGATTAGTTTGTTCCCTATGCTTATATTCAATTTTTGATTTAATTTATTGTGTGCTTACTGTACTATGTGATTAAAGTTTGTGCAGCCAGTGAATTTGCTGGAGTTTCCCTGGAATTTGTGAAGGAAAGCAGTCTCCCTAAAGAAAGTAATTTGTGTCTGTTTGGGTCAAAAAACCCTGAAAAAAAGCAGTACCTCTTGCTTAAATAAAGCATTTAACTGTATACAAGGGCTAGAGCAGGGTTGCATCTTAACTTGTGCGTGTTTGTTCTACTGGTGAACCAAGTGTGGCTCTCAGCTGGCGAGTGCTGCAGCTGGTACAGGCTGTGTGTCTGTCCTGCTTCAGCAGACATCCTGGCTGGAGCACTTTTAGTAGTAACCTTTGCTAACCCGAGTTACTTTGGCTGATGGAGATCAGGGAGCCCTCAGGCCTGCCGTGGGTTTAACATCCTCTGTGAAGAAGCAGTGACTTGCTGGGGAGGGTTACCCACAGGCTCTGGCTGGCACAGCTCTCTGCTGTTTGTCACACACAGTTTGCAACCAACAGTGACCATCAGAGGAGATTAAACTGTACCTGGGTTACTTTCTGGCAAAGTTTATACTTATATTTTTTTTTCCTTTAGTGGTGTTTCAAGCTGCTTTTAATACTTTAAACTCATGCTTGTACATTACCTGGGGTGAAGTAACCTGCTGCAAAACAGAATTATATAAGTAGAATTTTATGGGTAAAACTGCGAAGGTACAGTTAATTAAATTCTTACTCTTGTGTATGCAGACCTGTCCATATTTTTACCCTTCAGTCATTAGCTTTTAATTCTGGAGATTACTGCATTACTTGCCAAAATCTTAAATCAGCAAAGGATTTATTTTTTGTAAAACCCAACTCTTTAAAATTCCAGTCCCCTGAGACTGGAAGATGGCTTGTGCTGTCTGAGTCCCGTGTATCTGATGATGCAGTGCTGCAGATTTTATAAGGAAATACATTCCTTCCTCAAAATCAGGGTCTAAGAACTGCCTTTCTGTATCAGTATTTAGATTAATTTTTGTTGACTCTGCCAGGCCTTCTCTTAAAGGCTGTTTACATTGGTTTAACTTAAATTACTTTTGTTCAACTTGGTAGTAAGCCAGGCTGGATTCAGCTCAATATTTGCATGCCTTTGTCATAAGTTAAAGTGGAAACTTGAAAATTATAAATCATTAAAAAACTGAAGCCAAACCCTCTGCTATTGTCATATTTGCTCTCATAAATGCTTATTTCATTCCAAATAAGTTGAGGTTGATGTTTCTAATTTAGCAGTAACTTTGTGGTGTGAGAACTACCCCATTTAGTGTGGTAATGTGTTTCCTTTGAAGTATTAGCAGGACAATGTGTCAACATTGTCAACATGACTCTTAATTGGACTTAATATGAAGATTTTTTCAGAGTGCTTTTCACATGTTTACAGGAATTTAAAAAATCCCAAACCCAGCAAAAAAAATTCACAAACATGAACATCCACCCACACTTAACAAAATTTAATCCTGTGTAGTTGATAACAAAGGAAAAGACCAGGGAATCACAAAATTACTTGGGTTTGAAGGGAACATAAAGATCATCTAGTTCCAACTGCCCTGCCATCAGCAGGGTTGCCATGCTCTACATTAGTTTGCTCAGAGCGCCATCAAACCTTTGAGTGTTTCCAGGGATGAGGCATGCATAGATAATCTGGGAAACCTGTTCTAGGGCCTCACTACCCTCACAGTAAAGAATTTCTTAATATAATATCTAATATATACCTGCTGTCTTTCAGCTGGAAGCCATTCCCCCTTGTTCTGTCACTTCATACCCTTGTAAAAAGTCCCTCTCCATCTCTCTTAGAGGCTCCCTTCAGGTACTGGAAGGCTGCAGTTAGGTCGGTCTGAAGCTTTCTCTTCTTCAGGCTGAACAATCCCAGTTCTCTCAGCCTTTCCTCTCAGGAGAGGTGCTCCATCCCTCTGATCATCTTGGTGGCCTCCTCAGGACTCTCTCCAACAGCTCTGTGTCCTTCCTGTGCTGGGAGCCCAGAGCTGGATGCAGGGTTCCAGGTGGGGTCTCAGAGGAGCAGAGCAGATGAACAGAATCCCCTCCTAGAGCCTGCTGCCCACGCTGCTTTGGATGCAGTCCCAGGACATGTTTGGCTTTCTGGGTTGCCAGTCCATGTTCTGTGCCCAGCCTGTCATCCAGGAGAACCTTCCAGTCCTTGGCCGGACTGCTCTTGATCAGTTAATCCCCCAGAATATTTTACATGAGATAATGTCAACAGTGATTTACTGGAAGGATGTGTGAGAAACAGTTTTGTTGTATGGGGGGGTTTTGCTTCTTTGGTTTTTTGGTTTGTTTTTCCTTTTCATCTGAAGGAGGCTTCCATGGATATGCAGATGTGCAAGTTTGGAAGGGTTGTCCTATTAGTACTACTGATGAAGAGGTTTGCTGATTTCTATAGAGCACCTTCATATATCAATTACCTCGTCTGTGGTTGTAGTTCAGTGAATACTCCAAAGGGTGATCTTGCATAACACCTGAATGGGCAATTTGGCATTATAGATAATCTGGTGTAACACTGTGGGCTTTTTTTCCAAAAAGAAATGGTCTTGATTCTGCTTCTACTTGCTTTTCCTGTATTGTGTGTAACAATTGTTATGTGCATGGTGAATAAAATCAGAAGATGAGTTTACAGCTATACAACCATGAAGGCAAATGCAGAGTGGAATAAAGCCAATAGTGGGGGTACCTCTCATGAAATACTGTAATTGTACCACAGAGGATGTGCTGCCTCCAAGTGTTTGGAAAAAAGGGTTTGCCCTTGCTGTGCTATGTTAAGGTGATCTTTCTGTGCCAGCTGGAATGGACCTGGCTGAACATAATCCAATGAATGGGTAACTCTTCAGTCAGATGAGCTTCCTGGTCCTGTTTCATGGTGCAGCTTCAGCTCTGGTGCAGGGAATCAGTTTGGGTTTTTTTTCTCATTTTTTCCTTGAGCAGGCTTCAGGTAGAGATACAGGCTATGGCTGACAGTACTCAGGGCAGGTTGACCTGATGAAGTGGCAGTCTGCTTATCTAGCTCTGGCATGTAGCTAGTGCTCCTGTGAGTAGACTCTGTTTGCAGACAGCCCCCTTGCCTTTTCTCCTTCTTTTTTTCCCAGCTGGTTGTGGGTGAGGTAAGTCAGCTCACCTGTAGCTGATGGGGCATGTTCTAAAGATACCATGATAAAACAAGCAGAAACCAAAGCCTAAAAGTGGGACTATCCCTTTGGTGGCCCAAACTGTAAAAATGATTTTCAGTCACCTGAAAATTTAACCTAGTGATTCTATTTTCTCCCACTGTAGCACTTGCTTACAAGAAAAGCTAGTGAGAGCACTGATTTTTAAACTAATTGCGCAGGCATTCCTACAAATGCATCTCTTTTTATATTGCTGTTTCTTTTAATTACTCCCTTATGCTTTTACAGGCATCTCTTTTTCCCTTGCTTGCCTGCAGGTCCAGCTGCTCCAGTTTCATGTTGTTACTTGTCTCTTATATATGCGCTGTCTAAATCTTGATCTCAATTTAAAAAACAGTATCTAACTGGCTGTCAAGGGTCATATAAATATTCCTCTGTTCATTGATAAAGAGAGTCTTACTCCTTTAAATCTGCCAACTGTTCTACCCTCTGGAACAGTGTGGTTTATAGAACAATAATCCAAGAATAGCTCATTTAGCTTGCCATGTTCATTGAGCTTTTCCTGTATGAAGCACTGAGCACAGTAGCATCATTTTTTTTTCATAAATGTGTTTTAATTTCTTGGCTTATTTATTAGCTATAAAGCATTGCAGAAAAGTGCTCTAAAGTTTAAAGAAATCTTGGGGGTTCTTTAATTTATTTAAGCACTAACTTAGGCACATTTAATCATAGAGGGATCATTAAGTGGATTCTATTTTATGTGTAGGAATTTATTAAACAACTTTGGCACAGGCTATGCTGAATTCTTAATTAGTATATGATTAGTTTGATAATGAAAGTGAGGAGTAGTTTCCATTTTAAGGTACAGAGTACCTGTAAGCCCAGTGTGATGACCTGAGCTAAAATCCTTAGTTGACTTTGAAGTGTATTGAAATAATTCAGTACTGAAGCAGTATGACTACAGAGAGAGATTGTTCCCTCTTCTTTTGCAGTTAGTTTTCTGTCACGTTAACCTTTTGAGCTTTCCTAAAAAGTCATGTTGACCTTCCTGTATTTGTCTTTACTGTGTGTTGTGGTTTAACCCCAGGGCAGCCACCAAGCCCCAGGCAGCCCCTTGCTCATTCCCCCTCCAGTGGGACTGGGGAGAGAATGGGAAGGGTAAAAGCTGGAAAACTGGTGGGTTGGGATAAGGACAGCTCAGTAGGGAAAGCAAAAGCCACACAGACAAGCAAAGCGAAACCAGGAATGAATTCACTGTATCCAGCTGGAGGCAGGTAGGTGTTCAGCCATCTCCAGGGCAGGTTGCCGGCTGAATATCCCATGTGGTGGCCGGGCCCTATCGTGTGTAATGGTCACTTGGGAAGGCAAATGCCATGGCTCTGTCTCCTTCTTCCTCTTTCCATTTTTATATATTGAGCATGATGTCATGTGCTATTATAGAATATGCCTTTGGTCACCTGTCCTGGCTGTATCTGTCACCCATCTCCAGAGTACCTCCCAACTTCCTTACCAGTGTTGCAGCACAACAAGCAGAAAAGGTCTTAACTGTGTGTAAGCACTGCTCAGAAATAACAAAAATATCTTATTATCAGCCCTGTATTCATGACAAATCATGAACAGAGCCCCATACCAGCTACTGCAAAGAAAATTGATTTTCCCCAGCCAAAACCAGCACACTGATAAAAGAACACAAAGTAAAGTTCACAGTAACTTCTGCAGTTATAACTAGGTACCTGTACCTCTAAAGTATCTAGAACATTCTTGTGTAACTTCATTCATTTGACAGGTTGATTTGATCTAGGAAAGACCCCTGTATTAAGACACATTCCGTACGTAGTAATTAGAAGAATCAGTATTCATTCCATACATGCAGAGTCAAATTGGTCAAACAGTGCCAGCAGGGTAAGTTAAACTACTCAAATTTTACAAATGTGGTTTTTGTACCAGTAAAACTGGTCAAGGGTATGACACTTTTTTCACAAGTAAACTGAGAGTTTTTGAATGGACAGAATTTTCTCATGTTGTGTCTTCATGCTGGTGTGGTTTGTTCTTACTCATTTAAAGGGTATTACATCAGAATCAAGGCACCTGATAGTGGGGTAGCTATACCAACAGTATATGAATATAATAAAATGAGAGATGTTGTCATTTATATCAAATTGAACATTGAAGCATAAAGAAATATACTTTCTGCTACTACTTTTAAAGTCCTTAGTCTACACGGATATAATATTTAAAAATACTATTCATAGGAACCTCCTACTAGGACAATTAAAGTTGTATAACTTTTGTCCCTGGAGAAGGGTAGGTTAAACAGTGATGTCTTCTGGGTATAATTTAACTAATGGAGAGGTTAGTGCATCTGACTACCAACCCTCAAAATTGCTTTCTGCTTTCATGGGAATGTTTCCTGACCCATTTCAGTTGAAGTAAGCCTGAAATACTTTAAAAAGTAAGTATTTCATAAGTTATTTTAACTAAAACTTTGAGAAAACTCTGGCACATAAAAACTGAGGAAGAACTAGAGAGAAGGGATTTAATTAGTGCAAGCTGATGACAGTTTTCCACTGCTGTGGCAGCCCACAGAGTGAAATGGAACATGATTGGACTTGATGATGCCGGATTCACCGCCACAGTTTGTACTAACTGATGATACTAATGTATTTAAAAATAATTCTGAGTCTTGTCAGGAAGGCTCACCAACTGATTTACTAGGGACATAAACTAAAAATATGAAACTTAGACAAAAATATTTTGGTAGCATTTTGAGTCTGAAGATTGAACAGAATAGCAATAAATGCATTTTAATGCATTTAAGAGGAAGTCTAATGCCTGCCTTTTGTAAAAATGCCTGCTTTTAGATGCTGCTTCTAGTGGACGGGGGATTGAGCTTTTGTAAGGAAAAGAGATGGCTATATAATTATATTTATTATTTTTTTTAATGTTTTGAAATAGCTTCATTTTTAAATTTATTTACATGGTAAGTAATGCTGTCAAACACTCAAGGAATAAATTTGAGAACAAGTGCAGTGATTATCCTTGTAAAGCAGGTCTAGTCAGTGTAAGTACAGATGCTGATATTTGTGTTATTCTGTACCTAGAGCAACAGAAGCAAAACATTTCTGTGCTGTCTATCTTCTGAGAAGGGGATTTTTCCCTGTTCCCAGAAATAAGAAAATACGCAAAGGGGTCATCACAGACTAAGGAAATACAAGGCTGCCAAACTAGAATGTACTGTGCATTTGCACAGGCAAAGGTCTAATCATATTGACAGTCTTAATGTTGTTACTTTGACATAGTTGTCGGCAACACAGCTTTTTAAAGGAAAATTTTAGAAAGGTTATGTTTGTTCTATAGTTTTACAGCATGTCCGATCTTAATGGCAGATCCCCTCATGCAGGTCATTGATAAAGATATTAGACAGGGCTGATCTCAGTACTGAGTCCTGGGGAACGCCACTGGTGATTGACCACCAGCTGGATCTAGCTCCATTTACCACCAATCTGGGCCCAGCCAGGCAGCCAGTTTTCTACCCTAGGAACAGAACCCCTGTTCAAGCCATGAGCTGCCAGTTTATCCAGGAGAGTGCTGGGAAAGGTGGTGTCAGAGGCTTTGCTAAACTCTGGGTAAACAACATCCATGGCCTTTCCTTCATCCCCCAAGTAATTTTCTTTGCTGGGAAGTGAAGGTTATAAGGTGTTTAGGGAACATTTCTCAATTTCAGGTAGTTTTGAATTTAGAATATATTTATCATTTTCTGTAAAACAATTCAGCTACTGAGAATGTTGGCTGGAGTAACTCGGGAAAAGAAGCTTTTAAAAACATGAAAAATGTGCTAAATTTTAAAATTTGCGTAATAGGAGAGAAACAGCTGAAGCATTTTTTTGTGCTTAATTCCTTGCAGGGATGTCTAAAGAGTGATTAAGCATACCTGATGTGAAGTCTAATACAGATATCCTAGGTAAGCAAAATATGAACTACAAAACCTTTTACAGCTATCCCAAAGTTAGCTGAGAATTTGTAGATAGTTCTCCTTGAGCTGTCCTGCTCCCCTGTCCCCAGAGCAAGATGCACAGCTTAACACATAGCTGCTCCTCTGAGAGGTGACCTTGCTTCTTCTCTCAAGTGGCTGTGGGCTTGTCTGACTCCAGAAGGAGCTGCATCAGGCAGCTGGCTGGGCCAAAAGCAGCGGGTACAGTTTCATGGTGCAGTTCAACTGAATTATCAGCTTCCCAACAATAACAGTGGAATGGAGGTTTGCCTCTTCCTTAGATCAGTCTTCCTTCTTATCATCCCTCTCCTGACTTAACAACACGTTCTCCCTTTTGTCTGTGATAGAATGAGTCTGACTGCAAAAGAAATCAGTTTTGTGTGCTTACCTAGATGATGTTTGGTGCATTTCTGCCAGCTGAATTTTCTCCTTTTAGTGAGCTGAATTTTCCTGCTGTGTGGGCAAGACCACTGCAGCTTGGTCAGGGCGAGCAGGACCTCCTTCCTGGGGGTAAGCTGTAAATTCTGTTCAAACTGCTTTTGAAATGATTCCTTGACTCTGCAATAAGGAAGACGTTTCTGCTAGTCCACGTGCTCTAACTGACTTCTCCGGCATTATGTGTATGCCAGCACCTGAAGAGATGAAATTATAAACCAAAACTGGAAAATGGGATAGGAGTGCCTGTTTCAGCTCTCCATATCTGTAGCTGATCTGCAACATGAAATGCTGTCTAAAAGTTTGTGCTTGAACTATTGAAGGTGATTTTTTTCACTGTTATACATGTTCTTCAGAGCGAAGTTGCATGGGTTATTGGAGGTGATTTCAATTAAGATACCTTAATACTGGTGTTACAAATACTGGTTTTGTCAGTGCCTTTCGGTTTAGGGATCACTGAGTTAAATAAAGCAACAGCACACAGAAGAACCTGCTTCTGAATGTTTATGCAAATTGAAAGTGCAAGTGTCAAAATATAAAACACAGGGTGATTAATATGTAAATTCTTGTTAATAATAGTGAGTACATTCCTTTTCCATTGTGTGTATGCCTCACATGCTCAAACTCAGATGATTTGTAGCTTTGACAGCTGGTTCTGCATCCATAAGTTGAATCTCCTTGTGCTTGTTCCAGACAGCGTGAAGAGGTAGGACAGGTTCAACCTTTTCTCCAGGTTCCTCTTCATCATAAGAGTTCAGTCTCGTTTGTGTACTTGTTGTCCTATATTCATGCAAGTGTAGCTCAAATGAGTCTTTTTTAGATAAGTTTCAAAAATTCACTGCTAGGTTTATGCCTCTTTGAGGGCCAGTTTCGCTATGACTGGGGCATCCTAGTAGAATACATATGTATTCCTTCACTGCTTTACTCCAAGGTGAGACATGTTAGTTTAAATCACTTTCAGTTTTTAAGCCAAGTTGTTTTACTAGTTCGTCTTGATTGTGAGGGCAGTCACATCTGATTTATGAGAACTAACTGGCTGGTGCAAATTAATACCTCAAAGTGATTTTTTTATTTTGTCATGAAGTAGCACTCATTTCTGGCACTCTGTATTTAAGCAGTACAGTATTTTGTTGCTAGGCTTTTCTTTAAAAGAAGAAAACATAGATCTAAGACACATTGCCTGCCTTGAAAATTCCAAGTGCTCTTTGAATGGTGATTGTGCTGCAGCTCACTGGATGCAGAAGCGGGCTGAGTGCTCCTACAAGGATGCTGACACCTTGATCTTCCTAGGAGATAACACTTTTCAGCATAAGCTTTAGTATCATATCTCCATATGCATGCCTGTTATCTTTTGTCCTAATTTAACTAATAATGTAGCATGCTAGTGAGTGATTAAGAATGGTCTACAGTGCCCAAATATTTCTGTATTTCCCCTTTCACGCATTAATTAGGCTTTAGTATACTACCAAGGCCTGCAGTTCTTGCTTAGTCAAAAAACATTTCTCTTTCCAATTTTAAGAGCAGAATTAGCCTGAGTTAAATTTGAGTTAAAAGTGAGTTACATTTTTCATTTGCATGGCTCAGGTTTAGAGATTCACTGAGGAGGAGGTAATTCCTAGGAATTCCAGAAAAGTTAAAGAATGAAAACCAGTATTAGTGTGAGAGTACTGTCTTTGTTCATACAAGAAGTAGGTATTGCAGTGTTTTTAACTCACTTTTGTCAGTAAAATTGTTTATACGGTGGTTTATAATTTGTGAATGTTCCTTTTAAGTACTGCCTAGTGAATATTTGTATATCGATAACATAATATATGCCTTGCCAAATAAACAAAGCATGCATCTGAATCCTTTTTAGTGCATTAATGTAGCAGTGTCTGTTAAACCCCACAAAATTCTTCTTATGAAGATTTGGGCTCAAATCATCAGTACAGTGTTGATAACAAAACAGCATCGTTTTTTTTAAACACTTATGTCACTTATGTTCTGTGTCCCAAGTGCTGTCTCCTGTTAGTTACAAAATTGACCTGCAAGCACTCTTTCTAATACTAAAAAAATATGTATGAGTTCAGAAGACGTTAGATTTGTCCCTCTTGATTTGCGTTAACAAAACTGTCTGTGTTCCAGTTTTTTAAGATGTTGAATATATACCTGCTCATGTTATGGTCAATAATAGACTTCTCACAGTGATTTTACTATATTGTTGCCCGTAGGAAAAGCAGAAGAGGAAAAGTAGGAATTCTCCTTGTGAGTTATTTAAATAAAACAATACAAAGTTTCCAAATAACAAATTAATTATTTCTGTAATATAGTCAAACTTGACATTCTCAGGGATGTCATCTTCATAAAACTGTGAACACACTTATGTTAACTATATTTTCCCCAGGATATTTTTACTTTTGAAACTACAGATGTTAAGCATCTTCTTTCCTTTCTTTGACAGGAAATTCTGGTGATTAGAGATCATGGCAACCATAGAGGAACTGGCCCATCAAATTTTTGAACAGCAAATGGGAGAGGTACATAAATTTTGAGTCATATTTAAGAGAAATTGAAAAATAAAATGCACAGACTGATATGTAAAAACCAAAATCACAAGAGAAAATTTTTGGTACAGTCAAGGCTTCTGGACACTTCCCTAAGAAGGCAGAAGAACCCACTATGTCCATTTTAAAGTTACACTGCAAAGCCTTTTTTGCCAAAGTTTGCCCCACAAAACAATCTGGTATTGTTTCCAGTATGTCACTAGCTTTTCAGCTTGCTGTCTGAGCTTGTAGTGGTTTTCTGAGAGCTATCTGGTTGTGTAATTGCTTTACTCACTTTTAGTTTAAAAAGTCAGGATACAGCTTTTACTTTACAATTATGCAATTACTTCATTTTTGTTTTCACTAGTAAAGTTTTGCCATGTATTCTTCGTGATATATGTGCTTGCTATGTGTCAAAAGAAAGACTGAGTTCCTGTTTCTGCAGATTTCTAGTTTTGGTTCTCTGTGAGCTGTGTGCAGAATCTGTGTACTGCAGCCAGAGAACTGCTGGAGATGCACAGATAGTTTGAGAATGTGGATATGAGAATACATAGTTATATAGAAGGCTTCAGCATAGCATAGACTATTTAAAGTTAGTACTACTTTAAATTAGATAGAGGCAGTAATTTATTTATCTTAAATAAATTATATTTTTTGGCTTGAAAGTATCCACTCTTGGATTCTTGTCTATTTAAAGTTAGTACTACTTTAAATTAGATAGAGGCAGTAATTTATTTATCTTAAATAAATTATATTTTTTGGCTTGAAAGTATCCACTCTTGGATTCTTGTCTAGACATAGACTACTTCTCAAGTAATTTTATATCATCTCATCCTTGATTTCAGATGCAAAGGTTGGAGTGGGGGATGGTATGGTTAATTCTACTCTGAATAAATTCTCACAGCTTTTGTTTTGGTAGCATCTGAGTGTTGTTAATGCTATCTCAAAAGGACATAAGTGGTTTATGGGATGTATGATGGTTTTTTTTAATTACTTGTCCTCTTTATTAGGCGAGAACGCATGTTTAATGCAGTTTTGTTTTGGGACTATAATTCTTTGCTGAGGTCTAAATAGGGCTGTATTTCCTGTTTAAATTTGTTTCTTTTTGACAGTACAAGGCTAGTCAAAGCTAGCTCAAGTGCACATTCCACTCAGTGGATGGTGTGATGATGGTGTTTAGCCTCTGTGGGGGTTGTTTCTCAATTTCATAATGTGATTCCAGGAGACACTGAGCTGACTTAGTGTCTCAGTACCATGGGAGAGAGAGGGTCCTTTTTCTGTTTCTTTTCTTATAAATTTCCCCACCAACAGCAAGCTAATAACCCAGCCAAAACAAGTGGAAGGTTTTCTGCTGGGTTAGCATAGAGTAGGCTCTAAGAAGGCTCTAGTGACTAGCAGAGCCAGCACGAAGAAGATGACTGGTAGCCAAAGGAAGGCAGGGGGGAAAACAGGGTGAAGGTGCAGTGCTGCAGAGAGCTGTAGCTGTTCCTGATGAAATCACAGCTCTACAGTTTTCATGGCTGTTTTGTTTTTTTGTCAGCAGTGTAGATTAGGATTTGTCCTTTAGCGAGGTTTTACCGTGTCTGAGATGGTCACACCGTATTTGGCAACAGTGCAGCTTAACCATTCCCCAGTCCTCACGTAGCCACTTATTCTCACTGTGCTGGTCTTGCTCATGTAATCTCTGTGTGTCATCATCCAGTGGACAAAACCAGGAAAAAAAATTAATCACAGCATGGTGGAGGAAGGACGTCTCCCTGTTGGTTGTGATCAATGCCCTTATTTCGTACAAGGTGCGGCCGGACCAGGCACGTGGTTGGAAGGACTGAAAAGCGTCGCTGAGGGCAGAGCAAGCTGGGACTCCTTTAGCCAAAATTATTGTCAAAGGTGCACGCTATGCATGAATGTGCTGCCTGAAAGGTGGAATCAGCAAGGAAAGCTATCTCACAGGGGCCTCCATGCAATAACCTACATCCCTGCCTTTCTACAGGCTGTA
The DNA here is from genome assembly GCA_013400315.1 of Bombycilla garrulus. Taxonomy (NCBI): domain Eukaryota; kingdom Metazoa; phylum Chordata; class Aves; order Passeriformes; family Bombycillidae; genus Bombycilla; species Bombycilla garrulus. The sequence continues at coordinate 200,181 of VXBU01007180.1, forward strand.
ATTGCTTGGTGGCATTCCTGATCACTGTAAGCCCTGAAATATCATAGTTTAAAATCTAGAGAGCTTCAGCAGTATTTTTGCTAGTATTTGTAATACTCTTGAATGTTGAAGTAGTTTTAATTGAATTTACAAGAAAAATTTACATGAGTAGAACCTGAAAGGAGAAGGTGTTCCAATATTGAGAATTAAAGTGCTTCTGTGTTTCATTGAAGTGATGGTTTGTACACACTATTTGATTTTTTTTTTTTATTATATTAATTGTTGTTCATGAAGCATTTTAAATCACAAAACTACCACAACAATTTTACAATTGTGGTCACAGACACACTTTTGTTAATTTAGGATTTTTTACATGAAAGCAAAACATTGAAGCAAAATATAACCCTGTCTGTATGGTGTGTTGTGCAGTGATTGTTGTTGCTCAGATTCTGCCACCTGCTAGTGATTTTTTGCTCAGTGTGAGATAATTCCTGTTTCTACATCAAAAAGATGTTTCTTGATTCATGTAGGGAAGCTACCTGCCAAGATCCTGCAGCATTCTTCTTACTTTAATCTGTGGCTAGGTACACTAAGTATATGGTGATTCATTTCCACAGTCCTGCCAGTTTACTGTAACAGAGGAAAGCTACTTAGTTGTTGAAAGTCTGTCACACACATAAAAAGTACAATTTTAAACAAATTTTGCAGTTAGTCTTATCAATACAAAAACTTGTATTTTGCATAGAAGTAAAACTGTCAAGTTGACATTTTGTGGGGTTGAAAACCAGTTTTGCCTTTCACGTGTGGATCATAACATTTTAAGGGAGCAAATGTGAAGCAGTTGTATAATATGTAGCTTATTTTGTAAAGCTTATTTTGTACTTAAAACTTTAATCTCTTCTGAATCACCATGTGTACCTGTAGATTTGAGTGGCTGATGCAGAACTTCAGTGCTTGAAAGTACCTCTCTTAAGTGGAAAATGCTGCTGGGTAATGAGCAGTTTTTTGTCCTTCACTTAAGCAAAGTGAATGAAATGTTTAAAAGTACTTGTACTCAGAAAAATCAGGTATTTTTAGAAATCAGTGTCCAGAAATGGCTTGGGCAGTAGTTTGACAGGCATTTCGTGTGGTGGTGCTGGCAGCTTAAGCAGTCTCCCCAGTGGCTTAGCCTCACTCATTTGCTCTGATGCATCTGCTTCTGAGCGCTGTGGAGACTGGATTGAAGATTTGATGCGTGCTAAGAATAGCCTTTGTTTGCTGGGCTGCTTTTCAGCCTGCATCGGTGTCCTATCACAGAATTACTAACCAGCCAGTTTTACTTACAACACTGAGGGGAGAGGAGCAAGTAGATTGAGACTGCTACCAAAAGTAACGCTTTTTTGGGCAAAATTTCAAAATCAACATAAGGTGATGGGAGCTTGTATTTCTGCTATAAGGGGAAGGCTAACCCTCCACCCTGTCCATCTCTCATACTGACCTGCAGCTACATGTTCTGGCTTGCTTTTGTCTGCTGGTACTGGCATTTAGATGGTGATATGGTTGCAAAATCAGGAGACCGATCCAGGAGGAACAAAAAAACCCTCACAAACTGTTAGGAAACAGTACCTTTACTGCAATATACATATATATTCTCTATATTAATTCGGAGGGGCAGAGGGGCAATCAAGTGGAGAGGAGTATTTGTATAATGGTGTAAATACTGGGAATTATTGCTAGTACAGACTTGCAGGATGTTGCAGCCAGTTTTGTGAATAGCAAAATGGTTTTGGAGTTACCCATGAATTTAAGACAAAAATTTCAATTTGAAGGCGTCTGTAAAGTCTGTGAAGACAAATTCTCTTTGTTCTGAAACAAATCTGGCCTTTCTGATCAAGCCTCTACAAATAGCAGCTGTCGTTAATTTTTATTGACAGATAATGCAATGAATAATACCTTCCTTCTTATGCTGTTGGCTATAGGATGTGAAGTATTATTAATATGATAATTGCTGAAACACTTCCATGAATTGTGTCTGAGAGCATTCATGCAGAGATTTTAATTCAAGGTACACTGTTTGCAAACTTCACGCAATTTATTATTTTTCCCTACCTTTGTTAGTAGTTCTCCAGTATAGAATTCTTTAACAGAAAAACAGAATTGAAAGTGCCAATTGTTGTGTTTCCATACAAAAAACCCTTCTGTCATGTCAAGTGAGCCATTAAAGTACATTAATTGCAAACATAGCACAGCTGTCATGGTAGGTATTGTATCTCATGAACATCAAAAGTACTAAGTGTTCAGTTTGGTTGGCATACATGGACTTGTCAACAATTAATTGCTTTACTTAAAGTGTTTCTAAATTTCACATTGGAAGGTATTTCAAAATGGGTTTAAATCAGAATTTTCTAATTAGAAAAATTAAGGTGTTGAATTAGATTACAAGCATTTGCACTTTTTATAGAATAAGTGTGTCTAGAACATGAACATGGCCTTGCTCAGAGAAGTTAGAAATTGATGAAACCTTAAGGTTTTAATCTGTTAAGGTAGTGGATCCATTAAAACAGTATATCCATTGTCAGTCCATTACATTTGTTTCTTCTTTCCAGGTTCCACATTCCCAGGACGGTGCTACACAAACACTAATGGATGGGACACCACAACGAATACAGATTGTCCCTGCAGATTCGGGCCTGTCCTTATCTCAGCGTATACAGGTATACTTCATCTGATGCATTTTAAAAGCAGAGAACTGTTTGCTTCTGCCAGTTTTCACATGCAGTTCTTCTTTGGTTTCATCACATTACTTGCTTTAATGTAAATATTCAGCCCTGGATGGCAGAGACCCTTTCTATATAAACAGGAATAAAACATCATTCCAGTCTTTCCTCTCTTTTTTTACTTTTTTCCCCCCTTGGAAGAATTTTAACTTTACAAAAAATTCTAAATCACTGAACAGAAAAACAGTTTTTGCAAGTGAAACTATTCCTTGAAAGTTAAACATTTTGTTGATTTGGTAGTTCACATAAGTTGGAGGATTTCTACATTTTGGAGCAGAAGCGGGGAGTGAAATACTGCCTTGTGTCTTTGAAGTCATGAAAAAGTGCAAGGGAACTTAATGTTTGAGAAGAATACTGGTTTTTGGTTGTCCCATACTATGTTGCATGTCTTGGTATTATAATCCATAGCCTGGCCAAGTAATAACCTCCAGCTGAAGTGAAGATACTGAAGTTTTTGGCAATGTAGGTACTTAAATCATCATAGAAATGTGTATATGGAGACTAGGAAGATTTGGGGAATGAAATTTTGTCTTTTATTCCTTAGAAGTCAGTGTAAGTCAGTTTTATTTTTAATTTTCCTTGGAGAGAAAAATATCAACTGCAGAATAAATGTAGAAAATATTCTCAGATATATGTTGTTCATACAAATGCACACATTTAAGTGAGCCAGCTGCTAGTATAATCTTGGCTGCTTTTTCTTTTACCAGCTTCACTCTAAAATATTGTCCTCTGTTTTTTTCCTGTTTTGGCATATTATGTTTAGACTTCCAAACTTCCAAGGCTCTTCACAACCATTCCCCATACATGATGGGTTTTTTTTAGATTTATTGCCCCCCACCTGTGCTCTAGTCGTGGTATCTGCCTTAACAATCCAGTAGGTCTCCATTCTTTCAGGTGCCTCCACTCCGTTTCTACACTTTGTGTGGATCTGTACTTTTTATTAATTAATTTGTGCTCATCAATTAACCACTATTCTGTCTTCAAAAAGGATGGTATGGTAAGCACTTCAGTTTTTGTCTCTTGATATTTAAGGAACAATGCTCAGTCAAAACACTCATCCTTCCCACAAGAGACGTCTACAAACATATCACTAGCATCAAACTTAGTAATAAAAACTTTGCTCAGAGAAGGATTTATATGAAGAGCAAAGTAGTTTGTAGGAATAAATGTATCCCAGTGAAATGTCCACCATAAGTGTTATGTTGAATAATTTTGAGTATATATTTTCAGTCAGTATTTTTCCTTTATTATTATTAAATGCACCTAATTATCTGAAATATTGAAACAGAAAATCCTCAGTAAAAGATTCTTTAAAACATATTTCATTATTCACTTTTTTTAGGGAATGCTAGCATTTCTTCTGGGAGAAGAGTTAAATGTTACATTCATTCAGTAGGCATTTCTGCACAAAATTGGCGGTTATAAACAGTTGTATTAGTTGTTAGTGTTCAGACATGTTCTTTTTTGTAAAATAGGAATACACAGTTACTGAGGTGTTTAATTTATTGAAGTGATGTTCACATGGAAGTCAAAACTTGTTAACAGCCAAGGCTTAAAAGCAGTAAAGGAAAATAATATCTTCCATTATCATCAGGGTGCTTAAATGAAATACATGAGGGTAGTGTATTTTTTTATACAGTCAATCCTGAATTAATATATTCCTGTTTTATAATATTATTATTTTAGCAATGTTGAATTTCAGATTATGAAGAAAGATAATGTATTGTCATTGATTCATGGTGGATTCATGGTCAGAAGATAAGTGTTTTTCTTCTTCCCTCTGATTATTTTTTCCTCTTGACACTTAGGTATTGCAAGTTGTTGCACAATGGTGGACTGCTCCACTTTTCAGTGTCCCCATTGCAACGTAGGTGGAGGTTTTGTAGGTGTATGGCCATGAGAGGTCAGCTGCAGACAGAACGTGTTTAATTGTATAAACTGCTTTCTCTTATGCCTCTGTCAGTGGTCAAATGCTTGTCAGCTGCAGAAATCACTTGTGCAGTTGAATAGCTTTGCAAGGATATTAATGTAACACTATACCTACTGTATCACACAGTGAAAACTACCTGGACATCCTCCTGGAATTGCAGGAACCCATTTGAAGATTGGGACTCTGTTTGTTAAACAGAGGGTGAAGTAGCAGTGGCTCTGCCTACTGTCCTGCCATATTTATCTATAAGTACATGATTTTTTTTAATTACACAGCTGGACTACAACAGGAAGAAAGATAACTTTGTATATATGTCCCAAAAATACTTTCAGCTGTAGTTCAAGTTTGTGTCTTTACTGTTTGGGACATGCTGCTTTTTGAGTATACTTTGTATAAAGCTAACTAGATGGAGTATATACCTTTTTTGGAGTACATATGGTTGTGCTATTAATATTTGATAGGGAGGCAGATTTTAGCTAAGAGTGTCTTTCAAAGAGCAGGTCTGGAAATTGAGAAAACAGCACAGTGCTCTGTTTGGCTTTTGTAAATCTGTGCACCCTATTGAGTATAACATACATTGGATTTCTCCTAACCCTAATAAAATAGATGTTTGAAAAGAAGGGGGATGGAATATCAGCTACTTTGAAAAGCCAAAAATTACACAGGAGAAATAAAAATTGTAAATGAAGGAAAACTGAACAAGAAAAAGGAAATTAAGGATTGAAGGAAATTAAAACGGCAAGGAAGTTTGCCTTCTAAAGAATATAGAACCAACATAAAGGAATTTAAAGAAGAAATAAGGGTCTCCTCTAGCAATTTGTGGTCCCAAACACGTGGATATATGAAAAAACTAAACAGAAAATTTATCATGTTAACAATTTTTGTCATGCTTTAGCACTGTCTCCTCACCTTCCACCCCAAATCCCATGATATTTTTGTTCTTTAGCATTTAGAATGTTACAATTTTATTTGAACTTTTCTATTAGATATGTCCTTAATTGTATTTTGCAGCAAAAATATTGAAATTTGATCCATTAAAATGTTAAGAGCACAAGGCCACCTGAAGGAAACACATTAATTTTGTGTATTGAAACTCATGATTTCGGAATATTTGAAAGTGGTGATATTGCGTTGTAACTGCCGAAATTGGATACTCATCACTGCTGATCTTTTTAAAATGTAAACTATACGCAGGTATTGAGCATTTAGGGAAAGTAATAAACCTGTTGTGAAGGTGCAGCAGCAAAGTTGATAAAAAACTCCTGTGAAATTGTGCCTTGTTCAGTTTCTTTGTGCCATGGTTCTTCACCTAGGAAATATAATTAATATTGGCACCCCAATTACTGTGGAACTAGATATGGTAAGTATTAGACAATGAAATAAACATCATCTGTAATAAAAACAAAATTCATATCTGTAATATGAATGTTGGGGGTGTGTAGATCAACATAAATGTTTAGCTATAGGTTAAAAAACAAGTTAATATGAGCTATTTTATTGATGTGTAATTCAAAATAGTTTGCAGGAAACAGTCTTTGTAGAATAATTCTCCTTAATCTCCAGAATAAACCAGGGCATTTTGATGGAGAAATGAAGTGACTAAAAGTGAGATTTATAAGGGAATATATATACAGAATCTTGATTATTTTCTCTAAGGAGTATAATCTATTGACAAAGTTGGCAGAAAGTGGAGGATTATTTAATAAAATTCTGCTGTATTTGTGCTTGAAAGTAGGGATAAAATGAACAAAAAACCCATCCTGTAGATCTGTTCTCGATTATAAAATGAAAATGAGTTTTTTTCTTAAAAAGAGAAAGGAAAAAAAGGCAGAGAGAGTTTCTCTTTCACTTATTTTATTTAGAAATGTATGTGTAAAAAAGATCCCCACCAAATGAAGTCTAAAATGTAAATACAGGTCAAACAATATAATCGCTTTTCTTGCTGTTTGCTGCTTACTTTTTTCACTTGGACATCTACATTTGTGGTTTTAAGAAGTTTTTTGTTAAGTAACCAAACCTTGGAGGTGCTGCAAACACTTCATGTAGAGTGCAGTGAATTCAAGATTTAAGATTTCTTATAATCTGGTGGGTGTTAGGGCTCAGCTACAGACATGCCTTGAGTTCAGGATGTTAGAATTGTCAAGAGTTTCAGTAGTGTTGTAAAAGCATGCACCAGTTGTAAAATTTGAGTACAAACTCAGTTTTTGACTTCAAACACCCTTGATTGAAATGTGTTTCAAATACAGTGAAAATTCAAGTTTTCACCTGAGTTTAATTCACTCTTGTGTGACAGAGGGGAAGATGATCCTGGCTTCTCAAATGTGAAAGGCAAAATTCCCATTTCCTTCAAGTGCCCAGATTGGGTCCAAAAAGTTAACTTAAATCACCATAACAATTTGAGATAAATGTATTATTAGATTGTCACAGATCAGCAGACGGGCCAGAAGATTCAGATTGTTACAGCACTTGATCAGAGCTCATCAGGCAAGCAGTTCATCTTAACAAATCATGATGGTTCTACCCCAAGCAAGGTGATCCTTGCCAGACAAGATTCCACTCCAGGAAAAGTTATCCTAGCAACTCCAGATGCTGCAGGTGTCAACCAACTGTTTTTTGCATCCCCTGATATATCTGCACAACACATCCAGGTAGATAATCCACTTTATTTCATATTTTTCATTCAAATGGAATAAGAAAAGATGTTTTATTTCCAAATAAGTCTGTCTGGGTTCTCCTTTTTGATTTTTTTTAAAGTATAATTTTCCTTGCACTGCTACTCAATGTCGATACTTAAAAATTATGAAAAACTTTTTTAGTAAGTTTCTTGCTTTTAAAATTTCTATCTTGGCTCATGACATTAGGAAGAATATGATTATTTTTATTGTCATTTCCAGATTCTGCCATGTCAGCAGTCCTTTACTTCTGCATGTTAACTCTCCATCTGTTTTCATGTGTTGCTGGAAAATATTCACTTTTCTCCATTGTCCTCGCCTAACATTTCCTCATGCTTGTTTTCCTTTTTCTACACTGTTGCAACTGCCATTCAGCTGTGTGAATTGTAGTCCACAGCAGGGCTAAGACTGTTTAGTAGGGAAATACATTACGCCATTGGTGTGAGAAAATAAAACTAATGATTTTGGGTTTACTAATGTGATACTGTAACTGGCCAGGTTGTAACTCCCTAAACTGGCCCCAGTGCACCTTATTCCTACGCACATTACATGTGCCACTTCCTCAGTGGGCACCCTCCCACTTCCAAGCTTTGTGTCCTACATCCTCAGCCTGGCAGGAATGGAAGGCACTGATGTGAAGAATGGCAAAAAAAAAATAAATGCAAGAAGAGTTGGGAGACGTGACCTCTTTCAGCATGAAGTAGGATGTTACTGCACTCCAGCTAAAGTACAGTTATTGCATGCAATTCACACTCACACGTTTATGCTGCTGTCACAGTACATCAGTGCTAGGCCAGACCGCATTCAGATAGCTGCAGTCCATTTAGTCCCGTATCAAACACTTAAACGTTATGACCATAAACAGCTGCTTAAGGAAAAATATTAAAAAATGGCCAAGTACATAATGATGTTTCTGAGCCTATCCTTTTACTTCCATTAGCTGATGATATAGAGGAACCTCCTGATTTGGGGAGTGCAGTAAAACTATAATATTTGATAGCTGCTATTAAAGTTAAACAACCTTTTTTGTTGCCTATATAGACCATGTAAACTTTAGTCTGTATAATATTCTATAGTATTATATGGTGTACAAAGAATACATTAGATGATTTGACCATCTGACAGAAGTGTTTAATTAGGTCTCTTGCACTATAAGATACTGTCAAGGATTTGTGAGGGGTTTTATAAATCACTATGAAATCCTCTTTCAAGCAATCTCTTTTCTGCTGCAGACCCTTAAACTGTTACTGATTCACTATCCACACTTGTGTAATCTTGATAGAATCTCTGTATTATGTAATACTTCTGTTTTTGAAACTCACAGTTCTTTGCAAATGGACATCCTCAGTCCTTTCTCCAAAGAATTTCATTACTGTGAATAGGGAACCAGTAGCAGAAGCTAGTCCTATTGAGAGGCATTGAAGCATGCTTAGTGCTGTCATACACTCTGTATTTTAGGTAAACCCTCAATAAAAATATAAACTGGTGGGATATGAGTAGTCCACATAAAAATATTTTCAAAAACAGCTTGAGATGAGAAGTGTGCCACACTGGTTTAAAAGGCAAAATTCAGGAAAAGAGGAAATCTGTACAAAAAATTGAAAGCTGTAGTTCTGATTGTATCATTTGGGCAAAATAGGTCAGTTTGAGAGGCATCAGTGTTCTGTAGTCCAGTTAAATTGTTCTGGGTAGAGATTTCCTTTGTCCGTTTACAAGTTCGTGAAATACAGAGTACCATTCATTTGTTGTTCACCTGCATCCTTTTAGGATCTTTTGTGTTTTCTCCCTCAAATGATCTCTCCATCTGCAGTTTCATCTGTTTTCTTCTTCTGTAGCCTTCACTTGAAATGCCCATTTGTTTGTTCTGCCAAAAAGGTCTCTGTTATTTATCTTATCTTTACTTTGACTCATTTGGCAAGACCCTTTCTCCCATCATCTATTTTAACATCAGTGGCTCTTCTTCATATTAGTAATCAAATTTTATTCTTCAAGTTGAAGATGTTCAAGGTCAGTTAATAAGCTCTCTGAGTCTGGGGTTTTTATCTCCTCATGGGCCAATTCCGTAGTCCTTCCTTATTTGGAACTTCCCACTTCAGTGCAGCTTTAATTTATGGAAGGACTTAGAATTTATTTTTATATATTTTCTATAATGTCATGAAAATACATGACATTAATACTGGAAATATGGAAGGATCAAAAAGTTAATATTCTCTTAACTCATCATCTTATTTTTCTTAAAAATGTGGTGGTTTTTTAAAAGAAAACTTAAGTGATAAATCTCAGAGACAGTATTGTTAACAAGGCTAACTAGAAAGAAGTATGCTTGTTAAACTTTCCTACATAAATCATCTTTACTATGTTCCGAACTCTTAAAAAACACGAATTCTAAGTTTTCTCTGTGAAAGAGAGTACTTTCAGTTACTTCCCTTTTTATCAGAGGTCCTGTTCTGAACATGCAAAGCAAGGATCAGGAGTCTGGCTTCCCTTTAAGGCATAGTAGAAGTGAAAAACCCTTCAAGCTTCTAAACTATATTCTTTTTAATGAGAAGAATATTTTTTTCTTTTCTATGTCAAGATGATGTTTGGTTGTAACTTGTGATATGTGTGTTGTTTTTTTAAATGGAGTTGTTGCTGTGCTTTATTTATGCTGTGGTTGGGATAGTTTTCAAAGAGTAAGTAAAATATTCTGATGCCTGCCCCGTAGTAGTGGGATTTTGAAATAATGTGCTTAACAAAGCTTTAAAGGTACCAGAGATAAACAAATGAGACAAGACAAGAATACTTTAAAAATGTCAAACTGTTACTGAAAGCCAAGCTATATACCATTGGAAGTTAATGGTAGTGTGCAGAGTACATTTTCTTTTAATCCATATTTATGTATATTATTAAAAAAAAGGAGTTAATAAACTTCTGTGTAGATCTAGTAGCCTTTACAAGGGATTTTTTTTTTGTTCCATCTGTTTACTGCTTCCATCTCTTTTGTACTATGGATGAGCCATTAGTGTATAAATATAAAATCAAACAAAAGGTAAGAGTATGCATATGCTAAAAGTTCTTCACGATGTCAGTCCATTTTGCAAGTAGTATTTAGAGAAATGAAGTCTTGAATTCTTCTCAAAGGCATTATAAGTAAAACTCTTGTTCTCTCCTGAATGGGAGCACAGTGGCATGGCAGGTAGCAACTTTGTGATTCTGATTACTATTAGATGTAATCAAGAAAAAGTGATACTTTGTAGGTTTAGTCCCCTATCATAGAGGAAAAACACAAGATTGAGATATATTTTACTATTTCTAGATGGTAAGAAAAAGAAAAATTAAATTCTTTCACACTTTTTTTCAGATTTTAACAGACAACTCCCCCAATGAGCAGAGCCTAAATAAAGTGTTTGATCTATGTGTTGTATGTGGAGACAAAGCATCAGGTATTTATTCTTTTTTTTTTTTTTAAGTTGATGCAATTTTATAAAAGCAGTTTAAAATTCTTCTGAAGCTGTGTAACAGTTTGCATACATATACATGTATACATTTCTATACATGCAGTAGAGAATATCACTAAATGGTACTCTAGTATCCATAGGTAGGATTTATTGCTGTTTTACATAGAATCATAGAATATCCTGAGTTGGAAGGGACCCACAAGGATCACTTAAGTCCAACTCCTGGCACTGCACAGGACACTCCAAGAGTCACACCATGTGCCTGAGAGATTTGTCCAAATGCTTCTTGAACTCTGTCAGGCTGGTGCTGAGACCATTTCCCTGGGGAGTCTGCACCAGTGCCCGACCACACTCTGGGTGAAGAACCTTTTTCCTAACATCTAATCTAAAATCTCCCCGACCAGCTTCATGCAATTCCCTTGAGTCCTGGCACTAGAGGGAGTAGGTCAGTGCCTGCTCATCCGTTTCCCCTTGTGAGGAACCTGCACACCATTATGAGGTCTCCTTTCAGCAAGGAGCAAACTTGCTAGAAAGTAAAACGTATTAATTTTTTTTTTAATTGGCAAAGTTTAACAGAAAAAATACAGTTGCTAGAACTGTAAAATACTTGTCAGACATCACCCATCTCAAGGAAATTTCTACCAAACTTATGGCAAGGATCTGATTGGTGTATTCTAATTGTTAAAATTTCTCTGGCTCCCTAGAGGAGGACTGGAGTCTCCCTTGAGGGCTGGAGATTCAAGGAGGTTTTCCTCCTGTGCTGATATCATAATGTTGGGCAGTGGTAATGACTTTGGGGAGAGTGCCGTATTCCTCTGAGCAGCTGCAGGTTTTGGGGAGCCTCCCGTGTGACAAGCACTATCATAAAAACTGCTTTGCAGATGCTTCCATGCTGGAATCCAAGAAGCTACATCAAAAGAGTAGGTGAAGAAGCAGCCTGTAGTTTGCAGAATGACTATTCATAATCCAGCTGCCACTAAAATGTTTCAGACATTATTCTTTTAATATATATGATGCTTTTGAAATTTCACATTTAGTCGTGGTAAAAAGGTTGTGATAAAGGAATCTAGAAAACATGGCAGAATTCTTAGAAACTTTGGGAAAGAATCTAAAAGTTTTTTCTTCTAAATTAAGTCACATTTGTGATTTATTTTGTAATGTGCCATAGATATTTCAAGGATTCCTAAATTAAAATTGTTGTAACTGCAAAGCATGCCTTCAACAGTCCTTGTTAATAATGTGTATATTTTATGCAAAGTCAAAATAATTTACTTCTAAAAATAATTATAAAGTTTTTATAGTTTATCTTTGAAATTTTTGTATAATAAAGAAACTTGCAGAAAGAACTGGTCTTCAAAAAAAAAATACAAAAGGTGTAGCTATTGTAGATTATTCTTTCATTGATGTTTTACTGCAAGAACTACGCATATACCATTACCCTGTTAGGAAAATGAAAGGCAAAAGTAAAGCTTTGAAGTGATTGCCTCATGCTGTCAAATGCCATGTTTGCACTTTGCATGGTTCCTTTAGATTTAATGCATGCAATTTCATCAGCTGAACTTGTAATGAGCAATCATGGGGCTTGTCAGTAGGGAAAATTAATAGAAAAATGTATAAATTAAAATTTTATTTGCTGTGTTCTTACTAACCTGTTTTCTTAGCCTTTTTTAACACTACTGTCAACAGATAAGGAAATAATTTAACAAGCAACATACCTGTTTGTAAAATCCTGTTTAAGTGCTTTGAACTAAAAAAATGGTTCACTTGCTTTTTTATGTTGTTTTATAGCCCAAATATATTTTAAGATCTGCAACCCATGGGGAAGAACAAACGTTCATTTTCTGGGTAAAATAGCTAATACTTTGTTTTTAATAAATGTAAAGTCTAAAAAAATAATATTGTACTGTAAAATGAATGTGATGTTTTCTGTTATTTTGTAACTAGGGCGTCATTATGGAGCAGTAACCTGTGAGGGATGCAAAGGATTTTTTAAAAGGAGTATACGGAAGAATTTGGTTTATTCCTGCCGAGGAACAAAAGACTGTGTCATTAACAAACACCACAGAAATCGCTGTCAGTATTGCAGGCTGCAGAGATGCATTGCCTTTGGCATGAAACAAGATTGTAAGTCTGAATAAGGGCAAACTACTTTACCTGGCAGCCACTTGGTGCCACAAAAGATATGCTTTGTATAGATACAAGTCGTTATCTTGGTTACATGTTTTTAAATCCTTGTCTCTTTTTCCTGTAAAGAATTGTACAAGTTTGGTGTATCAGAAGTATTAAATGCTTTCTGGTGTTTGCTTTAAAAGCTTAATAAGCTCCATCCCATGTGATGAAAGCGAATGAATTGTTACTCCTACATGGCAAATATCAAACATGTCTGCATTTTTTGGGAGGTAGTTAAACTTTTGAATGGTAAATTAAGCTGTTGAACTCTTTGAACTCTACATTCCTTTCAGTTTTTCCACAACTGAGAATACTGACAATTGCTGTTCACTTTTGGCAAAGCTCTGCAGAGACAGTTATTCACAAGGCAGAGAGCCATAGTGATCTGAAGTTCAGTTCTTAGCCATTCCTGCAGATTCCAAGTTCCTTTTTAGCTTTCCATACATTAGATGTAGTGGTATTGCAATAGCACAACAGTATCAGAATACTAAATACACAGGAAGTCACACAAAACACAAATTCTTCAGACCTAATACTGTGACGCTGTTGCAATACATACAGTATTGGTCTTGTTCTCTGCTCTCTGTCATCCTGCACTTACTTTACTGACCCTCTTGAACTTCTGTGGACATTTTCCTCCTTACAGCCCTGCTTCTGTCAGTAGAAATCAGTAACACAGAGGAAATTAATTCAGAAAGGGAGGAAAAGCTGGGGCAGTAAAAGTGGATCTGTGCTCTCTAGTTCAGCTGGCAGTAAGTAAGAAGAGGCCCCTCCACAGAAGACTTTTTAAGTAGAACAAAATCACTGGGCTTAGAGATCAGAAGGCAGGAAAATCATCTTTGGGTCATGGGGGAATACTGAGTGCGGAGAGGATTGTTTGGTGATAAGAAGTCTCATTCCTCAGTGAGGTGGGGAAAGGAAAGAAAACTGCATGATCTTGGACTGTAGCTCTCTCAGTGAAGGTTATTTGTCCCTTGAAGAAGCCATGGCCTTTTCTCAGCAAAGTGAAACCCTGCCACTGAGCACAACATGTGCAAAGGAAGATGAAATAGATGCCTCCATCTCTCACCCTTTAAAGCACTATTTGTGGGTTGCAGGCTGACTTCAACAGCATTGTTGATACTTAATATTACAACATTTGGGGTTTAAGATACATCTTAGTGTAAAAATTTGAATAGTATCACAGTTTACTGCTATCCTGAAAATTTTTTAGGTTTTTTATCTGAAGTTACACATTTTTCTCATTTCCAGGTTTTCCCCATCGGGGATAATACTGTAAGTTTCATTTTAATGTTCAAAGCAAGGTGATATATCTGTAGGCTACTGCCCGGATTCATTCCACCTTGTTTCACTGAGTCATTCAATTTAAAAATCCACGTTTTCTCTGAAGTCAGTGACTGTGGGTCAGGGTGTTGCCCAGATTGATCTTAAATGATGTGAACTGAACTTTCTGAAATGTACCTTTCCCTCTGCATTGTCTGAGGTCCTAACTTGAGAAGCTTCTTTAAGTGAATGAAGTTACGTGGGCGCAACACAGATCCACAATCCATAGAAAAATGTACCATGAGTCACAGAGGAAGTGAGTGTGCGAGATAGTGAAACTGAGAGAATGAGAAGCTTTAAACTTCCACTTTGATTCAAATTAAAAATGAGGGAATGTCTTCCTTAATTGTAACTTTAAAATGTTATATATGTTCGATCTCAGACTTTGACTACTAGATCATTTCACTTAGAACACATCAAGTCGTTCTTATCACACATCAAGCGTTTTTTATCCAGCTTGTTACTTTTTGATTATGGGGTATATTTTATGTCTATTTAAGTTATTTTCAGAATTATTATTAAAATCAAATATTAAATAAAGAAAAATATTATTTCTTACTCTGTAATTCAGAGTGATTTAATAGTTGGGTATTATTTCTGTAGCTGTACAGTGTGAGAGGAAACCTATTGAAGTGTCAAGAGAAAAATCTTCAAACTGTGCAGCTTCTACAGAAAAGATCTACATTCGGAAAGATCTTCGTAGTCCATTGGCTGCAACCCCAACTTTTGTAACAGACAATGAAACAGCAAGGTATGTAGGTTGTATTCAGAAGTAGCTGTCTGTCTTCTAATAAAGGAAAATTCAATTTTAAAGTAAATCAAAATTAAAACTTGTGCTGTTTTCTTTCAGATCAACTGGTTTGCTAGAACCAGGAATGTTTGTTAATATTCATCCATCTGCAATAAAAAGTGAGCCTACTGTGCTGATGACTCCAGATAAGGTATGTGATGATATGACTGATATAATACGTAGAGCTAATTGCTGTAATTGTGTACGGAAGGAGAGAACTGTGTTCTTTTCAGTTAATTTTTAAAACACTCCTTTGCAACATTCGCCTGTGTTACAAATGCCTTCTCTTTACAAGAATCCTCTTAGCCTCACACAGTAAGAATGCTAAAAACATGACAAAGTAAATGCCCTTTCTTCACATTTTTAGAGAGCCTTAAGGACTGTATTATTTTAATTCTTGTCTTTGGAGAATCCTGACACTTGGCTTGCTCTTTTGTACATATAAAGTGAGGTGTTCTTCTCACAAAACTTCTTATGGCACTATAACAGTGCCATGTGTAAATATAGTTGGATTTCTTTTTTCTGCATCATTTTTTTTTGGCAAAGCTGATAAGACCTGTCTCATCAACAGTTTTATTTCTGAGCTGGTTTTCATTTGTTTCCATTTTGTTGTGCTTACTGATCCACTGAAGTCATGTGGTAACTTCCTCACATTTGCACAGTAGGAAGCATTTGTGTTTTTATAGCTGATACTAATATACCTCATACTGTTTTCATGCGTTTTGCTTTGTTTGCTGTGTCTGGTGTTAGCAGCAGCATACTTGTCTGTAATAATGGACTTTTTTTTTTCCTGGGACAGAGTGGGACACATCTTACTGCCTCTCTGAGTGGCTAGCCAGTACTGAATCACTTTTTTCCTTTGCAGTTAAACAAACACCAGAAAGACTACAGCAGAATTTTTCTTCTGTTTGTTTATAAAGGTGGCTTCTTATGTATTCCTTCTTCTCAGACATTCTGCTTCCCTATTACTACTGACTCATTTACATGAGGAAGGAAGATGCTAAAAATACAATCTAGAGCAGTCTTATATTCCTGGTGACAGACCAGTGCGCAGAGATGTGAAATCTTCTTTCTGCACTTGTTTACCATCAGTAGTATTCTTTCTGAAAGAAATAAATAGATATTACTTTTACAAGTAAATGTCAAACTATTCCATATTTTAGATGCAGTGCAGTGTCTAATTGCTGCATTGTGATTACCCATGTACCGAAAACAGTTTTCTTACAGGTATATCTTTGCAAATGCTCAGTTCTTCATTTATATGAAAATTAGGCTATTCTCTTGCAGGTCAATTGCTGTCAATTAACTGAAAATTAAAAGCTGTTCTTTTCCCTCAGGTAGAAGCATATCAGGGAGATTTAAGTACACTGGCAAATGTGGTGACATCATTAGCAAATCTTAGTAAATGCAAAGATACGTCACAAAGCAGTGCAGAACTATCCATGATTGAGAGTTTGAGTAATGGAGATGCATCATTACCTGAACTCAAGCAAGAAGAACAAGGTAGTAGTGATGTTACAAGGTAAGGCATGTTACATTTTGAAAAAGCTATCCTTTTCAAGAGGTCTCTGTCAATTCAGACCAGTCAATCAGTTAAATCATCACAATGTAGGAAATTTATCTGCTTTAAAAGTAATAGTAATATCATCATAAGCTCATGTAAAAGATAAATATTGTAAGACTCTTCCATGTGAAATCAAAAGACAGTTCCATCAGAGAAATAAATCCTTTTTGGTTGTTTGTACTTGAAATTAATTTCAGTATAAATGTTACGGCTGATTTTCTTACCTTTTGGTTGTCCGTACTAAGGTATGTTAGATCTTGTACTTCAGTCTTAGTACTTTGCATCATCCTGGAAAACCTGTTTTTAAGAGATCTCATCTGTGTGATAGTTAAGTACCTGTAACTATTAATCACCTTAAAAGCTTGAAAAGCATTGCCTTCTACATAGGAGAAGTTACAGAATTCTCACTATCCATATTAGTACATTCACTGAGTATATTACGGTTTTGTGTCTTGCACTGGTTTTAACTGAGCCATTGTGGTGAGCATATGTGTGAGATGTATATACAGAATTATACGGAACATCCACAGTTATTCCATCAATCACAATCACGTTCTTCCTTGCTTGTCATCTCACGCAAGTTTCTGACTGCTGTCCCAGCAATATTTTTTTGCACACCATCTACATTTTATGTGCTATTCTGAAAGTGTGTGTGGAGTAAATCCGTTAAGGGGAAAATGGGCTGAAATATCTGATTTCCCCTGTGCTCTCTACTGCTTTGTGTAATTGCAAGCAGATTACATTTTTTCTTTATATACTGCTTAGAAGGTCAGTCTGACTTTTTATAGATGCTGATTTGGTCTTTGCTATGTCCTCCTAGGTAAAGAATGTTAGAATATGCCGTGTAACTAGTATTGTTACATGTGCTGATAGACGTCATTCAGATTCATTACTATGGCTGTTCAAAGAGATGCAGTAATCTTTCATTTGCTGGCACTTCAGATGCTTGTTTTTACCAGCTTCAGGGTTTCTGTTCAGTTTTAAAAGTCTGTCTATGAAAAGGCATCAGGTTCTCTCAGCCAGAGAGAGCTTGAAGGAGCTGTGACTTGACGTGCTCTTGTCAAGTAGGTTACCTTATAGTTGTACAGTGGAGAATTTCAAGTTAAACATTGCTGTGAAAGGGAAGATGTTACTCCAAGAGAAACTAAAATTTTTCTCTAAATTAATGATTTCCCTGTCAGGCCCTATACCAGCATGATCTAACAGATGTTTATTAAGAAGAAGAGTTTAAGGGATTTCAGGAGTACATTTCATCCAACCATGCTTTTCATGTATTTTATTATATTGATTGCTTGCAGTAGTTACGATTTCACTCTTGCTGTCATAGAGTACAACTTCTGCTGCAAACACCCCACTGCTTTTATATTGTAATTTTACATGCCTGTCCTCTAGTGCTTCAAGACATTCTTTCTTTAGACTTTATCTGCAGTCCTATATATCTGTTGATGACTGAGCCTGACAGAAATAGAACTAAAATTGTTTGTAGCAAAGGGTATCGGTGCCATGTATTTTAATGTTGATTATGTCTTGTTTTCTCACTTTGTGGGTAGATTTTCACAGCTCTCAGGCAAGCTTTGTTCTAGATTCTCTTCTCCGTGGTGTTTTAGTGTACAGACATTGCTCATGTTGATGCTTTGTGTAGGAAAGGACTCACATTACTGAGCCATGAGGAAGCCAAGCTGCTACTGACTTCTGCTGGCTTACTGCTGTCACTTTGAGATAGAAGGGAGAAGATTTCTTTGAAAGGAGTATTGAAGAATGAGTTGGGAAGAAAGTGTCATGGGCAGACATGGCTAACAAGTGTACATGCCCACACTATTTAAAAAGGACTCTTCAGCCTGTGCTAGAATAAATACGGGATAGTGACAGATGCATATGATATTTACCTTTCGGGGAAGGAGGGAGTCCTGTTCTTCTCTTAAATTTCTGTCCCTGCCACATGAAGAGCCCTGCAGAGATCCTATTATTTCTTAAAAAGCTGATGTCACTGAGCTGCTCTGTTTGCCTGTTCTACCTAAGACTGCAGCGTGTGAATTGTGGAAGACCTGAAACTCAGATCATCCAGCAGGAGTCCATAATATACTTTCTAGAGCTGAGCCATTAATGCCTTCCCTTTATGCCAGCTTTGCACATAGAGAGACAGAAGATGGCCCGGGCATGTCTTACAGTCCATTCGTGTATGCCCCAGTCACCCTCGTGTACACAAGAAGGTACACAGGCTAGTGAAGACCAAGAAGTAGCTCATTTACCATCCCAAGCCTTGAGGCAGTGTCAGCAGCTCTTTCATTGTGATATTTCATTTGGTTGTGTATAGTTATGTCAAACAGCTCCATTTTTTTAGTGTGTTAGTGAATTCATATAGCTAGAGAGTGTGGGGATAAAGAAGGTGGCCAAGTTCTATCCCAGATTTTGGCATTAAATCAGTGATTTTAGACTCTGTGGTAGTAAATAGGTCTATAAATTGAGAATGAGCTCTACATACAAGCTGATAATCAGCTTGTGTAAAGTTTTCAGGGCTCAGTGTGTAAGTTTTTCATGCAACACTGTATAGAAATGTTGCTGTTCCTGGGATATGTCATCTGTCTGTAGGCTGTGATCAGGTCAGGTTATTTTTGATTGAAGTTGTGTTGGTTGTGGTTCTCAGGTGCATTTATGAACAGAAAAAAAACACATGTTATCAAGCAGCAAAATATTGAGTAATGTATCTGTGCTTGTCCTGACATCTGCCCTCTAGCATTTGTGCATGTGAAAGCCAAGAGTCACTGCTGCACAGCAGAGGGTACTAAGGATTGTATTGAAAGCATGGGAGTGCTTTCTCTTACATATTTTGAAGCAGTCTTTTCAAATTAAGTTGAAAAATCGAACTACAACTCATTACTTAAAAATAAATCTTGCCCTGTTTGTGCTTCATAGCATAAAAGCCTGTAAAATTATACATGCACTGAGTGACTGTAACAGCAGTCTGGTGATCATGTCCTCAAAACTCTCATGCCAGCACTCTCAGTGAACATCACTACAGAGAACTTGAAAAGCAAACTGTGATTCAGCAGCACAACCAATATGGCAAAACTGTGAATTTGTTGGTAACTAGTGTAAACAGCATCAGCTGCTAGTTTTTGTTTCAGAGTTCAGTGGAATGTCAGGAAAAGCCTGCTACTGACTCTTATTTTCCAAATCTCACTTTTTGAAACAGACTTCTACATACAGGTTTCAGACTTGTGCAGGTTCCTCTTAAATTGAAATGGCCTCTAAAATGAGATTTTGTTTGTTTGCGATCTTACAGGGCATTTGATACTCTTGCAAAAGCATTAAATCCAGGAGAGAGCACAGCATGCCAGAATTCTGAAAGTGTTGACGCCAGTGCACAGCTGCTTGATGGAGAAACAAGCATGAACGTTGTTGAAATAGAGGGGCCACTACTCAGTGATGCTCATGTAGCATTCAGGGTACTGAATACTTTCTTACTGTTGCCTGTTAATAACTATTTTGACATAGCGACGTACAATAATGATCTGACTAAATTTTATTCTGAATTTCTTAGAGGAGTATTTGTGCAGGTATTGTCAATAATTTCAAATTAATGAACTGTTTTTGTTCCCTGGTTAATTCTTTGTTTGGACACAAAGAAAGAACTGTACTGTGCTCTGCAGTGCTTTAGCTGCACTGCTTATTTTATAGGTTCTTACCTTAAAAGTACTGAGTAATCTGTACAAAAGGATTTACATAGTCAAAGTATTTGCATGAAGCAGTGTCAGCATCCACATTCTCACTTGTTAACAGGTGGATCTGATGCAATCTGCAACTGGATTTTGAGACTTTTAAGTGTATTTATCAGTTTCTTGTTTGTATAGACACCCTATTTTAGCATGGTAGTAATTGACATAAATACAGTTTCTGTTTCAGTTAGCCATATATTTTTGGGATTTATTTCTCATTTTACAAGCTTGTAGAAATTTCTTCTATATATTTTTCATGGACAAATCGAAAGCCTTGGTCATCTGAAAACATAGTAACAGGCATTTGGTTAAACTACCCCTCTTATCATTATCTCTTTTGATCATTCAAATGCAAATGATCTCTAATGCAAGTGTCAGGGTTTTTTTTTTAAATGGCATTAGCCAGAACATTATACTAAGAAGTATTAATTTCTGAAGACAGAATTACATTAAGTTCTAAGCTATTTTGGGTCAAATCTCTTTCTTCACATATACAGGTAACATCACTAATTTTACTTAACAATATTGTGAAGGGTCCTTTCTGAGGTATGTTGGTTATATTTTTTGGACTTGGGAGCAGCTGTGTATTCAGTATTCTACTCAAACACCATGTATTTCTCATGTATTTATTTGTAAAATACTAATTAAAAGTAAAAAAAAAAAAAGAAATTTTGTGAAATAGAATTCTCACACGCATACGTGCTCTCTATCTCCAGGAGTTGTAACTTTTTCATGTGAGCAGCTTCATTCCAGTTACAGTGGTTCTTCTCTTTTCTTATTTGAGAATATCTCAGAAATTGAGTTTTGAAATTTTCCATCTCCAGTTGTCCCAGATATGAATCTTTATCTATGAATCAAACTTTTTGTCTTTTTTGTTCCGTTGTAGTTAAATAACATACAGCATGTAATGGTGTGGCTAATAATGTAAAAGGCAGTCATTCAGTTTGTGTCAGGATTATACCTTTTTTATTTAAAGAACAATTTTATTTTTTCACTTAAAAGACTGATTTCTTCCTAAACATATTATGAAGAAAGTAAAATAACTGTCTCACACTTTGTTCTATTTTCTTTTTTTTTCTTCCTACTTTGTTTTTGCAGCTCACCATGCCTTCTCCTATGCCTGATTATCTTAATGTTCACTATATCTGCGAGTCTGCGTCCAGATTGCTTTTCTTGTCCATGCACTGGGCACGTTCCATTCCATCTTTCCAAGCTTTGGGGTAAATGTTCTTCACTTACCTTGTGGATATGTGCTTTTGAATTTTTGGGTTTTGTTGTCTTCTTCAGGGACTTCTGAAAGGTTGTCAGCAATTGTTGTACAATCTTAATTGTACAGTAAATTTTCAGAATCAAAACTACTCGCAATTTGAGTCCAAATTCAGTACTTCGGTTGGGTTTTGTAAGAAAAAGGAGTAGATTTAAAACAATCGAATGCTCGCACACTGCTGCTTCTTAAATATATTTTGAGAAAATGGGAATTTCTGTCATCATTTTAATAACTACAGCTCTATGCTACATCCTGATGCTTATCAGGCAGTCACCAAAAATAAGCTCCTGTCTGAATCCCCAAAATTTTTATCCTTATAAGGTGAATTATTAGTAATAGTTTTGTACTTAGTAATAGTTTCACATTTAATAACCTACATGAAGAAAATGGTTAGCTAGATTTAGCAAACATCCAGAATGAAGTTGTCTATTTCAGAAGATTTGCCAAAAATAAATAGCTCCTGTAACCAAAAGGTAATTCTAAATCTCTTATACAAACTGTTCTTTTTACAGTTTGTATAACATCCTGCTTCTCCATCAGAATTTGAGTGACACACTTAAAATTCTGAAGTTCAGTTTTGTAGTCCATTGCTGATGATCATCATGAAAAAACATGTCCAAACTGCATGGGAAGAACTGATTTATGTTATAGTCAAAAGTAATTTTATGAAGATGCTGTATCAGCTCTGACATAAATGGTGAATAAATCATGTTAGTGTGTTCTCATCTGCGGTGTTCCTGTTTAATTCAATATCAAGATAGCCTGTGACTGTGGCAGCAAAGAGAATTCCTTTTCAAATGAGGGACTGTCCCCTTTTCCAGAAAAGCTCTCAAAAGCAGGATGATCTGTGATTACCATTTGTGTTTACTCAGATCCTTCAGCCAAATGATTCTACAGTTTTTAAGGAAAGATGGCTGTATATTGCTGTATAATTAAGCCTGCCTTTTGGAGAAAGAGGAAGGAATATAGTATAAAGTTAAAGAATAGGAAGGGTAAAAAAAAAGGTAAATATGATGTTTTTTGGTAGAAATTGTTGACCTGCAGAATTTCGAAATGCATAGCAAATCAACAGTGTATTATGTCATTCTAAGTTTTTAAAAGATTTTTTGTTACAGAGAGACACTGCAAATTAATACAAATTGCTATTCTAACAACAAATAGGAATTGCTTCTTAAAAATAAAATGTAGTACAGAAGACCTCTCTCTCCAAAAAGATTTAACCAGAAAATTTTGCAGTTGCTCTTTTTATCTGTTACTTCACAATATATTTTTCTGCTAAAAGATATGAAGGAGTAAGCTGCCATAATAGTGTTAATGTTCACCTGTAATAGCACTTACAGACCCACTAAAGATCATGGGTGACAGGATATAAATAAGATAAATTCACACTTTTCCTTTGAAGCGCTTAAAATGCTAACTATTTTCAAGTGGAGATTTATTTGAAATTAATGCAGCCTTTATAGTTGCGGCACATGATATCCTGTAATTTTGACTTTCTGAAGGGTGACTCATTTCACTTTCAAACTAAAGAGAAATTCATGCAGCATGACGAGTAATGGTTTTGTAAGGAAGATGGATAATTGTACCTGGGTTGTTTCCTCCTCAAGCAACATTCTCCTTTTGTCACAGCAGGACAGTTGCCTTTGCCCTGATGATGTAGTTAATGGTGCCAGATACTGATTAGTTCATCTTACTGCATGGATCTTTTGTTCACAAGAGAGTTTCCTACTGAAACCTTCACCAAGCTGGTTACAGCCTCTTAGTTTTGTGAGGCTGCTTAAGCAAACTTAAGAACTAGTTCTGGTGTAACTTTGATCAGCCATAAAGATGCTGTAGATATGTTTATCTATACACATGTATCAGAGGAGTAGCCAGTACACCCTATTTTCAGTGGTGCTCAGCGTAGTCTCTTTGATTAAAGAAGGTGAACAAAGATGTGACAAATACATGCAGAAGCTGCATGTACAGTGGCATGTCTGCCATAACAAGAACTTGATCATAATGAAAAATATTGCTCTCAGTAAGCTCTTTGTAATCCAGTTAAGGACAAGATCTGTGTTCACCAGTCATTTGGCATCTTAGTATTGCCCTAAATCATCAGAACTGTTCTTGAAGATTACATCAACATTCTTGCAAAAATCCATTCGACTGTATTTTTGTAGTTGAAATCCTAGCTTTAATATGCTTTTCTTCTTTGATAGATCTTGTACTTTTAAATTTCCATTATTTATATTCACTGGCTAAAATTGAGACATGGTACCTGAATTTGACTCCTCTCTAGTGGGATTTGCTTTCTAAGGTACTGCGTTCTTGTTAAGCTCTCTGAGTTAGAGATGCTTGGCATTACTGAAAGTTAGGGTACTAATACGAAAGTGGCTGAATAAGAATTGATATGTTTAATTTTAATCTACAGCAAAGAAATCCTTATGACTGGTATTTATACTTTGAAGTCCATGTTTCAAACCTTATTCCAAACTTGAAAGGGATGCAGAAAGTAGCAGTAAGGAAGCTCAGAAGCTTGATCACATGTGTTCCATTTCACCTGTATCAATAATTAAAAAATTATACCAATCTGTCAGTATTCAAATAATAAAAAAAAAAGACCTCTGAGTCTGTTCTACATCCACAATACAGGAACAGTGCAGTCCTTTTTGTCCATGCATGTAAATATTGTCCCAAATCATAAGAAAATTAGCAAGATGGAGTACACTGTGACAGCTGTCATTTACTGTAACTTCAGCTTGCTTTTTTTCATAGAAATCTATCTCATTTTACGTTATTTAAACAAAAATTTATTGCTTTACAAAAGTCACTTTAAACGAGGTATTTTAATTCTAGCATAGAAAGAACAATAATGCAGAACTTCATTTATGTGTTGGTTGTAATAATTGAATTAGATTAATGTTTTATGAAGTGTTCTTCAAATTAAAAAAAAGTGTGAATGCAAATGGTTGGTTTTATTAAATCATTGTGCTTTTTAATAGACAGGATAACAGCATATCATTAGTAAAAGCCTGCTGGAATGAACTTTTTACGCTTGGTCTAGCACAATGCTCACAAGTTATGAATGTGGCAACGATCTTAGCTGCTTTTGTTAATCACCTTCAAGGCAGCTTACAACAAGGTAAGGTGTATACTGTGCACATGCCAGACTTGGGGAATTACTTAATGTTTTTTAAGTTTTAAAGTGCACAGAAGCTCTTTATTTAACCTTCAGTTGTTATTGTAAATTTACTGTTAAAAGAAATTTCATGTTAGTATTGAAACAATACTAGCAACTACAGTCCACAAGATAGACTTTTTTAGCAATTTTGCATAAGTCAGCTAAGTTAATGTTTACCTCTAAATGAAAAAATAAAGGGTATTATTTTATTTTTGTGTGTTGCAATGTCTCATAGTGTTCAGCTGTCTGTTAATATCATTAGGTCAAATTAAGAATACTTTGGGCGGCATCAACATTAAGAACACAGGAGTACTGTGAATATGATTCCTCTATATGAAGAATACAAAGTAAAGAAGGACCCACCTGTCCTTGCTCCTCATAGCTGTGACACAAAGCAGCTGAATACCAACTTAGTGATATAGTTCCTTTACATTACTTGGCTTGTTGACTTCCGTGTATTAGTTTTAGTCTACATGGAAGTCTTCAGCAGATCTCCACTAAGTACACTTTGTTCCTTGTTAATCCTATGTCCTGCATTTTTGGCATATTTTTCATTCAAAGGAAAGATATGTCAGTTGCCCTCTTTAATTCTGTTCTTCTGAGCAGGAGGGGAGTCTTCTAGCCCAAGCTTTGCGTGCTTGTGGCTGACTTCACAACAACTTCACAAGGTTGTCAGCACTAAAAGCTAACCAGTCAATAATGGTATAATCTTCATCTGTTCATAGTCATAACACATTATTCATAAGGTAGATGCACATACAAAAATCGAAGCATTTTCAGATTTAACTGAATTTTTGAGTTGTTTGCTGTTAGGGGTATGAAAATTCACTGTTGTTGGTGCTATGGAAGTGCAGATTGGTAAACTGCAAAAAAACAGCCTACCAGACTATAGATATTTCATCTTCTTTTATGATAATTAAAGAATTATTTACAGGGTGTTTTTGTGATTTAAAAACATCCCTGAGATTCTCTTATAAATAACAATAGCTTAAAACAAACTGATCAAATTGAAGAGGTACTGGATCAGCTGCAGGTACTAACAGATCTGTGATTGTCTCTAGGGCAGATACAAATGGAATCTGAAAATTTTGGTCTGTGTAATGTTTAAAGTATGTTTACCAGAAGGGGTATTGTAGTAATTAGTCACGTTTTTATCACTATCACAAATACATATTTGTACCATTTAAACCGGGAATTCAGATTGACTGCAAGAACCAGTTGTATGATATGTCAGGTGCAGTATGTCCAAGAGATACCACGTTTGTCAGTCTGCAGACTCTGGTTTGATGGGTTGCGGAGGGAACAGGATTTTCAGGCTGCTTTGCTATTGCTGACTCAAGGGGAACAGCTCTGCACCAACCACATTCCCCTCAGTGTGACCACTTGGGGACTTTTTTTTTTTTTTACATGTGTCTTCATTTAGATAAGCTGCCAACAGACAGAGGAAGACTAGTAATGGAGCATGTCTTCAAATTACAAGAGTTCTGTAACAGCATGGTTAAGCTTTGTCTAGATGGATATGAATATGCATATTTGAAAGCAATCGTCCTCTTCAGTCCTGGTATGTAATTGTTCCAAATGTAAAATCTTAATCTGTATTATTTGTTGCCATATAACTGTTTCATTGTATGCAGTTACTGCCTCGTTTCTTGGGGATTCTTGGAAGGTGTTTAAGGACTGTAGGAAGAGGAGGGTTAATCTGCTAATGTAAACAGCTGAAAGTTGCTTTGAGGACTTTTTTTTTTGCAAGGGAGATTCATTCTTTTTATTTGTAGATTTTTATTCTTGGCTGTGCCACTCATGCTTTTTGTTGGTGTGGGTTTTGGTTATTTAAGATTTTTTTTCCTTTTCATTTATTTATTTATTGCTCTTAATTCTGTGCCTCCTTTCTCGGGTACATTTTCTGAAGACCTGCAGTTTAATTTTCTGAAGTGTTGATCTTGCACATCCAGATGAGGTGGATTGAAGCTGGGATTTTAATATGTGAAAGACTATTTGGGCAGCAGTTCTCACATTCAGAATTACAGAAACATCACCTCCCCCCACAGACAATGCACGTGGCATTTCTGGTGAATGAACACCACAAGAATTCACTTATGTTATTATTCCTGTCTTCTAAACAGTATTTGCTTACTCTCAGTAGCATTACTAGACATACATTATACAATGAAGATAATATAATATTTTCCTTCTGGGTGATTGGTTTACAATAGGGAGGAAAGAGTCTTCTCGTTATGATAGATACTTACTGTGTAATTACACTGTGTAACTCATATCCTGGACTGTAGAAAGTTACAAAATTAATTTTCTTTATTTGAAAGTTGTAGAACTAGCTTTTCACAAAAGGTGACAGGTATTGCATCAGTATTGTGCCAGACTTGGATTAGTCATTTAGAACTGGGATTTAATACAAAGCCAAAACCAAGTCGTTTGATTAAAGAAAAACATAAAAATCTCAAGTACTTCCTCTATCTCCAATAATTTTTCACTCTCACCATTAGAAAGTAAGTCTTCAGTTAGTCCATTTTGCATTAGAAAATTTTAGAAGCACCAACAGCTTCCTTAATTCCTTGTTGATCTGCTTTTGCAGATGCTTAAGGCCTGTAGAAAAGATGAGAGCAGATGTTAAAGTGCTGACAGAATCTTAGGGATCCCTGTCAGTAGTGCAGGACATGGAGGAGATCTGGGTATTTGGTTCTTGTTGGTTCTGTAGACTTATTGGATCCAAGAAGAACTTCCTTTTTGCATTCAGGAGTTCACCTTTACACAGAAAAATTAGTTGAGGTGAGAAAATCTTTTAGAACTTGGACACTTCCAAAATGTAAATTTTAAGCAGATTTTCTAATATATAGAATTCATACATTGTGAGGTTCTTGCTTTGCAGTTTCCCTCAGATTTGCATGATCTTTTCTAGTATCTACCAGTGACAGTGGCAGCATCAGCAGAAATTCATGGTATTTGTCTAAGTGCACAAACAAAACCCTGCATATCTTCCATTGCTGATATATATTTATTTATCAGTAATGGAAGACTTCTGAGATGAAGGACACTCATGCAAATAAAAGGTGGTATAAGTAGAGTCAGAACCCTTCAGGAAAGATGATAAATTTCTAGAGAATATTCCTATTGTGTGACATCTTTCTATTGTGGATCCCTAAGGAAAATCAGATCCTGGGTGTTTTACTATGAAGCAATCCTGCTGTCAGTCCTTTTGACTAGGAGAGTCTTGCATGGTTTTATGTGTTTGCTTGTACAGTTCATTGTATCAGTTTCAGTTTCCTGATTAGCAGGACTCACCATTAAGCCCACTGAATTTAAACACAATATTAAGCATGAATGAAAATCTTTGCAGTTTTTCTTTTCTGTTGAGGGCTGAACAGTTGCAAATACACCATTATTATAGAAGAGACTTTCTCTAAGTGGATGGTCAGAGGGTTTTTGCTGGTTTAATTTTAATAAATAATACTTGCAGGAGATGTATATTTTGAGATCCGTTTCATGGCATTCCTGTACTAAGAACTGGTACAGGTTACTCCAGGAGAGAAACAAAATTATGGGGGAATACCTCAAGTCCATTATTTTAAAATTATGTCCACTAGGATTTATGATGGAATCCTCTGGCCTGTGTGGAAAAGATCAGTCCTGTCAGACACCAAAAAATAGAACCTTGCACTTTTAAAGTAATATTTACCTATTTGTTTAGTCCGGAGTTTATTTGCCTTCTTCCAATTATATTTGACAACACTAAAGGTGGAAGGAGAAATATCTTGGGAAAAGACTTTTGTCCAGTCACATGATTGAGAGACATTTTCTTCAGCTGATGTTTTCAAATTCCCATTACGAATGAGTAGTTGCTTTAATGGCAATGTGTTGTCAGGACTCTTGAGCCATATAACAAAATCTTCATGCACATGAATGTCATGTTTGGTACCTTGAACAGAAGGGGTGTCCTGGCAATGACTCACGGGCCAAAAGTTATAATTGTAGGGATTTTACTGTTCTGCAGCAGGATGGGGCTGGGCTGTGCATGCAGCAGAGCCCTAAGGTAAGAACCTCTGTTCTAGCATGCCCTGGTGATTCAGCTGTACCAAACCAGCTATTTGCTTGCCACAAGACAGCCTTGGGCAAAGAGATTAGTGTAAAGGGTGTGCCAAGAAGACTCGACATCTTTCTAAATGGTTGCAAGTGTACAAGCAGTGGTCTTCAGACTACTGTTTCCAAAGTTGACTTCTCACTGTGTTCCTGACATGGCTCTAAAAACAGCAGCGTGAAGTGCTGCATTTTGCACATCAACTCTAACTCTTCATCTACATGATTTGTCATGCTAGTATGACAGTAAAATTTTTACATTCAGATAGATGGATAATAAAACTACAGACCATGTAGAAAGCTTAGAATTACTGGATAATAGTTTCCAAGACTGACTTGGGAGTTAGGTTGACGTTCTTTCATTTTAGCAACACTACATTTCAAGCAAGTTTAAATCACTGCTAAAAATTATGATTAGCACATCTGAAATTTTTGCTCCAAATAGTTGAGAAGGAACAATCTGCTACATACAAGCCTATCTAAATTCAAAAAGCATTTGGACATGGTGGGTATTCTTGGCCCCAGAGTTGGACTCTTGATACTGATGGGTCCCTTCTAACTCAGCATATTCTGTGATTCAGTGCTGTTTTCTATATGTCTAAGGAAGCAGACAGGTCACTGATTTTTATTCTGCTTCTGCCACTGGTCTTAATTTTATCCTTCACTTTTCACCTTAATATTATTTGTGCATGCAATTCTCCAGAAAATGTCAGTGTGTTGAAACAGTCCTGTTTTACTGCTACACAGAGAACATAATTGTATCATCAAGATTAACATAAACATTGCAAGCACTAAATTTATCTGAACCCTTTAAAATGTCTGATTTTATTTATGGAAAGTTAAGTAAAATAGAAATGTAAACAATGAGAAATATAAGCGGGTAAAGTAGAGTCTGCCACTAAAACTGAAGTTGCTGCGGCTACCACATAATTATTTCAGTATGTTGGCAACTGGATAGTCTGTTTGGATTTTAGTTCATTTTTTGTAGAACGGGTATAACAAAGAAGAGGGGTTTTTTTCAGATCACCCAGGTCTAGAAAATGTGGTACAGATTGAGAAATTTCAAGAAAAAGCTTACATGGAGTTCCAAGACTATGTAACAAAGGCGTATCCGGATGATACTTACAGGTCTGTAAACTTAGATGCTTATTTGATTGATTCACTTTTCAGAGTCACTTATTTGTAGTTTTTCATGTAGTAGATATATATGCATTTTCTTCTTACCTCCTTAAAGTTAAGAAATTACCTTTAGAACACTTAAAATATTATGCATGTGGTCATTCATATTATGTGTAGTATTTTTCATCTCACTATTAATTTCTAAAATTAAATATCAGAAATAAATATTAGTAACATTCAATTTGAATTGCATCTGTTTGGAATACTTTATTATTTAGTCTTAAATCCAAACATACATAGTACATGTAGTTGACAGGCATTTGCACATTTTCTGTACTGTTCAAGACATGTCTAAACATAAATTTAATGCTATACTGATTTAAATATTTAAGCCTTTCATGAACTAGATGTAGCAAACTTTGACCAGTAGTGTCCCTTGTCATTTTTTTTCTCCTTTTTTGCTAATAACATCATGGAGAACAATACCAAAATCTGTGATCTGCTTAGTAACACTTTTACCAAACTTATTTTCCAGACTATCTAGACTTCTTCTCCGATTGCCTGCTCTTAGGCTGATGAGTGCTGCCATCACTGAAGAGCTGTTCTTCGCAGGACTGATTGGGAATGTTCAAATTGACAGCATCATCCCCTACATTCTGCGAATGGAGACAGCAGACTACAACTCTCAGATCATAGGTCATGGCGTGTAAAAGTAGCAGTCCAGGATTTTGTACCATGGCAATCATGGTGATGTAAATGCATACCCTGTCTCCAAGAGATGGTCATAAGCCTTCCACGCACCTTTCCAAAGAAGGCTCATATTCCTCCTTTCCAGTACACTTGGGAAACGTGGTGGAGTGTATTAGGATATAGGATCACTTCCTGTTCATCTGTCCTTAAGACTTGTAAATTAACTTGATATCTGAAGAAAGTCAAGAATTGTCCATCCTATTTTTGTAGGTAGACGGACTTGGAATATTTGTTTATGAAGTTCAGGCTGATGAGGAAACTGAAGAAACTGTGACTGAGCTAAGGTATCTCAAATTAGTTTGATGTTTTAGACAAATAAATTATCTTTCCTCTCTGAGTTTTGTTTTCAGTGTTTTGTTGCTAGTTCTTTTTCACGTATCAAACTGAAAACACATTATCCTGAAAAGGCCAGTTTCCATGCAGACAAGACCTAACTTGGTTTTGGCTGCTGTTTTGAAGAGAGATTTGTTTCTTGCTGAATTAAACACTGGATACCATTACGAGTGCAGGGAAAGTAGAGGACGTTAACATTTTAAAATATTCTCATGTTAACATTGATGCAGTTAATCAAAAGAGAAGCAGTAAAGAGTTAGTAGTGACTCTTTTGCAGATGCAGCAGAATACTTGTAGCAATAACATGGTAGACAGCAGCTGTTTTATACTATGAAAAACTAACAGAAGTGTCTATTGCATTCAAAGACAGCATACTTATGCTTTTTCTGGTCTCAGTGCTTTTTCACCCTACCCCTCCCTCCTTCATACTCAATGCCCAGTGATGGAGGCATTCTAGATGCCTCTTACCTTTTGTCCACGTTGTTATTTGTTGTTATGTTTAGCCCTTGGGTATATAATTCTTTTTTCCAACCAGTCCTGTACGATTACTTTTCACATTTGAGTTTGTCAAATCCAGTGTCCTTCTGTATGGGAGCATAGCCTCTGCTGCTTTTCTTTTCCTCATTAGAAATGGGTCTAGATACTCCATACATGTTGCCTGAATCCCACTTCATAGCTCCCTCCAAGGATGAGTTGAAATGTTCTTCTGTCTTGAGGATGTGACTCACTTGACAAGTAACACTGACTGTAGTTTTATCTTGCTTCCTTTTGCAACAGGAAATTACGCACCTCTGGCAAGTTTATTTCCTGTTGCTTAAAATGAGAGAAGTATCCTAGTGAAAGTGATTGTCTTCTTCAGACATTAGCATTTAGGATTTTCTGAATCTTGGGTCAAGGCCGAGTTCTATTTAGCATGACCCCTTTCTTTCTCTGGCAAAACTGAGTGAGGAAGAGCCTCACCCAATCAAGAAACACATGATTGCACCAGAAATTGCTTAGCCAGAAGATCAGATTAAATGAAGGCCTTTGCCCACTCTGCAGTAGCAGTTCCAAGGCCACCCTAACACCAAGAGACCACTAGATAAGGCTTGGGTTCTAAAGTTCTTGAGTTTTGTAGCTTTTCTCAGCACCTGAGGATCACTACCAGACAAAAATCACGAGAACTGCCTCTGACATTGAATTTCTGTGTTCTTCTCAATTCCACAAACTGAGTTGCTTTGATCTTCCTCTACCCAAGCTCCATAATCAGAGACTGTGTCATAGAATCACAGAATCAGATGATGGCTGGGGTTCAAAGAAGCCTTAAAGATCATTAGTTCCAGCTACCTGTATGGACAGGGACATCTTCCACTAGACCAGGTTGCTCAGAGCCCCACTCAGCCTTGCCTTGAATGCTTCCAGGAATGGGGCATTCACAGCTTCCCTGGGCAACTGGTTCCAGTCCCTCACCCACCCTGACAGTAAAGAATTTCTTGCCAATATCTTACCTAAACATGCTCTTGTTCAGTTTGAAGTCATTCCCCCTTGTCCTGTCACTACATGCTCTTTTAATAAAAAAGTCCCTCTCTACTTTTCTTGTGGGGTCTCTTCAGGTACTGGAAGGCCACAATTATGTCACCCCAAAGCCTTCTCTTCTCCAGGCTGAACAATCCCAATTCTCTCAGGAGAGGTGCTCCATCCCTCTGATCATCTTGGTGGCCTCCTCAGGACTCTCCAACAGGTCCATGTCCTTCCTCTGCTGGGAGCCCAGAGCTGGATGCAGGGTTGCAGGTGGGGTCTCAGAGGAGCAGAGCAAAGGGGGAGAATCCCCTCCCTCCCCTGTTGCTCACGCTGCTTTGAATGCAGCTCAGGACAAGTTTGGTTTTCTGGGCTGTGAGTGCCCATGGCTGGGTCATGTCCAGCCTCTCACCCACCTGCACCCCCAAGTCCTTCTCAGCAGGGCTGCTCTCCATCTGTTCATTCCCTAGCGTGGATTCATACCAGGGGTTGCCCCAGGTGCAGCAACTTGCACTTGGTCTTACTAAACCCCATTTCTCAAGCTTGTCCAGGTCCCTCTGGATGGCATCCCATCCTTCTGGTGTGTCAAAGGCACAGCCTCAGCTTGGTGTCATCAGCAAATCTGCTGAGGGTGCACTCGATCTCTTCATCGATGTCATCAAAGAACGTAATAAATAACACTGGCCTTGATATAGACCCCACATGCCACTGATGTCCCTTGGGATTCTGAGCCATTGAACACTATTCTGGTTGCAACCATCCATCTACTTTCTTACTCATCCAACAGTCCCCCCATCAAATCCATCTCTCCAGTTCAGAAAGAAGAATGTTGTGGAGGACCATGCTACACAATTGGTCATATCCAGTCCCACAGATCAAAGCACTTAGTGCTGAGGACCCCTGATGGCATGGAACAATGTGTGTGTGGCCTTTGCTGTGCCTTGGCACTCACTGACTTCCTGGAAGACAGTTTTCTGTGTTGGAGCTGGCCATGGCAGCTGAGCTCTTCTCATGTTACAACTTTTGAAGGTTGTAGGGTTCAAGTTCTTGTATCTGTGTGTCCTGGAGAGCTGTATGAAGATGACTACTCTGAGCCTCAGGAGGTGTGCATCTCATCAGCTGAATTTATGGAAGTATGAAGGACTGTTGCTGCCAACCTGCTGTGCTTGTTCTCTCCTCATGGGTTCGAGGCTCATTTTTGATCTGTAAAACCAAGCTGCAGATGGGAAGTTGTTCATTCTCGACTTTAGCTCTCCTCAGAAATTCTGACCCTGCTTTCCAGTCCCTTACTATCCCTAACCCACTTCTGGCCCTAGCAGGCACAAGAGATTTAGAGTCCTCTACATTAAAAGTTTAAAGGAAACTTACAACATACTGCTCCTAAATATATTGGAGGTAGTTTTTCAGGCATTCCACTACTCTTGGAAAAGTTTTATTGTAATAGTCTCCAAATTTATGAAACCCAGGTAATAGTAAGATGGGAATAAAAACCTGCTTTCCTTTGTAATGCAGTACACTGTGAAAACCTCTCTCATAGCCTTGAAGAAATTTTACACTCCATAGCTTGAGTCTCAGGTGTGATAGGCAGTTGTTTACAGCTGACGAAAAGGTTCAGCTGATGCAGCCTCTCATGTGGTACTGCCCAGCTTTGGAAACAGCTGAGAAAATACCAGAGTTACCTGCAGATGTAAATTTTTAGCAATTGAATCCTGTGGTTCAGCCATCTTTATTGCTTGAACGGACCTTGGAAGATCTTTCATTCCAACCTTTCATGGGAACAGGACCGCAGAAGAGACTGTCTAGTACCCTGTCCAGTCACATCTTGCAGTGATCAACTGCTCTCAGCATAAGAAATGTCTATTATATCAAGATCGTCACGACTTCTTAAAGAGAGTGGCCTTGCACCAATGGCAGCCACTTCCCTTAATATTCTAGGGTGGATCTCTTCTGATCTCTTCTGTGGGTTGAGCCCTTGCAAGAGTCTGCAGACCAGCTGTTCAGCAGCTGGTGGGTTGGCCCATGCATTGTTGTAGATACTTGATCCGGTGCCCTGTGGTCCAGCTCTGCTGGAAAAGATGGAAGTAAAGAAGATATTGAGAACCTCTGCCTTATTCCCGTGACTAGTGAGTAGTTTCCCTGCCTACAGAACCATTGCCTCTGTATCTTCCTGGGCTTCTGTTTGCTACTCAAATATCTGCAGAAACCTTTCTTGTTATTCTTGGCATATTTGACCAGTTTTAGTTCTGTCTGAGCCTTAGCTTTCCTGGCCACATTTCTGTGTGCCCTAGCAAGGTTTTTGCAGTTCTTGATGGGTATTTATCTGCCTTTCCATAGCTACTATGTGTGGGTTGTTCTTTGGGATTTATTTTTATTCTTTCTTTTTTTTTATTATTATTTTTGGTTGGTTTTTTGTTAGGTGGTTTTATTTGTGGGTTTGGGTTTTGGTTTTGGTGGGGTTTTTTTTGGTTAGGTGGGGGTTTTTTTGGTTTTTTTTTTTTTTTTTTTTTGTTTTT
>VXBU01007180.1:235264-275365 GCA_013400315.1 Bombycilla garrulus
TTTTTTTTTGGTTTTTTTTTTTGGAGAGGATTTCCTCAGAACCTGATTTTCTCTGGATTCCTGTCCTTGTTTCCTCATTGTGGCCTAGTCTGTTTGAATGCAAGTTAACTTCAGTTACATATGGACTGCAACTACCATGGGCTGCTGGGTCAAGACTATGTGCTTAGGATGTGTCAACTCATAAGCACAGTAACCTTGGTCGTGTTTCCCATCAGGTTGTTTAAATTCAGGTGTTTGTAAATTGTGAGGGCAAAAACTCCCCTGCATTTTATCATTTTGGATACCTCTGACATTTGGACCTCTAAAGAGCCAAAGTGCATACATACCACACATAGCAAACAGCTCTGGCTACTGGTAAGTGACCTTTTTTTCCCCAAAGTTACACATTTTTATAATTCTAAATTTTCAAGATTGATGTAAAGTTGGAGTGCAGCAGCTGATCTATGCAGCCTGCCAAGTAATCTGTTTTGTCTTTATGATGATCTAAAAGATGCATCCCATACAGGAGGTTGTTTCAGTGTTATTCACTTTGCTCAGCAAGATCTTCATTAATTATTTCATTAATCATTCTTAAACTATAAATTTATCTTTTTGATAAGGAATGAGGCATAATGGGGTTTCCTCAGGAATAAGAGCTTTAAAACAGATAAATACAGGAATCAACATGGTTTTTCCTTATTCATCCATGTTAACCATTACAGTCATCTAGGAACAATGCAACAGCTCATGGAAAAACCAAACCATGAAGTTCTGGTTTTGTTATTCTGGTTACTTTAAGATAATTGCTTTTAAGTTAAATGAAATATATCAAGTTACCTTCAACTGAGACCCTTAGTGTTTCTAACAGTTAATTTTTATGATTACATGATCTCACATTACCACCTGTGTGATTGTCATTTATAGTCTTGTGAATGAATATTCCTTGGTACTGAATGACAGACTTGCTAATATTACTGGGTTCTGTCAGTACCACTGTCAATACAATAACAAAAATGTGAGTATTGAATCTTACTCCATCATGGATGTCTTATTTCATTGCTTTTGTGATTTTCTTTTCAACTTTAAATTTCTTGTCAACTTTCTGATCTTTACAAGCCTTGACAGTTTTCAAAGGCAGTCAAGGTTTAACCAAATTGTGGCATTTACCAACCAAAAACTCTTTGCCAATAAAAGTTTAGTTTCAACAGCTTTAAAATTTTCAATATTGAGAGCAAGAAAAATCATTTTAATATAAGTCACATGAAAGGAAAAACAATTTTATACATTTTAGAACCAATAATTTAAAGATGATAGTACTGTTACACATAATAAGCTTACTAGTTCAAATATTTTTCATGAAGCTGTATGTTGCACACGTGTATGTGGGTTTAGGTTGCTTGTTTCATACTGCTAAAGTTCCTAGTGCAAATAATTGTTATATTTTAAACCTTTTTCAAGAGTACCTTCATTACAACACCTTCTGTAGTTACAAACTTATCTGTTCATACATTTATTCTTGTCGTGTGATTTTCAGGGTCAGTGGAAGTCAGTCTGTTGTTTTTGAAACTGGTCCTGTTCATTTTGTTCAGCCTTTGTGGTTTGCTAGTACATCAGTTTCAGTGTAAGCAATACAGTGTCACTGTAGTTGTCTTGCTGTTGTATAAAAAAAATCACTTTAAATGTCTTGAAACCTGGCTAAATTGGAAAACTCTATTTTGGATGTATTTTTAAAAATAAATTTTAAGTTTCTATTATAGAAAACAATTGCAACATCCTGTTACTTCGTTAGCAGTTTATATGAATTGTCATATGGACCTAGAACACTGTATATGATTACAAATAGTTTGTGGATCTTTCACTTTTTTATCACACAGTGTAGTATTCTCAGTTATATTCAGTCTCTGGGATTTGTGGTAGCTGCAATCTCTTACTGTTTGCTAATCTTTGTTGCCATTAACTCTTTGTTTCCATGCTTACTACTTTCTGGCCTGTGCATTTGACAATTAATAATTTATTGTAAAATTTAATTTACCAGTGTTTTGGTTTTTAAAATGCTATATGAAAATATGCATTGTAATGAACCCCGATCATGGATCTTCATGTCATATAATGCGTATTTGGAAATTAGTATTTGATTCATTATGGATCCGTTTTAGATTGAAAGTTACAGAATGGTTGAACAAAGCATTTTTTCTTCTGAAAGAAACAGACTTCAGATGTTCAAGTAAACTTATCTCAGTTTTAAATACTACTGGATAAATAATGAATTTATTAATGTTTAAAATTTTGAAATCAATCAGGTTTTGGTCTATTTCAGAACTGATTTCTCAATGATAATTTTATAAGTGTAAGGTTTTTAGTTGTCGTCTTCTGTTATAAATGAATGTGGCATTTGCATGGATGTGCAGATAACCCAGAACATTATCCTGAATGAAAAACTAATTGCCATTCCTTCCATGTTTAAATTCTGAAATGTTTTTATCATTAAGTAAATTAATTACCTCCCGACACACTGCAGAGAAAAGGTAAGGTGTACTGGTATAAGATAAAGTTCGGATAATGCAATAACTTTGCTAATTATGAGAGCTGGAAATAAGCATTTAGAGTTTATTTTCCAAGAAATTTTACTCCAGGCTCTATCTTGTCTCTGTTTTGAAGACTTAACCTTTCTTGGTACTTAGAATCACAGAATAGTTTGGGTTGGAAGGAATCTTAAATATCATGTAGATAGATCCAACCCCTCCCAACACCTCCCACTAGACCAGGCTGCTCAAAGCCCCATCCAACCTGGCCTTGAACACTTCCAGGAATGGACCCCAACTCTCTCTGTCTTCATAGGAGAGGGGCTTAAGCTCTCTGACCATTTTTGTGGCTCTCCTCTGGATCCACTGACTTCTACACAGCCCTGCTCCCCAGTCAGTCTGCTAATGAACTACTCCTTCTTCTGCTAGTAACTTCCACAGCCTTCTCGCCACCTCCGTGGCATTTGTCTTTTTCTATCAACAAACTTCCCTAGCACACGGTCTTGCCTTACCTCCTAATACCTCTGTCAAATAACTCCAAAGATCATTTCTGTTTCATTATAGGAATCCATCTCTGATGAGCTGCTTTGTTTTTCTTCCCATGTGTGCCAAGTCTCCGGTTAATACATGCTGTGGATAGCCCTACCCTCGCCCTGATACACAATGGTTAACACAGAATACAGCTTTCTCTTGGGTGAATCTTTATGAGAAGTCGTCAAGGTTGTGCATTTGGCTGGAATGTAAGAACCAACTGTGCCCTCAGAGGCACTGTGTTGCAGGTGAAAGCAAGTCACTGGACTGCTAGAGCTTCACCATCTTCAAGTACCAACATCTGGAGGCTTAAGGTTCTTGTGGCTGTTGATACTGGTTGAACAAATGAATTTCCTGATAATTTCTAAAATAACTGGATCTTGTAGTAATGTTTGCCCAAATATATTTTCAAGTTAACTCTGCTTGGATCAAGGGGAAGTGTTGGGGTGCTGGTAAGGAGACAGGAATATTTATGCTCTCTGTGAAATGGTATGGGAAAAGGGACAGCACAGTAGTGATGTTATGGGAATGCTTTTAACTAAACTTGTGTAGTGGATTTGCCTGTTACAACAGAGAAACCAGATGGAACTGCTTCACCATGGGTTCTTCTGAACTAGTACAGCACATTTCACTCAGCAGAACTGTCTGCTGCACATCCAGAGAACAAAACTGTCCTGCTCTGAACCTCCTGGCCATACCAATCCCCGGACACAAGAGTTGGTTGGCAAGAGACATGTGAGCAGCCAGCCGTGTGGCTTTGGTTCTTCACAGGCCCGCAGTCTAATCCCTTCCAATAAGATGTCCATGAGGTGTCTGAGCTCCTTTAGGATGACTTCAGTCCTCCTTCAACCTAGGGTTTTAGCAGGGAGCAAACTGAACAGCCACACAGTTTGGCTAATGAAGACCACCCGAGGAACAGCTCCAAAAGGAGCTTTTCTTTCACTCAGTAACCAGAAGAATTTTGCCATTGGAAAAGGAAAGATTAAGGTAGAGTTACTGCTGGAGAAATAACCCAGATGCTTCCCACAAAGTGGCAGGTATTTTCTAAAAGTGCCAGTAAATTTATTATTCTGGTGGTTTTGAGAGCTGTTCTCACAGTTTACATATTCAAATGTTTTTTTAAACTAATGATGCACTTCTTTTGGTAGTATTTCACTTATTTCCAGGCTATGAAGTTATCTTCTAACTTTTCAATCAATAGAACCCAAGTGACAAAAACTTCTTCCACTGTGTTTTTGGGAAATACATATGGATGATAGGAATATTTTAGTAAAAGCATTAGAGATTTCACTGTTTAGTCTAAAGTGAGAGACACTGGTTAGAGACTGGATTAGATTATTACTGGACACTGAATTCTGGAGATTTGTGTTGTGGATTGGACTTCGCTTCTGGAATTTTGCTGTTTTAGAAGGATAGGGCAGGAATAAGAGCATAGTATGCTCTTATTTGTTAGTCTGTCTTCTGTTGGATTTTTTCTTAGTTTAATTAAGTATTTCCATTATTGCAAATGTATGTTCCGCAGTTGTGAACCACTGCAGAGTAAATTTACATGATTTTCCATATAAAGAACAGAGGAAATGACAGTGGAATAGGCAATGTAATAAAAAGAATTCTTCTAAGGTAAAATATAAATACTAAATTATTCTATAGATCAGTTAACTTTTGCACTTTCTAAGAATACGTGAACTTAAGTTTTTCAAGATAATTGTACCACTGAATAAAGCTCTTTAAAGGAAAAACTAAACTATGTAGCATTCAGCGAGATGGTTGTATGCTAACAAAATGAAGGGAAGTCATCCTTTGAGTCATTCAGGAAATGGATTTGTTTATTTTTGAAAATTTGCTGTTTGTTACACTCTGTTAGGAAAGAAGCCAGTTACTTGTGTTCAGACTTGAGAGGGTTTTTTTTTTAGGCATGAAAAGGCATTCTCGTGCAAATTTTGTGACAAATACTTGAACTAGAGAAGAAAAACAGGGCAGCATTAAATGTATTTAGCAAGTTTTTTAGGCAGTGAGGCTCAGTGTGCTAATTCAGGGGTAAAAAAAAGCAACATCTAACAAGAGTCTTAAATTTAAAAACCCTGGGAATTAAATATTTTGTATGGGTGCATGAGTTTGACAAGCACCTTGAGTGACAAGACAGCATTTCAATGCTGTCTCCCAAAGATGTCCCAGTAAATCCTTAGGAAGACTTACTTGCATTCCACTGTATTCAGCTGTGACATTTGCACCGAGTTCAGGGAGAATTTTTGAACACAATAGTCAGATTCTCTTTTTCATGCACAGTGACACATTAACAGAAGCAATTTAAGTAGATGTGATGGGATTTAAGCAGTTATGAGTAAAGAAATTCTCAGTGGAGATCTCACTTGACTAAAGTAATGGAGAAAATAGTACAGAAGAATTTAGAATGTAATTCGAAGAAGATGCTGTAAAATGTTCCTGCTACTAAGAAAGTATTCCCCACAAAATCTTCTGTAGCATCGAAGTCATATAAAGAAGTTGATTCATCCTTCCAGCTTTGTGTCACAATGCCTTGTCCTCCACAATGCTTTCAGACAAAGAACATGATGCCACATGGATCAGTGAAGTGATCCAGATAATTTTAGCTCTTGGGGTGGAAAACGCATTACAAACAACTATATTATTTCACTGCCAGCAGAGAAAACGCTCATGGAATTATCCTTGCAGTCAGCGAAAAGTATCCCAGTTACATTTATCAGGAATAGGCTTAGAAAGTGGCATAAGCATTGAACCTGTACAATGTTTCCAAAGTCGGTGTCCTAATTTAAACTACACTTCTATATTTTACACTCCATCATCAGTAGTTTATATCAAAATAATGGATTCTGTGGATGAAAGTAAAGACAATGAGTGAATTCTGACTGTAAATGTTCCTCCTTGGTTTTATGCCTGCTAATGTACACTTATCTGACCAAATTTTAATATATTTAATAAATTTTCTAAGACTTTGGACTGTGAAAATGCAAATAACCTGCCACAAGTAGCCTAAGCATTGTTGCAAAAGAGGTACTGTTGCTCGAGCACAGAGCACAGAATCAGCAGGGCCTACGTTTTGTGTTTGAAAACAAAACCACTTACTTGTGTTAAAACTAAAAAAAAAAGTGGAAACTCAGTCCACTAAACTTTACATTGAAATGGATATATTTCCACACTGTGAACTTGGCTGACACAGTTTTTTCTCAGTCTCATTTTCCTTTCAGGTTTAGCACTACCTACTTAATTTTTCACTCCAGCTCCTGCTTTGTCCCTTCCCAAAACCCCAATTCCGACAGTGACAGACCCGCAGCCTGCGTAGGGCGAGGTCACCTGCCCTACCCCCGATTCTTGATGTGGGCAGCCCTGGACTCCTTCCTGCCAGTCTCGGCAGCTTTTCTCACCGCACATCTTGTGACTTGTGTGAAATAAGGGATTGTCAGCAGATATTTCTATCATAAAGAGGCTCTTCTCCCTCTTCTGAAGTTCTTTGTACGTTGCTGACCTTCACGTGGACGTTGTAGGCAGCTGTACTATGAATCCCGACCGCGCACACTGGGAGCCGCACGGCAGCTCCCTCAGCAGCAGTTGCCGCCCTTCAGAGGCCGCAAGCGCGGCCCTCGGGCGGAGCTCGCGGCCCGTTCCGGTTCCGGCGGGCGCTGTCACCGAGCGCGGCCGGGAGGCGGCCGCCTGCCCCAACATGGCGGAGTACGTGCAGGTGCTGAAGCGGGCGCTGAAGCACATCGGCGGCCACGGCGGCGCCCGCGGCGCCATCCTGCAGCTGCTCAGGTAACGCGGCCCCGGCGCGGGCGGCCAGGCCTCCTCGCTGCGCCAGCGCCGCCCTGCGGGGTCACCTTGAGGGGCGGCCGGGCAGGGGCTGCGGGTGAGGGGGCGGGCGCTGCCTCAGCCGGGCAGACCTCGGGAGGAGCCCGCTCCGCTCCGCCCCGCCCGCCTGGCGCTCCGCCGAGGGCAGCGGGTGCTGTGCTCAGAGCGGTCCCCAGGCAGGGCCTGCGGCTGTTCTCGCTTCTTGAGGCACCTTGGAAGGTTCCTGGATACCGAGCTGTCGGTATTGCCCGGGCCGGTTGTCGTGGTGTCCAGCCCCAGTCCGTAGTCCTGTTGCCACGGGCGTGGCTCTGCTGTAGCTGCATTCAGCGCTTCTGAGTGTGTACACCGTCGTGCTCTTTGCTCTGGGTCATCTCAGTCTGGCGGTGGCGTTCTTGAACTACAAATCTGAAAGCCGTGCATCTGCTGAAATCCCGTGGTGTAAAGCAGGAGGATTACTTCATCTGCCTTACTGGCTCTGTTTCTTCTAATCCCCTTCAAACTGCAGGTCACATCTGCTCTTTAGCAGTGCATTGTCACTGCTGATCTATCCTCAGCTTTGGATGCCCTCCATCCCCAGCGGCATTTAGTGCAAAATAAGTTGCAGTCTTTGTTTCCATTCATGTCTGAGCACTTTCTTCCCCAACTACAGAACCTTGCACTTGTCCACATTAAACTTCCTCCTGTTTTTTTTCCCTCACTCACATCTCATCTCTTTATGAGAACAAGTGAACTTGAATTGTGGTACAGCATGCTTGAAGCTGCTCCCAAATAGGAGTTGCAGGTTTACGAAGGTACTCGTTTTTCATTCAGATCCTTGCTGAAATGTAGGGTGGAAGTCTAAATAGTACATGATCCGAATTCAGCAGTATCAGTAACCCGTGTTAACTTTATAGTTAGTCTTGGAAAAGTATGAGGACATATCCAGTAAATGTTTTAGGCCTGAGCACACGCTAAAAAGCCTTTTTTTAAATCAGTATTAGGAAGTCAGG
This sequence comes from Bombycilla garrulus, assembly GCA_013400315.1. Taxonomy (NCBI): domain Eukaryota; kingdom Metazoa; phylum Chordata; class Aves; order Passeriformes; family Bombycillidae; genus Bombycilla; species Bombycilla garrulus. The sequence goes on from VXBU01007180.1 coordinate 243,108, forward strand.
AATATGGGTGATTTGCAAACATAAAATTCCCTGCTATATATTAAGGACTTTCTTATCTTAGCATGAACAAGCCAAGCTTTCTGAGCCTTCTTGAAGGCTTTCCCCCCCACATACACATACACATCACAATGGCTCTTTTTGTTACTTCATGTGGCTTAAATTGATCTGTTTTGAAGAGTTAAACATAACATTTTACACAGGTGCTGATCAGGCCTCACCAGCATTTTCATACAGTGGCTTTAGTCCCTGCTGAGCAGTAAGACTTGGTTTCCATGGTTTCCCTAGCTAGTACTTTACTGCTATTATAATTACTATTTTTTGTCACACACCTACCCCCCCTCCCTCCCCCAGGTTGTTTCCTCCACTTCGTTTCCTTCTCAGGCTTTAGCTATTACTCTGACAGTTCTCAAGAAGAAATGGAGCTGGGGATATGGAAGTGTGGAAGAGTTTTAGTATTAGGTGTCGAGTGCCTCTTTCTAAGAACAGGTTAATGAATGTCTCCTCAGAGATCTTTTGTGAGTCCAGGATCGCAGGCTGTGTTGACATCTTTCCACCACACATTAAGAGAGGGCACTGGAAGCAGTGTTGTCTTTTTTTTTCTTCAGAAGACTGAAGTTAGGTGTACTAGGTGGGGAATCACACCTGATCCTCATAACCATACCAACCACTAACAGCTGCTGCCTCATGGTTACCTTTCAAGCCATTAAACCATCCACCCCAGCTCAAGGAATAGGCTTGGTGCTTCAGGGAAGAGTACTCCAGGTGTTCTTTATTGTAGCAGTTGATTTTAAGAAGTACTCACTGGTAACTGGAAAAAAATTATTTACCCAAGTCAGGAGACTCTTTCTCTGAATTTCCCTGTTTTCCTCTATATGTTTTTCACTGAGGCAGCTGCAGCAGATTTATATGCTATAAAGACAAATTATTAAGAGCCTTTGTGGCTGGAAACACACTTCTTACTTAAAATTCAGTGATATTGGCTGGAAAATATTCTCAGGAAGCCATAAATACCTCTTAGTGTCTGATCTTGGTATTCAGGGCATGAAGTCAGGACAAGGGCATTAAGAACACTTCTAAGAAAGGGAAGGGAAAAGGGAACGGAGAGCAGCAGGGGAATGGCTCTTCTTTTTCTGAAGCTGGATGCTCGGGCTTGTATAGTTGAGCCAGAGATCTTTGAATGTTTCTTTGACAGAGGAGAGATGTGTCAGAAAATCTCTCTGTCTGCCACCACAGAGGTTTAAAAAGAGTACTTGCTGGAATGATTGTCACTTACTTTCACGCACCCTGAGGGAAAGACAACAAAAAAACTTCATCTGAACACATTCCTCCTCTCACTTGGAATTGAGCTGAGAGTGTGCATAGTACTACAAACAAGTAAAACCTTTGAGAGGAAACTTTTCCCTACCTAATTCTGCCTGGGATGAATGTCAGTCAAAAGAAAAGCAAAATTGCAGATACAGAGGAAGAAGAGCATTTTGATTAATTTTAAGGTTTTATCACTAGAATGTAAATTGTGGGCTCAGTTTAATTATTGACCTTTACAATAATGTTGAAATCTGTTCTGTATGAAGAGTGGAAACTCGTATATACCTTGTTTGGGTCAGTGTAAGTCTCACAGAGTTTCAGGGTAAATGCATAGATCTTTCATAGTTTTACAAAAGCAAGGAAGTAACAATTATCGTTTAGGCTTTAGCATGTATTTCCTTGGCAAGCAGCTGCAGTGGCCTAAAATATTGCTACTCCTCTCTTGGAGGTTACTGCCCACACAGACATGTGAGATCTTCAGTGCTGACCACTTGCAATGGCAGTTCAGGCTGAATTGTAATGACTAATAGTTGAGAAGGATGGTAACATTTCCTACTAAGTGGATTCACATGTGACTGTGGGACTCCCACAATATTTAAGGTTTTGTGGTGTTAAATTATTACACTGTAGACTTGCTTTACCTTCTGCTATAATGACCTTTTAAATAAATTAAGAGTCTCACGAAAGCCATTTTGATTGGCTTTTATCATCCTGTCAGTGGGGTGCTCATTAGGTGCAGGAATTGGTGATTGTTTTGCAGTCCATAAGCTTGAATAGTTTTTTTAAAAAATATCTTTGCATACATGTATACAGATTTTTACTAACCCTTAAGAAACCTCTGTCACAATTTCATTCTGAGAGGACACCAACTGAAACTGTTGTTTTGATAATTCACAGGGTCAATGATTTGAAGACTGGTAATCTGATAGGAATTGACAAATATGGAAACAAATACTATGAAGACAAAAGAAACTTCTTTGGTACGTGTGCTAATGTGAACTCCTCCTAACCAACTGTGCGGCTCCCAACATAGCTTGTGTGCTTTCTGCTAGTGAAATGCAACTTGTTGCCTGCCTGACTTCCCTGCATTTGTCTTGTGTGAATCTTAGACTTATGGAAGTGCTTTGATAGGTTCTGTTGCTCTGTTGCATCCCTCAATTCATTTGCAAACAACCTGAAGTCAATCTGAAAGAATGAATACGGGATAAACATAAGCCAGTCATATGGTCTCTGTGTAGGTAAAGCTATATGATAATGTGATTTGAGAGTTGAATTTGGTCCTTGACCTAAAGGCTGGTAGTTTAACAGGTGGGGGAAAGGAGGAGAACTACATTTAAAACTATCTCACAGCTTTAGGGCTGTGATCACTTCAGGGCAAAGAGAACAGGTTGGCTTAAACTTACTATTACCTTAAGTAATGGGATTTTAAATCAAGCTTCAAGAATACTTAAAAAAGCAGCACCTAAAGCAGTACAGGTGACATGTAAGCAATTGACACACTGGTCAGGCCAAGCTGTGACTGTAGGTTAACTTGGAGTGCAACCAGGGAAAGTACTTGCTGGTTAACATTGCTTGGTAGTTTTGTGTAGCTGAAATTTAGTTTTGTCTTAGATTATCAGTAGCAGTGTCCTTTTTGAAAAGACTCCTCATAACAGAGGAGGAAAACCCCAAACCTGTTTCTCTGCCTGAAAATTTTATAAGTTCCTATTTCCCATTATTGATACGATAGCCTGCCTTGTGAGAGTGTTAGATTCAGTCATCTAAAACTACAGTAACAGTGGAAATACAGAAAACTTGGAAAAATAAAGCTGTGTGGGCTTAAAAATAATTGCAATCCAAAAAATTATGGTAGATACTATCACTCAATGTTTTTCCTTGGTTTTCCTGAATTCACTCCTTTATAAGAAAAGAAAATTTTTTTGAGCTAATGTGATATTTCTCTTTGTTTCCTTAAGGTCGGCACAGATGGGTTGTATATACTAATGAAATGAATGGCAAAAATACCTTTTGGGAAGTTGATGGAAGCATGGTGCCCCCTGAATGGTAAACTATTTAGCTTAATAATGTGGACGGATACCAATTGCGTAATTGCTTTATGTTTTCTTACATTACAAAGCAGAAGATAAAAAAAAAGGTTTTGTGGTCACAGCTGTCTTGTCTATAACCAGAAGATTTCGAGCTCATCACTTCTAATGTTGAACTGCATTCATGTTTATTGCTCGCTCTCCTGGCAGAGGCACTCACTGCTTTTTGGATTGAGAAAAGGACTTTGCCAACCAGATTGAGCAGGTCAAGACGGTCTTCTAATCTTCTTTATTACTTGTGATTCCCTGTTAATGGTTTGGCAAAGCCTTGGGCCACCAGAAGTAAAATATTTGTTATTTCAATGGTAAGCAAGAACCTAAGGAACATATGGCAAGGTGGAACAACATTCCTTAGCCCATAGCCACTAACAGCATAATTGTTTCAATTTATATACATTGTTGTGGTAGTAAACATTAAAGTGCCAGGATACTCCATATGTTGACTGCTACTTGACTATAATTTTTATTGGGGTTTTATTTTCTATTCATGCATTTCAGTAATAATTCTGTACAGCCTTGAGTTCCAGAAGGTCTCTGGCCACAGCTGTTGTCCCTTTTTTTGTTTTCCTAGAAAACTCACACCACATAAGTAACAGTGCGTACTAGTTAAAATGATCTCTGTGCAATTCTTAAGGAACAGGAATAGCACTTCAGCCACAAAGCAGCAAAAGGTGACATCAAGAGAGAAGGCTCTCTCTGGAACATTTGTGAAATGTGTGGGTAGACTCTAGGTGGTCAATTTTGTTTCAAGCTCTCCCAGCCTTACATTATGTTTAATGTGGGTAATGCTTTTTTCTGTCCTATTTGGTAAGAACTGAATGGCACTGTTTTTGGAAGTGACATTAGAATCTCCAACACCAGGATGTTCATGTCTTGCACTCTGTGTAACTGTTGTTTGGTTCTGGTTCTTATCCACTATTAGACTGTGCTGGGTTTTAATATTTTCTTTATTTTGAGGTTTTGTTTTACATAGGTTTTAGTTTTTATTTTGTTTTTTCCTTTGCATGTGTTTATGGAATATTTGTTGCCTCTTTGCAAACCTCAGTAAAGGGTTTCTTCCTGAGAATCAAAGTGATGTTCCGAGGGTTAAGTAGCTTGTTTATTTCACAGAAATTAATGAGGTAGAAAAACTTGTTTTCCTATCAATGTGGAAAAAATTCTTTTAAAAGAAGCAATAAAGATTTCATTATTTTCAAGACTAGTGAGTGTAATGAGGCACAAAAGGGTAAACAGTCTTGTGTTCCAAGGTATTTTTGTCAGGAAACCTGGTTGTGCAGTACCAGTTGGATTTGTGGATTTGGGGTATTTTGGGGACGGGGGATAAGGTGGGAGATGGTGCTTCTTGCTGATAGATTTGTATGTCTCATGATAACATATGTTTATTCTTATATAGTAATCCTAGCCTTGTGACTCATCTAAATCACTGATGTGTATTTCTATACAGCTTAGAGACATCTTCAAAAATAGAAATATTTTGACTGGGAATAAATGCTGTCTTTTAAGAGTTTTTAAAGATTTTAATTTAGCGCTATACTGCCTTAAATTTTTAACATGGCACGGACTTCTGGATAGGCACTGACAATATTTTGTACAAGCTGCTGTCAGTGTAACTCTATGGTTGTGCAGCAGGTAATGAGTGGTTATTTTGGACCCAGAAATTTGTTGGAAATCAATTAAACTGTGTGAAATTACTTATACTAACAAAGATATTCATTAATCCATCTTATAATGTATGATACATGTTTGTCATCCTTGGGTCAGCTGGGAAGTATTTAAAGTACTGCTATTACAGTTGGGTGTGATCTGAATGCTTCTTCTAAACACTGATGTTTTTACTCTGGAATTCATTTAATTTAGCTCAGTTTTGTGGGTAGGTTGTTGTATCCTCTCCTTGCAGTAAGTTGTGTGCCTTCAGGATTGGAGAATGTGAATGATTGTTCAGGTACAATCAACTTAAGCTCATGTATGATGAATTGGAAAAAGGCATTTTGGTGTGCTGGAAAGTTCTGGAAACAACTGGGAAAAAACGAAACATATTGTAATACCATTTTAGGAGCCACTGAGTATTTTCAGTATTCTGAAGTAATTGATGTAATGTCTTTTGACAACGGATGTACTGAAATTGTACAGTCTAAAGGAAACCAGAGTGTTGTTTTGACATATGTCTACTCTCCAGGGAATCGAGACTGTTGCTTTTTAAAAATGTTTCTACACTAGAATATGTAGGCCTGTGGTTTATTATGTTTTAGTTGTTATTTAACTTCTTTTTTACTCTGGGTTTTCTTTTTTTTTTTTTTTGTCTCCAAAATTCAGAAGTTGGTATCTACTTTGTTGGAGACAAGTTAATTAGATTTTTAAAAAAAAAAATTCTTTAATACTTGCCTGGGGAATGATGAATATTAGTATTTTTGTAATGCTTTACAAGATATTGGCACCATTTTTTCCCTACACAAATTAACATTTTTCACTTTTAGACAGTGAGAGAAACCAAATACTTATTTTGTCTCTTACTAGTCAGAGTTGTTTGCAGGAACTCTGTGCTTCCATTTTTAAACATGCTGATGGGGTGTGCTCTGTGAACGATAAACAATAGAAGTTCAATCCGTTTATAGCAATGCCTGTGGGGAGTCTGTTTAGTGCTTCCATGGATGTCCCCACTGCAGCATCACTAAGCCTTGGTCTGTCTGTTTAAGCTATTTGTTCAGTGTATTTCTGCTGTAATGTACTTTGGTTTGCATTTTGGCCAAATACTTTGAACAAACAAACTGACAACTGGTGTAAGTGTACACACTAGTTAAAAATAAATTGCTCTTTCAGTATCATCCTGTGGGGAAAGAAGAGCTGCAATTTGAGAACAGTATTTCCTTTTGTAGGGACACTTCATTTTGCCAGCACTATCCTGTTTATTTGTGGTGTCTGTCCTGTACTTTGAGGTTTATTTCCCTATGGTGCAAATCTGACATCTTCTGAAGGAGCTCCAGGAGTGTTTATTTCATATAGTATATTTCATATACTGCAAAATTACCTTTAGTTTAATAGTCTGCATCCTCTTTAGTTGATCTGACAGGGAGGAATGCAGCACCTCAGACGTAAAGTGCCAACACACTAGAAAATGTAAGGAAATGTTCAATTCTCCTGTAAAATGCTGCTTTTCAAGTTTGCCTTCAAGGAAAACAAAACAGAAAGATTGAAGGGAAAAGGAAGGGGACTGGAAAAATTTCCATCCTTCTGGTAGGTTCACAATAAATTTGTGGGGGTTTATAACTCAATTAAATGCTAATTTGGTGTTTTGAGGTAAATTGGATGCCATCTCATTGCTATGGTGTAGTAGCTTGCGTGAGAAATTAAAGCTATCTCCCATATGGAAACAAAAAAACACATTTGTTGTCCCTTTTTCCTTTTCTGCCCTATGACCTGAACCCACATCTTCATTTTTCTTGTCTCACTGTAGCATGGTTAACTTGTGGCAAAAAGTGGATGTTAACAAGTTGGCAAATATGGTGAGCTGACGCGGGCTGTGCCTGAACTTTGCAGATACACATATGGTAGTGGCTGCTGAGTTTATGTAGCATCAGTTCTTGTTTGACAGCTTGTACATCATCTAATTGGCTCCAGTCCCTCAGTTCAAAATCTACTTGCTTTTAAATATTTGTTAAAACTTTGGATAAAAATGTTCATCGTCTTGAGAGCTTCTGAAGATACTTTGAGGTGTCTTTTATCCATCTATGCAAGAAAAAGTGCAAAGGCTTTGCTAGCCTCAGTCTGCTTCCTGGTGACTGCTCACTGATTAAGGAAGCTGCTTCAGCCTCTTCAGAGCTGCCTTGCATCCTCCTAATTTTTCTGTGCAAGTTGTCTGCTTCTTTGTAGGTTTTCAGTCATTAACTGCTTTTTAATCCTTTTTTTTTTCCCATGATGGATTTATAGGCAGAGTTTGTATAGAAATATGGCCATCTGCAGGATGTCATATATCTTCATTCATGATGTTCAATCTAGTACATGAAAAGCTTTTCTTGAGCATCTGGGGGTGGAGTCTGAGATATCAGAGCTTCAAACTACTCTTTGAGGCAGGTGTCAAGGGGAAAGTCTTTCCAAAATAAAGTTTTCAAGATTTTAAGTTGAAAGTGGGAGCTTTTGTTTGAGAGAACAGACTCTGCAAACCAAAATGCTTTCGTAAGTCACATGTTGTGCTTCTAAGGGAAATCTTTTGTGACCAAGTTAAGCCCTGAAACTCCTAAATATAAGCATAATTCATAGTGGATTGATTGTCTAAACAAACTTTTGTAATCTCTTCATATTTTTCAATACCTGTGGCTGTACTGGCATGTCTTGTCAGTGAGCAATTTTATTTTTACTTTCCAGTGAGAAAATGTCATTCAAGGGTTGGTTTTGCTGATCTGTTTAAATTTGAGCCTGGTTTTATGTTGATGTTATAGAAATCCAGAAAATTTTAAACCCAAAGATATTAATTACTCAAAAATGCTGTATTTTAAAAGATGAGAAAGGTAAGGCTACTCTGTTAAATGATATCTTGAAACTTTTCTGATGTTTCAAGGAATAAATGTGTGGCAAGTACATTTGTAATGACAGAAGTGCCAGACATCGCACAGGTTTGGAATGTAGTTTGATTTTAGCTGAGCAGTAATACAGTTCTAGTGCTGTGCTTGCTCCAGCCTGTCTTTCAGGGCCTTCGTAACTGGTTTTCTGTCTGACAAGTGTGTCCTGGTGGTGTGCGTGACTCTTGGGGAGCAAGAGGATGGTGAGGCGTGATGACAGGGTACCTAAATAGGGATTTGTGTGCAGGATCCTTGTCCACTGTTACCAACAGCATCACTAGGTGAACGTGTGTGTGTTGTAAGTTGCCTGTCTCATGGTTTAACCCCAGCCAGGCACCAAGCTCCTCGCTTGTTCACTCCCCCTCCAGTGGGACTGGGGAGAGAATTGGAAGGAAAACTCACGGGTTGAGATAACCACAGTTCAACTGGGAAAGCAGAAACTGCACACAGACAAAGCAAAATAAGAATTCATTCACTGCTTCCCATGGGCAAGCAGGTGTTCCGCCATTTCCAGGAGAGCAGGGCCCCATCATGCATAATAGTGACTTGGGAAGATAAATATCATCAGTCCAAATATCCCTTTCTATCTCCTTCCCTCTACTTTATATCCTGAGCATGATGCCCTGTGGTACAGAATATTCCTTCGGTCATTCGGGGTTACGTGTCCTGGCTGTGTCTCTTCCCAGCGTGCTGTACACCCCTAGTCTTCCTGACAGCGTGGCAGTACAAAAAGCAGAAGAGGTTTTGGCTGTGTAAGCCCTGCTCAGCAATAACAAAAACATCTCTGTATTATCAGCCCTGTGTTCAGCACAAATCCAAAACACAGCCCCATACCAGCCACTGTGAGGAAAATTAACTCTACCCCAGCCCAAAGCAGCACAGTCACGTAAGAGTGTGTCACAGACACGTTCACTTTATTAATATCCCTTGCGTATTGCAATGAGAGCCTACATTTTGATTTTTTTAAAAAGACAGTGAACTCTACCGAAGTAGAAATACCAAAGTCAGCATATGTTACAAGTAAGCAGTTTTGAAAAGCTGGGGCTCCTCTGGTGGGCCACTGCAGAGCATTTTGAAATGCAGCCCTTGAGTCAATATTAGCAGAATGGACTGCTCTTTTGCCCTTGCTCTCATGCTACAGACTCTGTTTCTGTGTTAGCAGTTAGCAGGAGAGCCTTGTTGGGTGTGAGCACAAGATCCCTCCTCTGTCAGGTTGGCTTTTTTGCATAATTTCTGCCAACCTTGATACAGGCTGTCACAGGACATGTGATACCTGAGGTGATGTGAAGCACAGTAGTACACAGAATTCTTCTGACAGGTGTGAATCAGGCAAGAGAGTTTGTCCAAGGTAAGAACTTTTTGTGGTGTAGCCAGGGCATTTCAGAGGCTAGTTTAAAGCACCAGAGTTAAAACTGAGCAAGACCTGATCCTGTATCATCAGACCACATTGTGTTTAGTAGTGCTATGGGGCCACCTTTTTCCAGACACAATTTGTTAGCCATTAATCTTTTTTTTTTTAATAAAAACAGTGCAAAATGTATACTTTGAATGAGACTAGATTTACAAGGAGAAAGGAAGAGCATTATACAATTGTGTATAATTTCTAAACTCCAAAGTGGATCATTTTTCCCAAAGTAAGCCGCTCTTTGCCTCCAGACATAGATTTTTTTCTTCTTAGTTTTAAACGATCTTATGGTTCCATCTGGTTTTATATTCAAGCCAGTTTCCTGGCAGTGCTTAGTCCTACAATGTGTGGCTTTAGCTTGGGGGTTTTGTTTGGTTTTTGCTTCTAGAAAAAGAACTTTAGGCTGACACTTTTTTTAAAGTGACATTTTTGTACTAAAGTTATAGCCAAAGTTGTGTTGGTTTTTTTTTTTAATTCATGCCAAGGAGCAATTTGAAAAGATTACCAACGTTCTGTAGAGCTCTTTGGATTTAAAATATACCTGTCAATCTAGTTCTCACTATGTTTATCATGGTTTTGTTTTGCTGTGTAAATGAAGTATGCTGGATTTCTTGCTAAGGGCTGAAGATGCAATTTTTAGGTTTTCTAGTAGTACTAGAAAAGAGGACTTCATATTTTTAGGTCAAGTCTTTGCAAAAGCTGATTAGCAGAAGTCTCCTTAAATCTACCTTCGTAAAAAAATACATAAACTTGCCAAAAATGTCATAACCTCACTTTTCTTGTAACTACACACAGTATGAAGTACATGTAAACTGACAGATATTTAAAATGAAATTCATATTTAAAAGTTGCTTCAGGCACTGAAATTGGAAAGGGATGAAATCAATTCAGCTGGTTCCTGCTGCAGTGTTTCAGTAAATTGTTAGGGAAAATTCTTTGCTTGATCATTAATGTTGCTTGCACAGAGAAAGATTGACATTTAGTTCAGAGGTAAAGGGTAATCACTGAAATCACTTGGTAATTACTCTGTTATTGATTGGTATTAATCATTGTGTTGTGCAGTCAGTAAATATTTATGTCTTGTTTTAGGTGTACTTACATCATTAATCTGTATCCCAAGTGGCAGCCTCAGAACTGCTTTGAAAATGGCATTGAAATTGTTGTGCAGTGTAGTCTTCTGGTAATAAAAAACAAAACAAGTCTCCATAACTTAACAAAGAAAAAGCCCAGGCAACAAAACCAGACCTCGTGGTTTTGTCATTTATAGTGCCTGCCTTAACGTGGCTGCCTGGTGAAGGCTGTACAAACAAGTGACAACAGACTCTGCCAAAATACTGAGCGTACAAAGGAACAGGGAATTTGCACTGAGGTGTGCTTTCAATTGCTTAGAGGCAGAACTGTTACTTATCAGTTATGCGTGTGAAACTAATTAAAATCAGTATCCTGTAGTCTCATTCAAAGTCACCCTGGATTAAATTTTTTTTTCCCTTCTCAGAATAAATACTTAGTGTCTCTTCAGAGGAGAGAGTCAGGAGATATGCTTGGAAGACATCATGTGATGTTCCTTAATAACAATATGTCTTTTTCCTCTTAAGGCATCGCTGGCTGCACTCAATGACTGATGACCCTCCAACTACTCATCCACCAGTTGCTCGTAAATTTATCTGGGAGAACCATAAATTCAATGTGAGTGGCACTCCTGAGCAGTATGTGCCTTACTCTACTACTCGCAAGAAGATACACGAGTGGATCCCACCCAAAACAGCCAGCAAGTAACAACAGCAACAACATGACTTGTCTCAGCTTGGGCTTGCAGTGTAAATTGTATTTTCACTGGTTTTGTTCAGAATAAAAGCCTCCTATAGCAGTTGTAGTTTAGTTTATTGGATTGGGGGCAGGGAAACAACTGAGAAAATTTTGGGAAAAGGAGAGAATACAAGTCTTAATCTCATCATGATACTGTGCTTTTTCTCATATTGTCAATGTCCTGTCTTCACATAAGCAGTTCTCAAACTTTTTTTAGCATGGTAACCATTCCTGTGATAGTTACTCCTCATATTTGTGTCATTCAGCAGAATACAAATACACATTTGAAATGCAGATTTTTCATCTTTATCATGATCCTTTTACTGTCTCTGCATGGCAAATAATGCACTCTTCACGTACTATTTTGGGAAGCCATCTATTTAAATTTTTATAAGACAAGTTAGAATAGTCAACTAGCCAGGATTATAGTTTTCATTCATAAAGTGTTCATAAGTATATGCATGAGTATGCAAAAAGCATTGCTGTATTCCAGTATGGGATGAAACAAAATATGAAACTTGTAAGGCTACATTAATCAAATGACATCTCACCCATAAGGGAACTTGGCCATAAGAGGACGGCCCACTGTCACAAAAATCTCTTTTGCTATGCAGGTTCATTACAAGATGTTCTCAAAGGGTTTGAGATGGACTGTTTGCTCTCTTTTGGTAAGATTTTTAAAGGTCTTTGGAAGTTTGATATTGCACACCTTTTTAGGAGGTAGAGAAGTAAAATGTGCCAGAATCTAGTCTCAGAAATGTGAAGCTGGCAAGTTCACGTTTGAAAGAGAGTTGGTTGGGGCTGTGGCTTTTTTCTGTATCTTGCTAATGGCTGACTTTTATTCCAATCTGCTTATGTGTTTTAGCAAAGCTTGCCCTTTCCACAAGGCTTCCTGTACCTGATGCGCTGCTCTGTGGATAACTGATGGGGGGTGTGCCCACCCAGCCTCTCATTCACCTCGGCTGGTTGGGGAAGAAAAGAATCTTCATGGGTTGAGAAAGATGGGAAGAGTGTTTGCCAGTTACCATCAAGAGCAAAATAGACTTTAATTTGTTGCCAATTAAAATTGCATAGTGAGAAACAGTAAAAAACTGTAAAACACCACCCTCCCTCCCCACTACTTCACACCTTCACTCCTGACTCCTCTGCCTCCTCCTCAGGGAATGGTGGTCAGTCCATAACTGCTGTTGTGGGCTCTGCTGTTCCTGCCCCCTGCTTCAGCCTGGGTCCTCTTCATGAGCTGCTGTCCTTTTGGATAAACTGAGTATGGGTTTTCCACAGGCTGAGGTTCATGTTAGGAAATGTGTGCTTTCCTATTGGGAAATATGGATTCCTCCTGGGCTGCCAGGAATCTCAGCTCTGGCACCTGCAAGCGCCTCCTCACCCTCCTGCTTTCAGCTTGGTGTTGAGGTGACTGCTGCCCACTTCTTCCTCCCTCATCCTCTTCCTGTGCAATTTTTTTTGCCCCACCTCAAATCCTTTTTCCCAGAGGTGCCCCGGTTTTGCAGCCAGACTGAGCTGTGCCCTGTGGTGCATTGGCTGCATCCAGCACAGGGCAGCCTGGCCTCTCCCCACAGAGGCTCCTGCAGACCCCACTGCCAGCACCTTGACAATTAGGCTCAGTGTAATGACTTACAGAAATTGTTGTTAAAGATGACTGAGAAGGGGGTTGGATGCATTACATGTTTGCAATTGCCTGTCAAGAAGAAAAAACCTTTGGTCCTCAATAACCTCCACAGTGGCTGCACCACTGACTCTACACTGGCTGATTTTTCTTTGCATGCCCAGCTGACTGGGTTACTTAATGCTCAGTTGCTTCCTTCCTTATTACACCAAATTCTGGATTAAGTACTTGTTTAAAGGTGGGGGTTTTAGCTTTAATTTCTTTAAATTAGTTCTAGTCTTTAAATTAGTAGGAAGTAGCACCAAAATCTCCTAACCTATCTAATTAGAAAAGGATAATGTTTATTTTAAGTCAGCAAAAGCACTGGGCACAGCTGAAAAGCAATTGGAGCCATACTGAGCAGCATAAGTGGAAAGGACTTTATTAAGGTTTTTATCTTGATAGATTATTTGACCTTAAGAACGAAGTTTGCCCAAGCGCCAGTGGAGACCTTCATCACTAACACTCATCTGTACAAGCCCTGTGGGCTCAAACACAAGTAGAGCAATTAACTCTATTTTTCTTTAATGCATTTTCTGCCAATTTCATTCCTCTTCCTTCTTTGTCCTGTGGATTTTGGACTGCATCCTAAACACACTTCAGGAGGTACATTTGGGAATAAGATCCTGTACGTAGGGGATAGGCAGTAACTCTTCCTATACGTTCCATGCTGAAGGAAGAGATCTCAGCCTGTTTGTCCTTTGCTGGAACAGAAACATTGAGGTAGCAAACAGTTTTGAACAACTTTGTGTGTGGCAATATTATATGGAAAGAGAGAAAAATGAGCATGTTCTCCTGGTCTGCTGCGTTGAAGCAAGTCTAGGAGTCAGTCGCTTGGTTTAGAAAATATCATCACTCCCATTTCTGTTTCAGGACAGAAACCTGCTCATCCTGCTTTAACCAGCAGGGACCACAAATGCTGGATTTTAAATGCAAAATTGCAGTGACATCTCTTGTAGCATTGCTCCTGCAAGGTAGACTGCACAAGGCGCATACGGGAAATAAACATATGCAGAAGAATTAGTGGTTTTCCACTGGGCTTTCTGCAAATGCATCTGCAATTCAGTCTTTTTATCAGCAACCTCATTCTGTTACAGAAGGTCACCTTTGCTCATGACATCTGCCTCAGTATTCAGGTTCAGTTGCTTTCTGGTCTAAATGACAATTTAAATGCCAAGCCAGACAAGTGTTGCAGCAGTGTCTTTAAGTGCAACCAAAGCACTGACAGAAATATTCCCCTTGCACTAAATGTGAGTTTTGAAAGAAACAAATTTCTGATATGGGAACAGGCTCATTTAGAAGACGGGTACCTCTTCCAGGAGCAGCAGAGTGCTGGAAGTGGCTTTTATTTTGTAATTGTGTGTGTACCAGTAGCTTTCCACATGCCCAGGGTGCTGAGCAGCCCTTTGCTGTAGCTGCCTGCAGCTTTTGCAGTGCTCCCAGCACGCACAGCTCAGCCTTGTGCATTGGCGTGGGGCCCTTCCCTCCACGGGCACAGCAACCTGCCTCGCTGCTGCCCATGGCTGCACTTCTCTGCCCCCTCAGCTGAAACTGCCCAGGACACGTTGGAGCAGAGAGCAGTGGTGAAAGGAGCTTCAGGAGACCATCTCATATCCATTCCAGCTACAGCAAGAGGAGCAATCTTTGACAGGCAGGGATATCATAAGGCATTTAAGGATTCTGAAAGGAGAGGCCAAGAGGCCTTATCACTTCCTGCCAACTTATGCTGTACTCCTGACTCCTGCACGCTGTGCCCACCTGGCTCTTTGAGGGCACACTGAGAACATTCAGATATTCACCAACACATATTTCTATGTCATCCAACCTCAGGCTTCAGTTTTTGGGATGTTTCCTGCTGAAGTTGTTGGGAAGCAGTCTTGGTTGGGAATTACACAAGTAATTATTTTGGATAGAGCTGGAAGTCATCAGCCTCAAAAGCTGAAGTATGCTTTCCACAGCTGTGATGAATTCAGAGTGAAACCTTTGATTTACTAATTCTGTGGGGCCTATTATTCTGATGACAGCTGGTGGGGGGAGATAGGGAACAGATCCTTGCTTTGCTTAGAAGTTAAAAACCTGCAAATCTAAAGGCTCTGCTTTCACGTGGTGCTTAGAAGGAGCATACAAAAGCGGATACTTCAAGGTGTGGGCGAAAGTGGCAGCCTTCAAATGGCACTCCAGGTTCCTCATGCAAATCCCACAGTAAATGCTGGATTGCACCAAGGGGAAGCCTATCTCAGTAGAAGGTATCAGAGCAGCCTATGTCAGTGGGGAAGGGCCCAGCAGGTGTTTTGTCCTGGAGACCTGCTGGGCTTTGAACACCACTGTCTGGTTGCCAAGCAGGGCAAGGCTCTCGTGCCAGAGCCGATGGTGACTTACCTCCAGCATGGAGCCAGGAAGGGGAGTGCTTTGCTGTGTGCACCATAGCCAGCTGCCAGCAGGACCCTGCTCAAGCTGCAGAAGAAATCAGAGCAGCCAGACACTTCCCTTTGCTGAAGGGCCAAAACCAGGTCTGGCTATTTCCTTATGGTTCTGAATCACTTGAACCCATGCAATCTCACTTCCCATGCTGATGAATTTTGCACGTGGTCTTAGTTTTGTTGACAGGCAACGAACATAAAGGGCAGAATTGAACCAGGATCTTGAGGAAAAAAAGCATTTTCAAAATACATGTATGTAATAATCATCTATGTGAGAGGGGTTTTTTTTGAAAAAGCACTTTAAGACTTAGATTTATACATCTCCTCTCTGCATTTTACTTAGAGGTTCTGATTAATGATTTCTCTACTTTTAAATATTATCAGAATAAAAAAAAAATAGTACATGAATATATGTACTTCAAACAAGATCTGTATACACAAATGTGTATGGATACATAGGTAGGAAGAAAAATATCACATTTAGCATCAAGATTATATTTAGGTGGAAATTTGCATTACAAAGTTTCCAACAAACAATGCTAAACTTTCTTCAAATCAAATTATAAAGATGTGTAATGCAAGTTAAAAACTCATACTCAAATCGAAATTTCTTGCTTATTAATTAAAATCATTAATGTCTTCATTTAAATTGCTTTATCCTGCACTATAAACCAGAAAAGGCAGAAGAGATTAAGCAAGAATTTTTGTTTGTGTGCATGAGTGAAAATAAAAGTTACTGGCTAATTTTTGCCTGAGAATTTAGAGCAGGAGCAATGATCACTGGAGAGTTTCACAAATTGCTTCTAAAATAAAAATTTATTTGGAATTTGTTCCCATTAAGAAGGATATGCAGAAAACTGAAATTTTAGGAGCCTAGTTTTTTCCTTATGTAAATTACCCCGAAGCTACATTATTGTCTTAGTGTAATTTAATCTCTGTAACAACAACAGAGTTACAAAATCTGTTTAAATGATCTGTAATATTGTTAGCATCACTTAAACAAATCACAGCTCAAAAGACTTTTTTTTTACATTGGTTTATACTGCTAGAAATCATATCTATTTCATTCTCTTTGTCTATTATGTAATTCCTTTCCCATTCTTCTAATGGACCTCTCAGTTTTTCCTTGTGATATTTAAATAATAGTTTTAAGGCAAGTGGTTGTAGGACTGTTTTATATCCTTCATAGCCCAAAGGATTTTTAGTTAATGGAATAACATCTGTCAAAACACAGCCTGAATGTAACAGATGAAGTCTCACATGTTTGAGCATTCAGACACAGGCCTATTAATAGTTTGTTTTTTGAGGGTAACCATCCATAAAATCCAGTGAGGCAAAATCAAATTCATTAATATGTGTGTGGCACTTTCCTTGTGTCTGGCAGTGGCCAGAGAAATCAAGAAAACCATAGAATGTTTTAGTATAGAATGTTTTCATTTGAGGCAGCTGTGTTAAAAAAAAAAAAAAAGAAGAATTATTTACCTTGGATGCTGGGCAATTCATGGATCTGCTTTACTTTCCAAAGAAAAAAGATAAATACATCAGCCTCAGATACACCTCGCTAGCCTGCAACACAGCAGCAAGATCACTGTCGGCACAAGAAAGACATTTTTGCTATTTGGCATATCCTCACTTGACCTGGAACATCTTCAGTATGACCTTCACATCTCTCTGGGACCCAGCCTGGAAGGGGTTTGGTCCACTCAGGACAAAGCCACCCTGAGACAGAGATGTCTCTGCCTCTGGCAGGGGACATCACCTCTGGATCTCAAACAGAGCCTTGTCACCATGAGTCTAAATCGAGTGCCAACTATTGGCAGTGCTCTTGGCCTTCTGGGTATAGCAAAGCTTAATTTCTGGATGTCTGTGCCTCAGAGAGCTCATTAATAATTTGAATCTAAAGCAGAAGAGCTAGTCTGAAAATAGAAACAGAGGCAAACAAGGGGTTTGCACTACCTTTCTTCTGTTTCATGGACAGGGCAAGATGCTGGTGTTACCAAGTGCTCTGCCCAGCACCTGGAAGTCATGGTGGCTATCTACCACCAAAACCTATCTGGCTTCTCTTTGACTCCTGCTGTTAGTTTACATTCCCCTCCAGTGGAATCTGGTTTCATTTTTTATAAATAAGATTTATATATTTTTCAGTTTGGGTCTCTCTATCCTGGAGTTTTGTTGCTGTAAATACTGACAGCAAAAGTTAATTTGTGTTTTATCAACTTCCAATTCTTTCCAAATGACTTCAAATTATATACTTCAAATAATTTCTGATCGATTTTTTTTACAATTGATTTTTTTTCTTCAAAAATTTCCTTACACATCCATTAGTCTTTGAGTTTTTAAAGCTTGAATTAGCCATTGAAGTTTAGGATTTGAAAAGCAGCAACAGCAGCTGATATTTCCAGGATCACTTCAAACTGCAGAAAACAGCAACATGTCTTTTGACACGTTTTAAAGTACAGACCTTGAGAGGGCAAAAATTAATTCAGCTCCCGACTATCACTTGCTATAACCAATTATCAGAGCTGAATGAAGAATTAAATTGATCATGGATATTTTTGTTTGCACTCATCAAATTGGGTTGCAAAACTTGCCGTCAGTCATAGGCAGGTGCCTGTGTGGGTGCTCGGGGCTGGGACCCAGCGCTGGCTGCCGGCAGGGGTGCCCGCCCCGGGAAGGGGCTGCTCGGGAGAGAGCAGCACTGGCCCCTGCTCAGCACCAAGGCTGTCTGCTCTGCTCTTCTGCAGTACTCGCTGGTGGTTTATGTCTGTAACAACAAAACAGAGGTGCAGAGATTAATTAACATCCAGCTTTGCCAGTGACTGGGGAATTGTAGCTGCATCTGCATGCACTGTCCCTGCTGTGGCTCACACAAATCCACAGCAACCACTCCCCCACAGAGCACGGAGCTGGGAAGTGGATACCTGGCTTAGTTTTACCCTTCACACCCAACAAATCTGTCTTCCTGGCAAGGTGCCAGCCCCTCATTTGAATCCAAACAATCGTTAGAACATTGTGCTAATAACAGCCTTCTTCCCCAGAGCTGGAAAGCTTTTCCAAAGCACAGTCCTCTCTGCTGCTTTCCACTCACCACTGCAGCTCACAAAAGAAAGGACAGCAAGTAACTGCTGTGTAACTCACCCCCATAACAGCCACCTTAGAGCTGGAGGGGGCTGGCAGTAGCCCTGCCACCTACTCACCTGTGCTACGGCTGCAGGCTTTCTTCTGGCAGCTGAAGAAAAGCACAAACTGGTTTTCAAAAAGCAAACATCAGAAACAGTGAATGTGTCCATCATGGTGAAGCACTGTCTGAATGCTCCAAACCCAGCCTGTGAGGGCAGTGATGTATCTACAAAAGAAAAGCAGCGAGCAGCAGTTAATCTGTATTGGAGGACTTGTCTAACTACATTTAGTAAACTCTGTTTCTTCTAAAGCCCAAGTGGGTTCTTATCTGTACTTGTAGCGACTATTAATAAGAATTGTAATTGATGTTGGTACTCAACAACAACAAACAGCAACAGGGAAACACAAGCTATGATTGACCATCCATTTGTCTAACTCCACACAGGGCAAAATGAACACACTCGTGTCACAACCCATGATTCCACAGTGTAATTACCTTCATGCTCTGCAATTAACAAAATAAGGAAACAAACCACTTCTATCACCCGCCCTTCTATCTGTAAGCTGTCTAGAATCTAGTGTTTAAAAGCTGCTGTAGACTAGCTCTTGTTATAATTCATCCAGGACTTTCAGAGAAGACAATCAGCAGGCATTTAGATAATTTCTGAGCTTGTCAGTGTTAATAAGGAGCTGTGAGTGAATTTGTAGGACTGTCTTGTCCTCCTTTCTGTCTTCCCCTTTCTGTCCATCCCCTCAGTTAAAATAACATTTAAATAAGAATTATCAATTAAAAAAAATTCTTCTAAGAAAGTAACCTCCTAAATAGGGTTAATAAACACGTGTTCATTTATATAGGCATGTTAAACAGGAATATTTGTGCTTGTCACATGAGTTTGCTTAAGCCTGTAACTGTCTTTTAGCTTTTATATATCTTAAGTCTACAGGGGACCCATTCTCACCTCCAACATTGCCTGAAATTCCATTTCTCTTATTTTAATCCCCAAAAGCCACACCACAGTAGGTCAAGGAAGCCCAAGCCCACGGGTTGCATAAGTGTTTTGTCTCTGCATTTTACTGAAGCCTCTAAGAGCACTGAAAAGCTTTTCACTCACTGTGCTGGATTGTTCAGTTTTTGCTGGGAAGCCCCATGGTGTTGAGAGCACTGTAGCAATAGCTGGTGATATCCAAGAGCAAACTTTTCCATGCAGCTTAGTTTCTTCACAGCAGGACATACTGCTTTTACAGCGATAACTGTAGTAGGTGGGAGGCGAGTAATGTAAACAGGTTTTGTAGTTGAGGGCAAAGCAGGGGGAAGCTCTCTGCAGATAATAGTTTTGCTTCTCTTGAACAGTCAATGAGCTTGTGTTATTACTCAGAGATGCATCTGCACATGTTTCCTGCTTCCCTTCCATTTCCTGTACACTATCGGCCACATTCCATCCTGTGTTGCCTCATTCCAGGGGCTGCCACAGCAGCTCTGCATGCTGCCTTGAGTCCATTTCCGCTCACCCAGAGCCAAGTGGTTTTGTGCCACCCCTGATGTTCCTGCATCAGGATCTGCTGTCCTTCCTCTCCCCTTTCTTCTAATCCTGCAAGGCTGCCCCTTCTGGATGTTAATGATGCTATGCTCATCACCAATGGATGAGTGCTTAATGCAAATGCATCAATACAATGGCCAGTATAATTAAGTCTTTCATTTTCTTCCCTCAGACATTCTAACAGGAAGGTTCCATGATTACTTACCAGTATGAAGGAGCAAAAGATGTAATATTTCCATTTTGTCCTCCTAGCATGTCATTTTTGGCCATTTCCCTCTCAGCTATCTGTGACTCTTTTGTTAGGAAAAGAGACTGGAAACCTCTCCCCTTATTCTTCTGGTCTGACAAAAGTCCATGAATTGAGCAAAGTAGAGCTAAGAGCTTGATTCAGGCTTTTTTTAATGCTGTTGTTTGACAATTTAATCCCTCCTCTTAGAAATCACTAACTTACATTTATTTTATTCAAAGTTGAGTGAAATGACCCATTTGGCTCAAGCCTATTTCTCACAAAGCACCCTGTCTTGCTCTGTGGAACAGTCTTTCCTTGCTCATGTGTTTACTAAGTAGGCATCTTTACAAATGGGCCTAATTTCTAATCTAATTTGGCTGGCTCCAGCTTTCAGCCACTGGATCCTGTTGCTGTCTTTCTCTGCAAGCTGGGAGAAGTGATGATTGCCCAGTGTTTTCTGCCTAGGAAAGCACTTACACACTGTAAGCAAGTCACTTCTCACTTTTCTTGTTGACAAGCTAAGCAGATGGAACCCTCCATCTCTCCATGAAAAGCTAAGAGCTCCTGAATTCTGTGTTAGCAAACACTGAGAGGGAGGACAACATGGAACATATACTTGAAATACAGAAGAAAGAGCTAAATAAAACTATACTCTTGGGAATTGTTGTTTCTAAACCACTTAGCAAGGGCTTTTCTGATATGGTATATTGCTAACTTTTTTTTGGGTTTCCCACTGTACAAAATTAACTCCCTTGCAATCACCTAGGTGTGTTACATCTCCACAGGTACCTGTACAAACCTGTAATCTGGAATTATGAAATAAGATCCCTTTGGCAAGTCTCAGAAAAATCACCACAATTGACATTCTGTGCCTATTGTTCATTCTTGGAGTACTGTCACTCTTTGTTGTCTCTACCACTGTGTTTTTTCTACACTCTTTGTCACTGCTAGGCAATATTGGTCTTAGTCAAGTCACTTCAACACTTTATATACTAGCACAACATAAGCATTCTTTCAGTCTCCTGGAATTCCCCCAGGAATTGCCTTCAAAAGCAAGGTCAGTAAAGAAGAATCCTCAGCCAACTATTCTATTACTCCTGAGGTTCATGGACATCTAAACATGCCAGATTATCCTACATGTTCATCCTACACATCTTCTTCAGTTCCTGACAATCAAAGAACAAATTCTCTCTAATTTATATGAATTATAAGAATCCTATTTTTTTCCAAATAAAAAATAAAAATATTAAGCTGTTCTGTATTATTAGCTTTTTCACCACTCAGTTCTGAACCAGCCACTCTCCCAAGATGTTTGGCTCTCTGTGTACTTCTGTAGTGACCTTAGCCTCACAGCTGGCATGTACACATCCTGAGTAGGAACTGCCTGACCTTTAGAGGCAGTGGTAAGAAGGATAAGTGCATGCTCACATCATTTTTCAACTCAGGAGAATTTGTGAACTAGGGAATCTATTCTGTTAGAGGTGCAATAATGCTGGTGACTTCTATAGGGAAGAATAGGCCATGGAGCAGCAATTGTTCCCCACCGTCTCTGATGACTGTTGATCATTTCAGCTTATAACCTGCTCACAAACTAATATAGGCTTTAAAATGAGCAATGACTCATATGCAAATGCTTTTTATTGGGGTAGGTCTAGTCAGGGGACTGTTAAGGAAAGATAGAAACTCCTACCCTGCTGTTAAACTCTTGCTCTTCTCAGTTTCCTCCATTTCTACAGACCCAAGAGCAATGCTGGGACTGCATTCCCTGATCATCAGTGATACTGTATGTCACATTGATCACCATCAGTTTAAAATCATACAGAAAAATGGGAAATCAGAATTAAAATAAAATCAAAGACAGGCATCTTATTAGATTCTGTTTTCTGTGACGTTTCCTGTGATGCTAGGTGTCCCAGCTGGTCAGTCAGCATGGGGTGAGCCAGCGGGGCAGCAGGCAGCAAGCACTGGAAGCAGGGGGGAATTCAAGGTGGGGAAACAGGGCATGTGATCAGTTCATGGGAGAAGAAAAGCCAGAGCTATTTTGGTGGATGCATATGTCCATGTGGTTTTCTCTAGCAGTTCTTGTGCAACAGTGTTTGTATTTACCTACATTTAACAGCTGACCTTTTGAAAATAATAAGCCAAAGCATGAGGCAAAAGGTTGCCTCATCATTATGAGCTCTTTGTGCTGCCCAACATCCCACTTCTTTTTTCTAAACATAAAGTAATGGCCTTCTAGGGCTTGACTGCATAGGCACTGCAATAGGCACTAATGCCAATGCACATGGCCTTTCTCTGCCCTTCTCCTGCCAGACTACGAGAGCTGAATCAGTTTAATACATGCTGCCACAGATGATTTATATTTTGCATTTGTTCAAAACAAGTCATAGTTGTGTAGAGTAACTGCTAAAAACAAAAATTAAAAAATCCTGCATTAAGACACATTATATATTGAACTTAAGCTTCCACCATTCGATTTACAATTCAGCAGCCAAAATATATTACAACAGCCTCTGTGATGGGAATTGATTTCCGTATGATGGGTTGTGCTGTCATGGAGCAGTAAACATTGCACTACTTGGGTAACTCAATGCAGCCATCCATGGCGTTCCCTTTTGCTCTGCACTGCTCACAACGTACTGTGTTAACAGATAAGAAAATGCCAGCCCAATAAAGGCCATCTTTTCAGTGTCTCACTTTCGTGAGTTCTAGTGCTTGCAGTCTTCAATCTGGTCACTGTTTACACTGTTGAGATTTAAATGGAGATTATCTTGACAAAAGCCTGAGAGTTTCCATTTTTATGTCGAAATACCAGATGTCAGCCTCAGATTTCATATATTCTTTCATTCTAATGGACAGCAGACAAACTTTGATCTAACACTGGGCACTAAAGTTACATTTTCTCTGTGCTGTGTGCTAAAAATCATTTTGAAAAACTGTCAGGAAATGCCTGATGTCTTTATTTCTACTTGGTAATTAAAGGGTCTGTCTTGTTTTCCAAATGGCTCCGGAAAAAGTTACACCTTTTTTGCCAAGTTTATGCCTTATTACTCCTGGTGTTTAAAATAATGTTTAAAATGTTTAAAAAATTTTTTGTTCTGTAAGAAGGGAACGGGCTGCATTTATTGGGTGGGGGAGGAGTATTGAGTGGAGCAGATGTTCCTCTACTTATTTTAAGTAAATTTACTTCATTTCTCATGAAAGCAGCCTGCCTATAGGCAAGGTAGAGGTAAAAAAACTTTCCAGCAGTTAAGCTAAGCAATAAGCATTTCATGTGAATACCCACCAGAAGGTACCAACTGAGAAAGGCAGAATATTTCTCAATTTGTTCTGAATTGCCATGTTCTCAAATCCTTGCTGCTATAAAAAGCAGGTCATTATTACGATTTTGAAGTGAACCATGGTGCTTTCAATGCCCTGTGTTATGTCATATTTACAGTTCGGTGTGGATTTACTGTGGGGCTGTTGAGAGCTGTGCCCTGTATGATAAGTTGTAACAAGAGAGGATTTGCTCCTCAAAATACCCTTCACCTGGAGAAGATACTTCTAGTGGATTGGGAAGGAATACTGTGAATGACGCTTCCAAATTGCATTTCTTCTACAGAGGCAGTGGAAAGCAATGCTAAGAAGGACTGAAAGTCATTTCAGAACAGTCTCGCCCAGTATGGAGTCAGTGCAGGAAAGCATTTCAACACACAGTAAATTTTAAGCACCTTAAGAAAGTGATTAAGGATATTATTTAAGGCTGTCCTGAGTCAGGACTAATATCTATTCATTTGAATAAAATAAAAAATTCTGTAAGCTCAGACAGAATGCAAAAGTGAAGGTAAGCCCCAGTTTGATAAAAGATCTACAGCCCAGGCAGCCTTCCAGAGGGCAGGCATTCTCAAATGTCACTGCAGTTAAGAGATGGAAAGTATTTCCTGGATGCACCAGCTCTGTATCTGAGTTAGCCAACTCTGGGAAAAGCTGGGCTTTTTTGCAGCAGCAGCAGCAGCTAGGGGGGGAATAACTATATCTATGGAGCAGGTAAACTCAAAAGCAAACATGTTTTTGTATCCTTTAGACAATTTACAGCGTTGAACCAGAATGGCAGTTACTGAAATTGCTACAATTGCAGCTCAGTGTGCTGAGTTCAGTGAAGTTACATACAGCTAATCTTGTAAGTAGCAGGGTAGCTACCTGCCATCATTCCATGAAAATGGAGGGGAGCGTAAGGTCTGGCTGAGCTTGTTTCTTTAGCCACAGGATAATGTATTTCCATTATCTCTGCTCTGCTCCACCTGACTGGGATATTTTATTCCTTTCACTAGGTTTTTGCTCCGTAAGCTTACTCATGTGCTTCAAAATACCTGCTTATCTGGTTCTCTTGGTCTATATTTGCTTTACTAATAAGTGCTGGATACTGATACTAATACCATCACTGATATAAGTTTGATCTCATGAGTACTGGATGATGTTGAACTAGTGATACTGAATGAATACACATTTGCTACTATTGTCTTTTCTGGGAAAAAATATCTTCCTAATATGAACTTCCTTATGTCCCAGTTGAGTTCTTTTAATAAGGTCTATCTACCTAGTTCTCTCTATCTGTTGTTTAAAATATATCAAAATAAGAATACTATAGCCAATTAATAAGCTACAATATTTTCATATCTGATTTTCCTACTAATTGTCTTGAATTACAAGTTTTATTTGCAATATGCAGCTTGTTTAACAAAGCCAAACTCTGTTCAGATAAAAATACCCCCATGTAAAATTTTCGGCTCCCTTGCAACAGCCTATGGAGACAGAAAAGGCAGTTTCATAATCTTTGCTGGCCTAAAACACTTGATTCCTGACTAGTAGGCAATTTGTTAACTCTTCTAATTCAAATATGCAAAAGGGTGAGTAAGCAATAAACCATTTCAAATCAATCCATCTGGCAGTAGGTAAAATAGCTATAATGAACAGCATGTTTACAGAGCACATTTCCTACTCAGTCTAGTCATTTGCAGCATTCAGGCCACGGATGTCACAGGTTGTCTAAGAAGCATTAGATGCGAGGAGATGACTGGATGTAAAAGGGGACTCAGAGGATAATTTATGATGATGGATGTTTGCTGTTTACACACACTTCATTAGCTAAGGCAGTCCAGTTGGCGCTGCTGGGACTTGTCTGCTTTCTCTGCTGCTGCTGGCCGTTTGCTCTGAGTTCGTAGGTGAGTGGACACACATATGCTTCCAATGTATGATCTGTTTAATGATGACGTATTGGTTTAACCCCAACCGGCAACTGAGCTCTGCTCAGCCGCTCGCTTGCTCACCCCTGGTGAGATCAGGGAGAGAATCAGAAGGTAACAGCTTGAAAAACTCATGAGCTGACATAAAAACAGTTTAATAGGGAAAGCAAAAATCACATAGGTGAACAAAGCAAAAAAAGGAATTATTTCACTGCTTCCCGTGGGCTGGCAGGTGCACAGCCTTACAGGAGAGCAGGGCTCCATCACACCTAACAGTGACTTGGAAGATGAATGCCATCGCTGGATGAATGTGCCCTGCTTTCTCCTTCTTCCCTCAGACTGATACACTGAGCATGATGCCATACGGTGTGGAAAATCCCTGTGTTCAGCTGGGGTGAGCTGCCCCAGCTGTGTTCCCTCCCAACTCCTTGTGCACCCACAGCCCTCTCTCTGGTGGGGTGAGGTGAGAAGCTGAAAAGGCCTTGATGCTGTATGACCATTGATCAACAACAGCTACAACATCCCTGTGTTATATGCACTGCTCCCAGCCCTATGCCAGCTACTATGGAGAAAATTAACTCTATTCCAGCCAAAAGCAGCAGAGATGTCTGAGGAAGGCATGAGGAATCTCTAATGGAGCTCCTCTGTAGAGGCTGAAAGAGATATAATATTTTCCTGTTCTGCAGGCACAGCAGACACACAATCTATTGAGTTTCTGTTTCAAATATGCCAATTTTATTTTAACATGAGGTACTCTGGGATCTAACAAGATCCTGAATTCATTCCCAACATGAGAAGCTTTGTATTTGTCTCAGCCAATGCTATCAGCATAATGTCTTGGTATTATGAATCTGGATTGCCTTCAATGGGAACACAAGTCTTACTAAATAATAGTAGGATTTGGCTTTATGTATGAAAAATTATTAGGTGAATCAGTAGTAGCAGTGAAAGCAACTGAATAGCTGTCTGAAAAGAGAAAACATGAAGTGCTTCTCGATGACTGTGAACACAGCCAAAGTCACACCAAGCTAACAGTCATACCTCAATTGTGGTGGCACACTGTTTAGCAAGGATGAACCAACTCTTTTGCTTTGTGAACAATGAATAACACTAAATTTTTACAGTTACAGTCAAATTCCTTGAATAAATGAGGGGGAAGTGCTCATACAGGCAGGAACAACACCACGTTTTTAATGACAAAGGACAGATCATTTTCCTACATTTAGTATGAAGAAAGTAACTGGATTGTTGCTCTCATTTTATTTTGTATTTGTGCATATAGTGTTATTTTATTTCTATTATGAGCCTTGTGAGCAGACAGCTACTTCCTTTCTTCAGTGAGCTGTCTCATAGCTTTGAATTGACAGCTCCTGGAGGAGAGAGACAGTATGTGACATGTGTACAGAATCCAAGAAGGATAAGGGTATGCTTTAATTCATTTTAATAACTCAGAAGGAGTGAAGATTGACAGTTCAATCACTCATTAATAAAGACTGACTTTATTCCCATTCATGAAATGGCTAGTTGGATTTAAAAACATTTATAACTACTTAACTTCTTCTTCTTCTTCTTCTAATTCTTCTTCTTACTCTTCTTCTTCTTCTTCTTATTATTATTATTATTAGATTTAGATTTAGATTTAGTACTTTCCCCTCATGTGAAAATTTTTTAAAAATTACTGCCACAAACAGAGACTGAATTAGTCTGAAAACTGCCCCAAAATTACTGATCTGTTTCAGTTCTTTGGTCTTTTTTAGAAATACCTTTTCTGCTTACAGACTGACAAGAGGCAGGACTTAAATAAATGCTCACTGTAGTTAAACATGTTTCTAAACCTTAGCAGAGCCACACGACTAATACATCATTCCAGACTAAAGAGGATCAAACTAGGTTATGTTACTTTTAATTTGCCGTGGATGGAGGTGTCTGGCTCATCTTGACTGAATTAAAACATAAATGAAGAGATTAATGCTAGAGTCCACTGTGAAGGACTTGACAGAGCAGACCCAAGCCTTGTCCCATTGGTCACTGAGGGAAGTAAAGGCTGACTGTGGCTTTTGCAGGCTACCAGGCTGTAGCTTGTGTGAGAACAGCCTGGACACTCCTGTGCTGGGATGGGCAGGACCAGCTCATGGAAGAGAAAATCAACCACACAAACCCAGCCTCAATAGGCCTGCAGGGTAAAGGAGGCAATCATACAATCATGTAAAGTCTTTTCCTCTGTTAGCACTATTCCTCTTTCAATTCATTTGAAGACCTCTTCAAGCTTTCCCTCCAAAAGCAAGGTTTAGTTAGATTTGAACAGTTTCACACTCATTTCTATCCTTGATTGAACTGTCATATGAGATTGATTTGTCAGTTTGTCTTATTGTCTGTTCATGTTCTACTATAAGATGTCAGTCTCCCAGATCTAAGAAGCTCATAGTGTTTTTTTTGGCAGTGAGTCACGTTTTCTATGGTTTGGCTGTGAAAACCATTGTTCTCATCATTGTGTTGACTGAATAGTTGAAGGGCAGATAAAGACAATCTCGTTATTTAAAAAAAAACCCGCCTCTTGCTTCAGCTGATTGGGTGGAAAGACGGTTTTGTTCCCATAGCAACATTTTGCATCCAAACCTGCAGAAATGAGGCTGGCTACAGGCATTTCAAACATGCTGCCTTTAAAGAGCAGGTTGTACTCTACAATATGGTTTAGTTTTTGCATCTGACAGAATTATTCAGTAAATACCAGTGGGGGAAAAAAAAGAAAAACCTTTGCATCCACATATGTGAAACTGGAGCCTTATGACATTAGGTGTGCTCCAGTGCACCCCTTGAACTGCTCTCATAGAATCCTCTGTACCATCAATTCTCAATTAAAAACCAGTTAGCCTAAAGATCAGATGTCACTTTTGTAAGAGTTCTTTTACTTTCAGTGGAGTCAACACTACTGAGCAAGATGTTTGGAGGGAACTGGCTAATGAGTTGAGGAAGAGTAAAACCCATGTTGTTGTACCTCAGAGAGGTGGGTCAGCACAAGGGGATGGACGGTTGTGTTCTTGCAGAGGTGACAGATAGGATGAAGGAAAAAAAGTCTTTCCCAATACAAGGAGCTGCTGAAGCAAGACACCATTGGACAAAGATTGGAGGATAAAAGTAATTTATGTTCTGGGTTTTTTCACCCTGTAAAGGTTGATTGTACAGTAACAGTGGTAATTGTTGTGGGAACTGGACTTCAATGACAGAGGGACAAGACAAGGAATGTATTTTGCTTCAGGACTTTTAGTCCATTTGTGAAAATCTCGAAAATAAGGACAGAACAGAAGAAATTTGTAGTTGTTTTTAAAGAAGATGATACAAACTGGCCCCACATCTTTGGTTGCCATTCGGCTGTGTTTTTCCAGACACACCCTATCAATCAGCACAAGCCTTGTTCAGGCAGAACTGGAAGAGTCCATGCATTTATCCAGGATTTCACTTTGGCAAATAAACAGCTCAGAGGAACAGTACATGTCAGAAGCACAGTGGTTTCATCCAGGAAAAAATTATTAACTCTTCCAGAAGGACAAAACTGCCAATAAAATGCACACATAGAAGCATTGTTAGAGTATTTTAAGAATGGTATATTATATTAGTATATAGAGATACTTTAATAGGAAATTGCATCACCTTTTCTTTGTGTTTGGCTTTGGGCACCAAGAAGCAAAGTATGACATTAAGAATAATAAAAAGTTGTATTATTGGCAAATCCTGTAGTGGGAACAAGTTGAAAGCACTATAGCATAGCACCATTCAGCTGGTAACATAAAACTGTAAAATTACCCAAATATGAGGAGGCAGAAAACTGTTACCTAAAGCTTTTTGGAGGGAAGGAAATACAGACAGATTGATTTGATAAGTCTTGTGGAAGGAAGACACCAAAAAATATGAGTGCAAGTCAGAGGAAATAAGAAGCAGGTGTGTTCATGCTGAATGCCGGTTGTTCTCCAGTTATCTAGACTTCATCTGAGCTGTCCAGCATGGGGTAGAATTCCCACCTACCATATTCTGATTAACTGGCATTATTGCATGTGGCTAAAGAGCTTCAAGGATGAACAAACTAACATGGCTTTGTCAAAACAAGCTTGGAAATAACTGTACAATTCTCGTCGGTCATAATTTTTATTAGAGGGTTTTTGGAGGAGGAAGTATGTTCTTGTGCAGGGTCTGTTCCTGGAGACAGTGGATCAATTCCACCAAATCATGCATTACTTTTTGTCCAGACATTCTCTGAAGATGTCTGGTATTGAACAAGCATGGTAAGTGGGCTAAAACTGTAAGAGAAAAGGGGCACACGGACTCATGTAAGAGTGAGGAGGAACATAAAGTTACAGCAGCAGAGGGGCAGGAGAACGTGGGTGCCAAGGGCTATGTACAGTCATAACAACTGATAAAAATCAGCAAAAAGCATCACAAAAAACAGAAACACAGTGATGGGATGAAAGAGTAGAAATACAAGCAGTCCTAAGGCCCTGAAATGATGTTATCTCAGACAAGACAAGACAAGACGAGACAAGTCAGTAAATTTAATTATTTGCTGCTGTTTGGCCAGATGGCCTGGAGTTGTATCAAAAATCCCTACCCACAACATTTCTCAATAGGTTTGGATTCCAAACTGTTAATCTTAAAATGCTTATGTTTTCAAAATAAAGTGATGTACTTGAACTTTTACGGCACAAAAAAAAAATAATTAGCAGAGGTCAGCAGTGCAAGAAGGAGACAGAGCTGTTACAAGAAAATAATTTAAAAACATGCACTGAGGTGAGTTATCTAATACAGCTTTGGACATCAGGATCCATCTCCAGGGCAAATGGCTCAGCCCTGAATTGAGAAGAAACAAGCTCTGGCTTTGAGATGGGAACCAGACTTCCACAATCTGGAGGAAATTATCCCAAGGATGTTGTTATCAAAAATGTCTTTCAGTTGCTGACCTTGGATAGTTTCTGGCTTATCAGGAGATGAAACCTATTCAATACCAAAGTATTGAACCCTATTAATGGATAAAAAGCCAAGGTACCAAGCACTTGTTTGATGTTTGTTGTACTCTAAGAACACCATACATGTAATTTTAGCATTGCAACATCTAAATCTCAGGATTTCAACTCTTTTTTAATCACATTCCAAGAGTTTCTTCAGAAAATAAGTGATTTCAGAACACATATATTTTCATGAGTGTAACTACAGAGAAAACAAGCTAAATACCCAGAGAAGATTCCCGTATGTCTATGGTCTAAGATTATTGATGGTGTCCTTATGCTTTGTTATTATTTCACTTACTGGTAAACTAGTAGTTGTATCAAGCTTACACAGTCAAACCTCATGCAAGCAGGATATGTGCAATTCAGTGAGAAATGTCTGGAAGAAAGGAAATCTGTTTGAAAGTCTGTCACAACCGGAGTGACAGCCAGGTACATGAAGAGGGATGTGTCTCAGCATTCTACACTGGGTAGTGGCCAAGAAGAGTCAATGACTGTAGCAGGCAGTATTCTTGGAAACACTGGTTTCTGTGCATAGTCATCTGCAGTGCCTCTGAAAACATTCTGTTGTGCCTGTAGTAGGGACAATTTGAAAAATTCAGGGCTCTTCATTTTCAGGAGATGAAAGGGAAGAGGCAACCTGAGCAAGTGAATAGGAGCACTACTGAAGTCGGTACAGTAAGACCCAAGAGAGCAGCAATACCTAACAACCAGCATCAGGAGACACAAGCCAACATGCTAAAAGGAGTACAGCAAATCTTAGCCCATTGGCTGACACTGACCAAACCAGTGTCAGGAACTGCTAGTCAGGCACATTCCACTCAAGTGACAACCCCACCAATTTAGCACCTTAAGGCAACCTTGTGCTGGGTGACACCATATACTACAAGATCAAAAACAGCAACGTTTGACTCTGCATCACAAACATGATGGCCAAAATTTTATTTTTAAGTACTCTTGGTTTGCTGCCCTCCATGACAGAACCTTACAAACTTGATACTAATTTGCCAGTAAATATTCTCTTGCTTCAGCTAAACTGCTCCTGTCAAACTAAGTTCAAGTGTAAATGTGATGACAGTTTGCCCTAACTTGTCAGCTTTTTATTTGTTAACTATCTTTCTAGATGTGGGTCCCTATATGCTCACAGGACTGAAGTTTCATGAAAAGTTACCTGAAGAACTTACCGGGACACTGAGAAAACTTGAAGTAATGGGTTGCCCTAAGATAAGTCACATCCTTCAGAATCTGGAATGTGTGGTCTTGTTGTCCACCCGAGACAGCACAGCCTCCTGCTCCACGTTTGGCTGCTCGGCACACGGGGGGATGCGTGTGCAAATGTACAATGCCACAACTCACCTCCACACACCTGACAGCGGGAGCCCTGGATTCTTGCATTTAACACTGTTACAGAAAGTATGTAATAATTAACAATAAATATCTTTCGAGATCGGATTCTATTTTAGCTTGAGAACAGCTTGTCACTCTGACAGTGTACTACAGCTTTCAGGAAAAGTAAATTGCTGCTGGAATGTGTGTAATTTGCTTCGGGTGAGATTCGCTTCGTTACGAGAAGCTGGGGCACCGTGGGGTTCGAGCACCAAAAGCAGCTTCCCACGGTCGAACCCGGCCGGGGCGATGCAGCCATCCAGCGCCTCGGACCATCCCGCCATCCAGCCCGGCGTCTTCTCGCTCCCCAGAGAGAGCAGCCCCAGCCCTGCCCTGCTCAGATCCGGACCGGCCAGGGCAGCGCGGCTGAGGGGTGAGCGCGCTGCTTTCCGCGGGGGGCTCTCCTCAGCGCTCCGGGCGCCCCCGCGGTGCGATAAGGAACCGCCCGGAGCCAGGCGCTCGCTCCGCGCCTCTCCCCGGCCGCGGACCCCGCCCGCCCCCGCTGCCCGGGGCTGAGGCAGCCGCGGCCG
>VXBU01007180.1:275733-289259 GCA_013400315.1 Bombycilla garrulus
GGGGGCTTTCCCCGCTGCTATTGTTCGTTCCCTGCACGGCCGCAGACGATCCCTTGGCCGGGAGATCTCGGGCACGGATAGACCTGGGCGAAGGGAGCAGCTCTCCGTGCACACTAGGCAGCGGCGCTGGTGGTGCTATGTGCGGGCGAACGCAACGCTCTCATGACTGCCGAAGGCACCGCTAAAAGGTGTAGAAAAATAACCCGAAGCTCTTAGCCGAGGAGAGCGTGGTACCCAACCAGACTCCGCTTTGGAATTGCAACCAAAGACTATTAAAGTGACTAGGGGTCCTTTCCCTGACATTCAGCTCCAATCGCAATTTTCACAGCTCCTTCCAAAAAGGGAAGCTTCCCTTCTAGGTAGACTTGGGCTGCATCCTGAAACAGGCTGTAACAGGACAGTGCCAGTGTAGAAGGCTGGTTATCAAAAGAGTGAATGACGTAACTGCCCAGGCTTCTTGTCCTGCTGTTGTTCCTGTCTTGCTCCCATTTTGTGTAATCTTTCCCAATTTTGTTGTTACATCCTTAGGCCCATTACACTAAGTGTGCAGTAGCTCAGACAACTGGAGTAGTAAGATGTCTCTTAAAATTCATGTTAAAAGACATGGGAAATCTCTTCCATCACTTCCTGGTGAATGAGGTGGTTGGAGCGTGGGATCCTCTTCAGCTGTTCTGAGCCAGAGATCCAGGTTGCAAGGGCTGTGCTTGGTTTGGCAGAGCCCGAGGGACACAGAACAAACAAGCTGATTTCTCTTTGTTTTGGGAAGAACCCCCTGCTTAGCTGGACTCCCTAAGCCTGATATTGCTAATCTCTTTTACAAATAGCAGTATTTTCCAGTTACTGTTAATTATTGTGTGTTTGTTATAAGGTTTGGACAAGCTGGTTAAGAGAAAGCTGATTAATTTTATCCTCTCATAGTGAATAATGTGGAACAAATGCTTTATTTGAAAATGCTTTTTATTTGAATTTTATCTTCTTCCACTGCGCATCATAGCCCTTTGCTACAAGGAGAGGAAATGCAGAGGTGTTCAGGATTTGAAATTAAGGGCGAAATTACCTTGGGGATTGTGGATACAAAGTATGTGAGCCTTGTTTCTTTTTCATTCCTAATTCTGTGGCTGCTCAAGGGCTGAATCGAGCTTTGAGGGTTGGTTTATGCTGTCAGCCTGTTTTATGCTGCATGTTTATGAGCTGTCCATCGCAGACTGACCTCCGTGTGTATTGGCCACCTGTGCTAAATTCCTCTGCTGTACACAACTAAAGCGCTGCCAAGAGATGTTAAACTAAGCTAACTTTATAGCTTAAAGTGATAAAATATGTAATTCCTAATTTTAGGCAGCACCTTAGCACTAATGAAGGCTAAGGTGAAATCATCTGAGAAAGGAAATCTCCTTTTAGATAAACGGAGCAAGAAATAAAAAGAAATTGCAGCTCTCACTTTGAATCAGGAGTGCTTTGATTCTACTTTAGGCATCCCGCTGGGCAACCTTCCTCACTGAATTCCTAGTCCTTAGCATGTCTTGGAAAAACAGTAGTCATGTTAAACAGTAAAATTAATTTTACGTCATGGCTCTCTAGGATGGAGTATGAAACTTCAGTGTTGACTGCTTTGTCTCCTCTTTATTCTCTGCTGTTCCAGAGGATTTTCTATCATTTCCATCTTAACATCATCCCCTTTTTTTTGCTTTTTTTGAAAACCTCTGTTTTTCTATTGTTTCCCCTGTCATGTGATTTTATGGCCAGCAAGAGGAAGCCTAACATTTGAGACCTCTCTAATTTGCTGTCCCAAAATGCAGTTTATATTTCAGTGATTGCTTCAAAAGTAAGTAAATAAATAAATAAAAGCTGGGCCTCTGAGCTGGAAAGCTCAAGCTCTTGCACAGGATTTAGTACGAGTCAAAAACTTTGCGTTAAACTACACTTTCCATTTGGTTCATGTCTTCCAATGGCATCTGTGTGCATAAAGGCGCAATAAGTAAAAGAGTTGTTTTGGGTGCCTCATTAACATAACAAAAAACGGGTTTGTGGCTGGAGACATGAAATAATGTAACTTACCTTTATTTTTGGGGTGTACTGAATTTCAAGTGTAACACAGAGAAAATACAGGGTCTGAAGATGGTGGAATTAAGTGAAATGTCGGTGCCTCTGGGGAGCTGCTTGTGAGTTGTGTGGATGGGGTGGGCTTTCCCTACACTGAGCCCTTAGCTCCCCAGGTGAGCTGATCTCCCTGAGCAGCCTGCCTGCTCGCCATACTTCAGATTCTGAGGTGGCCTTCAGGCGCTGGTGACCTGAGGCCAGCAGTGGCGTGCAGAGGCTGGCAGTCCTGGGGCTTCAGGAGTGACATGGCGATGCTCTGTGCAGCACCCTCTGCACTTCTGCTCCCAGGTCCAGAAGCACATCTTAGGAAGACACCCCTCCATGTGTTCCTCAGATCCCTGCCATAGTCTGTAGGAGGAAAGCAGAGCAGTCCAGACTCTGTGAAATCTGGCACTGTTTGCACTGGGGCTGTGCAGCGCGGCACAGAGAGCACCATGGACAGGAAAGGATGGACACAGCAATGCTCTGCTAGCCTGCTGTTCCAAGATTCTCTGCTGGGCCTGGAGCTTAGCTCAACAGCTCTTACTTGTCAAGTGCCTGCCTCTGCTTATCACCCCTTCTGGCTCCTCCAGCTGCTTGTGTCCAACCTGTTCTTCACAGAGGGAGTACTTTCTAAAATCCTTGGAGTACTAGTGAGGTCATTGATTACTAATTATCCTAACATCCTGTTTGAGATGCTTTATAGGAGTTTGATCTTTCCAGACAGAGATCCCTCTCCCCTTTTCCTGGTCTGTGCACACTCTTTTCAGACTTCAGAAATGTGATAGCTGTGTGTACAGATCTTCCTGGCCACCACTGCTTCTCTTTCTCATCAAGCTGTTCAAAATAGTTAGAGATGATAAATAGCACACACATGTCCAAGCACTTTCTTGCTTGTATGAACCCTGTTGTGTAATATGTAGGTGCTGCAGCTGGATGTGTCACTAATGTCAGCTGAGGCTGGTCCACTTGATTTCATTCCACATGGAAGATCTGATTCTTTTTCTTCCATATGCCCCTCTTTTCACTTAGTTTCTTATCAGTAAGAAAATACTAATGCATATATAAGCAGGAGGAAAATCCCTGAGGTTGTTTTCCTGTTTTTGCATACCTCCTCCTTCTTGGTCATTCAAATACAGTACACTGACATTGTAGTTAATGGAGACAAGCTGTCTGTTAGATATTGCAGGAATGTGGTAACAGAGAGGACAGACTATTTCCAGGTAACAGATGGAAAGCCATTTCTCCAGACCTCAACAATCTTGTCTCTTTGGATTTGTTCCTCTCAGTTTCTCTTGCCAGATGACCTACCTGTCTAAACTGACCATATTAGGAGTTAATTTATTCAATCTCAGCAGTCTGTCACCAGATCACTGAAGTACATATTAGATATAAATTCTCACTTATGTCTGCTTATATTCTCTCTCTGAATATCAGCTCTGTGTACCTTGTTCATTTTCACGAGGGTAAACAAATTCACATGTCAAATACTGCCAGTGTTATTTCTTCAGGCAAGATGTACCTACACGTGGAAATTAATGAAAGTCAAATACATCAACAAGAAATTAGTATTTAGGAACAACAAAAAGAAGAAATTAGTATAAGCAGAATATACTGAAGATCCAGGCTGGGCTAAACAAAATGTGTAATGAAGATTAAATTGTGCGTTACTTCTGGTTTTATTATGTATAATTTAATACTCTTAGGTGGGTTTGGGCTCTGATACTCAATTAGCAGTAACTACTTTTGCAAGTACTTGTAGGGAGGGAAAGGAAACAGTCTGTTGGTGAGGAGGGACAAATATACCTTGCCAGGTACAGAACAGTGCTTGATATAAAATTTATTCATCAGGTGTTTGAGCAGAATGAAAGCTTTATTTTTACCGAGTTGTCATTGTCTGGTCTTTACAACTTGTTGGGCAGAAACTGGGACAATTTGTGCTAATGGGGCGAGAGTGGTGCTGTGGCTCTGCTGGGGAAGAAATGTGCCCTTTTGTAATATTTATCTGCTCAGAAATTGCCTTCTAATAGTACATAATGCTTTTAGCAAAGACTAAATTTCAGGGTTGAGATACAGAGATCTTCCTTTTCAACTATTTTAGAAGCTCTACTATTTTGACTACCCTCAGGGAATATGAAATGTGTTAGCAGTTAAATCCATTACAACAGGTAACTTACTTAAGCATTAGATTTAGCTGAGTTAACATGCAGTCAATTTAACTGGCCAAGACACAGGCCACCCTGATACAGGAGAACACTGAATAAATCCTGGCTCCAAACACAGCAGAGTGGCAGTTCAGATGGGGCTCTCGCCTTCAGGAGAGGCAGGACAGAGAGACAGTCAGAGATTTCTTCTACAGCTGGGCATACTGTGACGGGTGTGAGTTTAAGTGGATTTTAGTGACTTTGCAGTGAATTTAGGTGCCTGCAGGTGTTTAAGAGCCTAAAAGATCTTATGATGTGCATGAGGATCTCAGTGGGACATCAGCATAGGTTCTGAAGGACTGGAGAGGATTTCCTGCCTTTACCTCAAGTGCTCCTCTTTGCCAAGGAATGAATCTTTCCTATCACTGCTTCTGCTGTGTTTTTTTTATTGTGATTCAACTGATTAGCAACAGGATTCATCTCTTGCAACAGTCTCTATGCTGCAAAATCAGATCAAAATGGGGTCAAAGTTTTCTGGTGCTTGAAGGCTTAAAGGTGGCAAGGATATAAAGGGGACCAAGGCAAGGAGGCTGAGACTTCAGGCTCGGCAGTGATGTGTCCTGTGGCAAACAATAGAGGATAGAATGATACTTCATTCTTCTCAGCAATGTAAAGTAGGATGTTTAAAAGGTAGAGTGAATTTTCTGCAGTTTTCAAGGTCTTAAGTTGGAAGTGTCGTGATATAAAGAAATGTCAATGGGATATCTCAGATATATCTATCACCCACTTAAAATCAGTCCTAAGATTTATTTCCTTAAGATTCTAGAGTAAATTTCTTTAAGGGTGAGCAATAAGGAATCAAAATGTAATGGAAAGTCAATGGGGTTTACGTATCAAAGTCCCTGGGTTCACTTCTAAAATGGCATGTGACTGATGTGTTTTCAGCTGTCTTATATTTTTATCCGCCACCTCTGTTGATGAGCAGAGAGGAGAGCAAGGCATAAGTGACATGAGGAGGAAGATTTAGAAAGTGGCTGATTGTTCAGTCTCTGTGAGCAAAAGAGCTGCGGCCATCAAATGAAACCATCAGGCCCCTCAAGTTCAGAGCAGAGGAATGAGCTCTGCATTTAGCTGTGAGATTCCTGGCCACTGGGTGTTGGGGGGAGCATGAGTTTCCATGGATTCACAAAGAATATGCCCCTGAGGATAAAATGAGTACTGCTGGCTCAAAAACCCCTTGACCTGCCAATCTCCAGCAGCTGGGAAGTATTCTGGGGAGCAAGCATTACATGGTTATTCTAGTCATGGGAGTCTTCCCAAGATATCCACTGCTGGCCACTGTTCCAGCCAAGATACAGGCATGGATTTAATATGAACCACTATCTATGTTCCTTACCATCTAGCAACACAAAAGTGAGCTTTGTTTTCTGCTGAGCTTGCTTGTGAGATTTTGATCTTGTTAGTTGTACCCTTGATTAAGCATGTCAGCTGAGAAAAGTTTTATGAGTCTATGTTGTCTCAGAGAACATGTGCATAATTTGAGACTGAAATTGTGAAAAAAGAAATGGAGGAAGGCTAAGATGTCTTAAACATGTTGACTTCACTGAACTAAACCCAGAAAGATTTGATTAAAGTAATTTCTTTTGTTCAAGATTGCCATTCAGGGCAGGGGTACGTCAGAATGTCTGGTTGCATGTTTATTGAAAGCTTGCCTGTGCCAGGATGAACATTTCCATTTCCTCTTATTCTGCGGTGAAGACAAAGCACTTTCTTGAACAAAAGACACAGACAAGTGCCAGTTAACAGCTTTTCCTCTATATGTTCTCCACTGCTGGAATGTTGTCCTACTGACAAGACAATTCAATCTTAAATTTAAGAAACAAATGTGAAAAAAAATAGGCATGGGTTAAAAGGTAGAGATACGGTGATTGAAGAGTAAATAAAACTTCCAAAAGCCTTTGATAGTCTCCAGTTGTAAGGTGAAAAATAGCTAAAGCTCCCCTTTTCTGCCTCAACATCTGTGCTTGTCTTGACAGATCTCATGAGGCTTCATGACCCTTAAAATCAGGACACTGGCTCTTTGGTCACCGTTTTCCTGCTTCTGAGCAATTGATCTTAAGCCATTGTATTTAATGTAGTTGAACCTGACCTTGAATGCCAGAAACCATCATAAAAGGAAATGCTTCACTAGCCCATATTATTCTTATCAAAGCGGTTTTAAATAGAAAATTAGGTTTTTATTAAAAAAACTCCAACAAACAAAAGCCAGAAGATATATTTCTGAGGAAAATATTATCTCGTAACCTCTGTTTGAAAAAAAAAAAACCAAAAAAACCCAAAAACCCCCCAAAAAAACCCCACCGCCAAAACCAACCAAAAAACTTAAATCTCTTTATTATGTATGGGAAATCAAAATCTTTTCCAGGAGAAAAAGAAATAATTTTTACCCTGCACAATACAGTATTAATGCTTGATAGTTTGATTCAGATGTTCTACTTTTTGTCTTTTTATTTGTAAATTAGTTAGTTTTTTGGCTTTGGGGTTTTTTGTTGTTGTTGAGGTTTGTTTGTTTGTTTTATTATTGTTCATCTTAGGTGTTTGCTAACATAGAGTTATTTGTACCAGTAGTCAAATTTGCAAGTTTCCTAGTAGTTCTCCATTCTTTTCAGATGTTCTAAAACCTGTTTTGTTCCATGTTCTCTTTGTCTTTTCCGGCTTATTTCTGGGCAGATG
The DNA here is from genome assembly GCA_013400315.1 of Bombycilla garrulus. Classification (NCBI taxonomy): domain Eukaryota; kingdom Metazoa; phylum Chordata; class Aves; order Passeriformes; family Bombycillidae; genus Bombycilla; species Bombycilla garrulus. Next base: position 282,687 of record VXBU01007180.1, read on the forward strand.
AATAAACACACTTTTTAATGCATTTCAATTATCTTACTTTTTGTCAAGATATATTTTCAGGTAACAGAATTAATTAAAACTCCATTAACTGTTTTAAAAGGACATATCCCCTGGTGGCAAACCTTTGGTACTGGCCTACTTGATTTAATGAGTGTGAATGGATGTATGATAAATATTGACTCGCTCAAAAATAAAGGGAATTTTTTTACCCTTTTACTTGCTTTTTATGTTTAGGCCTGAAGAGATACACTTTCCATTGCTTTTTTACCACTTAGATTCATTCAATCTGTTTGGATCTTCCTGAGAGTAAGAGCCTGTTTCACAATAGTGTGGCCAGCAGGACCAGGGCAGTGATTGTCCCTCTGTACCTGGCAGTGGTGAGGGCACACCTGAAATCCTGTGTCCAGTTCTGGGCCCTTCACTGCAGCGAATACATGAGGTGCTGAAGTGCCCAGAGAAGGCAACAGAGCCAGAGAAAGGTCAGGAGAGTGAGTCGTATGAGGAGTGGCTGAGGGAGCTGGGGGTGTTTGGCCTGGAGAAAAGGAGGCTCAGGAGGGAACCTCATCACTCTCTACAATCTTGGAAAGAGGCTGTAGCCAGGTGGGGGTCAGCCTCTTCTCCCAGGCAACCAGTGACTGGACAAGATGTAGCCTCAAGCTGCACAGAGGAGGTTCAGGTTGGATATCATTAAGAATTTCTTCACTGAAAGTGTTGTCAAATATTGGAATGGACTGCCCAGGGAAGTGGTGGAGTCACCATCCCTGGATGTGTCACTAGTGATGTAGTTAAGTTGGCATGGAGATGTTTAGTCAAAGATTGGACTCAATTATGTTTTCTTTTTTCTGTTCCCTTCTCTGATGTTGAAAGCAGGGCTGGTTGTGGAGGCTTTCAATGCCACTTGCTGCTGCCAGGTCAACTACTTGTCTGGGCAAACAGTGTTTTTGTGGCTTGCAGAGCACCTGCACAGGAGGGCAGCTGAGCACAAAACTAAATGAGTGAGGGAAAGGAGCAGGGAAAAGGTCCTTCTGAAGGGTGATAAGTGTTATATTACATGAATAAATTTCAATTTTTTTAATTACTGGGGAAAAGTGTAGCCAGAGAGCTTTCCAAGCTGTAATCCTGAATGCTTCATTGCAGAAACTGTGTAGAATGAGTTGAGGGTGTGAAAAATAAAATATCCTTAGCCTTGGGTGATAATAGAAGCCTCGGTTTTCTGATAGTTATTTATCATTCGTTCTTTTAATGTGTGATTCAAGAGGGTTTTTTTATCCAAGAGTAGTTTTTAACTTAGTCCTATAACAGGTGACTTGTTTCAGCTAGTGTTTTCAGATTCTAAAAAGTAGAAGTGCAGATTTAGCAAGCAAGAATCTTTATCTACATATATAATACTAGGGTAATTCATGCATGTTGAGACAAAAATAACAGATTGATATCCTAATATACTGGCATACCAGTTCTGGAGGTGGGACCGAGTAGTCAAGACTTTTGTACTTGGCACCTCTGCTGCCAGACTACAGAAAAAGAAAAAGGTGAAGTTACTTTTATTCAGTACTCTCTTACAGAAATACGGCATTGGTGGAGAATAAAGGAATCTGAAATCTCTGGTAATGGATAGTAATCTAATGTAAATCCCCAGGCAAGTTAAGTTAATGTATTCTCGGCATGGTGCCTGGAGTAGATTGGGGGGAGGAATGGGAAAGGATGAATCAGCTCTGATGTTTTTGCAAGATCCTGCCTTCTAGTTCAATATTGTCTTGTTTTCTTTGCCTAAATTTATTCCTGACAGGTGGTGTCAGAATGTTTTCGTTAAAGAAAAGCTTCCTAGAATTGCAGAAATCATATAAAGTCTCCTGTGGCAAACTAGCATTCAGACTTAAAAGTGGCCATATTCTCTTTGCCGGCTTTTAAAAGCTTTGGAATTCTTCATTGCTGCCTAAAATCCTCTTTTTCCCTGGACCGCATTATCCAGCAGTGCAAGGCAGAGAGCACAGAAGTGCAATGCCTGCTGCCGACCCATCCAGGAGGGAGAGCAGCTGCCTGCAGGAGTCCTAGGCAGCCGCAGTCAGGTTGAACCTTGTCCCTGACACCACAGTCACTCTCACTCCAGGCGCGTTCGAGGCAGTGCCAGCATGTGTCCTGACCTGCTTTTGCACTGCTTGATGTTGAATTATGGATCTCCTGTGATATTATTTCGCTAGAGCCTCTCTGGTATGGGTATACAGTTTTAGAACTGCTGTCAAGAGAGGGCAAGTTGGTTCTTTGACAAGCTGGGCATAGGAACAGTGCTGTAAGAACACTGCTGTAAAAATAACACAGGTTATTAGCACTTGCAAAGGGTACTTGTGCCTCCTTTGTGCAGAGCTGGTGGAGGCAGAGTAGATCCTGATGCTCCGGAGATAACCCACCACTTTTTTTTTCTTTTTTTTTNTGTAGCTGTGCCTCACTTCATATGTCCTTGAGAGCTGATGGCTTGAGTTTATTGGAACCTGCCCTGCCTGCTCTGGTTTTCCAGTTGTGGTTCCTCAGTGAATTTGGTTGAGAATGTGGGATCACTATCAGACTGTTGCACTGCAGTGACAGATGGAAAAAGACTATCTGTACCTGAAAAGTCAACCAGAGAGTTCCTGTTTCCAGCTCTAGGTCCAGGGACTGTATGTGGACCAAGTTTCCATGGGTGAGGTGGGACAGGGGAGAGGAGCTGCCTGATGAACCAAGTGCTGGTGCCATTATTCTCAGCAATGCTGAGCACACTGGAGATGGTTTTGGAATGCTGGTTCTGTTGTGCTGATCCACCATCTCCAGAATAGCCTTCCTGTAACAAGTGCCCAGGTGTTCAGGCTGGGTCTTCTCTTCTCTGTAATAAATATATTTAGACAGAATACAATTTAGAAGTGGAAGACACAAATCACTGAATCAGAGGGAATCATGGCATTGAATAAAATGAAGAAAAAGTAATACTTTCCCCAGTCAGTTCACTTGTTTGTTGCTTCTGGGGTCCATTTGATTTCATAAGCACATTTTCTTACTTGGCATTGCTTCTGTAGGAAATTTTAAAGTATGTGTGTGTTCTTAGTATTTTTGCTGTGCTTGAGATCAGCACTGTTAACCTTACTCATATGAATGGTTCAGTCCCCTGGGCCTGTACAGTGATCCTGCTGCTCCACAGGACAGATTTTGGCAAACAGCTTTAGAGATGCTAACGAGGGTGGTGGAAGAGGAGAGATACTCACCACACGGCTGAGTGTGCATTAAAAAGCCCTTGCCTTGGTATAACTTAATGCTTGTAGGACTTCTCATCTTCAGAGTGCTTCTAATCGTTAATGAATCCTCATGATACCACTGTGAAGTGATGTAAATATGTATTATCGCTACAGTACATGGGAGGGCAAGAGAGAAAATTTTATTATGCAAAGATTGCCAGAGAAACCAAGGGGAAAACCTGTAGTTTTAAATGACTGTCTTATCCAAGACAACTGGAAATTGCCTTTCTAAGTTACAGTCTTGTAAAAGCATACACTTGTGTAGGCACATCCATCAGTGCTCTCCTGAACAAAGAAATGTTCTTTAACCTAGTGCTTGGGAAACCAGTGCAACTTTGAAATAGCTGAATGATTCTGCAGGGAAAAGCTGTGAATGTTTTAATTTATCACTGAGGTTACTAAGAGTTTTTTTTATAGCTTGTTTAGCAATTTCAGACTTTTCTCATGTGAGTTCTCCTTCCCCATAACTCAGTCTGAAAAGAAGGATGGAGGAGAGGGAAAAGGACAGCACCTTCAGAACATGCGAGGAGTGGGCCTTTGTTCTCTGGGCAATAGTTGGGAGGAGAGAGTAGCTGAAGGGGAGTGGTTTCGGGCTGAGGATGCCTGACAGAGCTGTGGTGTGAAATTCAGCCATTGGAGGAAGCATTGCTAGGACCTTCAGGGGCTCCTCTGCTAGTTCTGCTGGACCATCCTTTCCTGGTCACTGTAGGTGCTGGTCTTTGTCCTCTCCTACTGCTTGTTATTGTCACACTTCCCAGCCAATGACATTTCAGTGTAATTCTACCCTTGCTGCATCCACCTCCTCCCATCTGTATTTGTTCTCTGCTCCTAGCAGCTCCTTGGCAACCTGCCACATGAGATATAATCTGCAGCCTCACGTAGAGAATTACTGTGCTCTGACCTCCGCTGTGTTGCAAACTACTTCTGCTTCATAGGGCTTAATCCTGCTAACAGCTAAATTCAACTTCAACCAGGCACCCCTGTGGAAACTGCCTTCCCACAGGTGGATTTATGGTTTAGAGCAGCACATGTGTGGAAGTACATTTACCACTAAAGGGTAGAAATCAGGATGATGAATTAAGTTTTTCAAGTCAAGTCTGTAAACTAATTCTAGCTATATAAAATAACTTTCTTTTTGGAGGGGAGGATCTTGTTTCATGAATAAAAAGCTAAGGTGAAAATGAAAACCTAGTCAGGATTACTAATGCAAACAACCATAAGGTATTTCTTTTGCTGGTAGCACTTACGTTTTCTGAGCAGCTTTCAATGACCGTAATTCAAGACTTATATATGTATTTATATAGCATAAATCTAGAGATTCATGTGGGATAGTATCTTGTAAGAAAGATACTTCGGTGGAATGAAGACTAGGACACAGATAATAACATTTCTGATCAAATTAAGTATCTGCATATTGAAATATCCATGAAACAACCCTGCTGAGACATTTTAAATGGCATAAAACTCACTAGCTGTATCCCTGATGATTCTAATGCACATTTGTACTCAACTTCTCTGAACTCTACAGCCTGATGCCTCCGTTTGTTCAAAGGCTGATCAGGTTAATTTGCTCACAGTAACATGGTTTCAGAAGCTGCAAAGGGCATTTTTCCTGTACCTTAGGTAGCTTTGCCATAACTGTTTCTGTGGGTATTTCCCTTTCTGCTCTCTTTCCAAAGGAGGTGCTCCCACAAACGCTGCCTCCCACCTTCAATCATACTGCTATCCTCTTGGGGTGCATCCACCAGTGGTGCATCCTTTCTGAATTACCTCTAGGTCTTATGACTGGCTTCTTTAGCTCTGCTCCCCATCTCCAGCTATGTGAAGCTTGTGTAGCTCTTCCTGATTCCTCCATGGTTTACTCTCTGGTCCCCTTCTCTGGCTTTCACTGCTGCTCATGTTCTCTGCAGTCAGTGGGCTGAGGCAGGTACCAGATGTTTTCTTCCCCCTCTCTTTCTCTGCACCCCACTTTCCCACTTCTTTCCCAAAAGGCCCCTCAGAGCCATCAGCTCTGCATCGAGTTGCCTTGTGAATAGGACTTTAGGCACAGGTCTCTCTCAGCTATCTTATATTGTTAGGATACTCTTCAGACAATGAGGTGTGAAAGAGGAACAAAAATTACTCAAAGTGCAGGATTAGATTAATGTACCCCCTGTCTTCCTGAAAACAAAGGGACAGGTGATCTCTCAGTTTTCATAAATGCTGTATTTGTGAATTTTCTGTTAGCCAGGGGTACATGCTGGTGCTGCCCAGGAACAAGACTCTTCTGATGCTTTGGCAATTGTGAACCTTCTTATGCTCTCTGTGGGTGCTTCCCAAGTAGATGGGCTGGTCAATGAGTAAAATGTTTGGTTTTCCCTCAGACTTTGGTTGTGTGTCTTATAGTGAGTCTATTGCCTCACAAGTAGTGTTGTGTATTTCTGTGTTTGGGGTAAACGCATGCGATTGAATTAATTTTGAGAACTTCTCACCAGTTTCTAGACAAGGAGGTATGTGAACTCTCATGCTGAACTCTGTTTAAGTACCCTGCATTGCTTCAACAGACTAAGAATTAGTATCTGCATGCCACATTTTTGTAGCACTAGTTTAAACCAATTGACCTGTGTACGATTTGCCTTCTGACTTTCCCCCTTGCTAAATGCAAGTGATGATTAGTGCCCAGTGTTAGACATGAGTAAAATGTTGTTCAGCTGAACAGCTTGAATAATGTAACAAAATGGTGCCATTTTGTGTGCTTGTTCGAAGCACAGAAAGTCAATCTGCTTCCAAAGCTGGAGCTGTATTTGTGAGTTTCTAGAAGTTTTCTAGAAGTTTTTGACTTAAAGCCCAGTTTATGTTATAGTTACCGTGATTGTCCTGTCCAGCCATGAGAATGTAAATTGCACAGATTATGTTCAGGAATTGCATTGTGGAAATGCAGACAGGTCTGTTTAATGAGGTACAAAATCTGTTTTGCATGAAATGTATAAACTTCAATTATCCATGAGACACAAACAACAAAGAATTTTGATAGTCAAGCTTTCCAAATATGTCAGGAATATTCAATATGATGAGCATTATCTGGGATGACACAAAGCTTGTATAATTGAAGTGCTTCTGTATTGGATTCAAAGGATTTAATAGTATTTAATGTTTGGGCTCCGGTTTGGTAACTGCTGTTAGTATCCAACTCAAAAAGATCTGTAAAAGTCACGTAGGTCCAAGAGCTTCTCACTGCCACTGGTTGTCTTCAGTTAGCTATGACTGGGGACAGAAAAGGAGAGTTTAGTAGCCTACCTCTTAAAGAGAGCCAGTGTTGCAGTCACAGAGCCTG
>VXBU01007184.1:0-10447 GCA_013400315.1 Bombycilla garrulus
CACCAGCCCATCTCTATTTGCAAGCAAGAGATGTAACATAGTCCTTCCCCTAGTGGGCTCACCCACCAGCTGCATCAGAAAGTTGTTCTCTATACACTCTAAAAATTTCCTGGACTTCCTTTTTCGGCTGTATTAAGTTCCTAGCAGATGTCCGGCAGGTTGAATTCACCTACAAGAACAAGGGCTGATGATCCTGAAACATTATTTAACTGCTTATAGAATAAGTTGTCCACCTCTTCACCCTGGTTGGGTGGACGACAACAGACTCCCAGTAGGATGTCAGCCTTGTTAGCCTTGCCCTTAATTCTTACCCATAGGCATTCAACTTCACTGTCATTCATTTCAATGCCTATGGAATCAAAAGCCTCCCTAATATAAAGGGCCATCCCTCCACCTCTTCTCCCTTTCCTGTTCCTTCTGTTCCTTCCTCTCAACAAGGTCTGCCCATTCATGAGCTAAAAACTTTTTGCGCTTAACTGAGAGATGGATCTCATCTTGTTCCAGCAGCGCAGGTNGTTTATTACCCATGCTGCATGCACTGGTACACATGCACCTCAGCTGGTTACTGATTTCACACCTAACAGGCTTACCACCTTTGGGCCTGCTTCTAGACAGCTCAGCTACATCCTCTCCCCCCTTCAAACCTAATTTAAAGCACTCTCAACAAGGTCTGCCAGTTCATGAGCTAAAAACCTTTTGCTCTTAACTGACAGATGGATCTCATCTGGTTCCAGCAGGGCAGGTGCCATAAAAGTTGCCCCATGATCAAAAAATCCTAAATTTTGCCTATGACACCAACCCTTGAGCCTCTTGTTAATGATGTGAGTTATCCTATTCCTTTCACTGTTTATTAGCCACCAAGGAGACTGAGGAAAATACTACCTGTGTCCCTGTCCTATCAGCCACTTGACCCAGTGCCCTAAAGTCCCTTTTAATTGCCCTGACACTTCTCTTTTCAATCTCATCACTGCCAGCCTGGAGTATGAGCAGTGGGTAATAATCAGAGGGCTGGATCAGTCTGGTGAGTCTCTCAGTGATTTCTCATAACTGGGCCCCAGGGAGGCAGCAGACTTTCCTGTGGAATGGGTCCAGTCGACATATGGGGCCCTCTGTTCTCCTCAGAAAGGAGTCACCTACTACAACTACCCTTCTTTTCTTTTTGATGTAAGAGGTGGTGATCCATCTGACAGATGAATCATAATGGGGAGGCTCACTGGGCAGATAATTTTCTTCAATCATCTGTCTGACTATCTAGATCCAGGGTTTCATACCTATTCTGAAGTGGCACCTGGCTAGGGGGTGGATGTCGGGAGGAATTTGTATTATTACCTCCCTGAGCAGGGACCCATTTCCAGTCCCCTTCATCTACCAGGTGCCCTTCTACTGCCTGACAGTGGGAGGCATCGGAGTCCTCTGACTCTTGTTGGACCTCCCTCAAAGATGGAAGGGCTGAACCCCACCAGTGTATTTCCCTTTCACATTTCCTGATACTTCTTAGTCTTTCAACTTCTTCCCTAAGCTGGGCCACCAGTGAAAGGAGATCATTCACCTGCTCACACCACAGGCAGGCTTCCTCCCCAGTGCCCCCTGAAACCCCTGATAATCTCAGACACTCCGGACAGGCAAGGGTCTGTACAGACATTTCCTTTCTTGAGGGTTCCACTTGGTCATATATACTCGTACTAATGGCAGTTTTTGACTGCGTAAAAACCATTACTAACAGAAACCTTAAAACCAACTAGCCAGCAGAAACACTGTACCACTGCAGAAAAGACACAGCAAATCTTACTAGCAAAAAAACCCCAAAAAACCTGCACCCTGCCTGCTTGTCCTGTCTGTGCAAAGAGATGTGCCGTGTCCCTGTTTGCCCACTCCTGTTTGCCACAGTCCCCAGTAATTAACTGAAGAGCCTTGGACTTATTTGACATGAAAATTAATAAAAATGAAAGCACAGAGAAATTCTGTTTCCTTCTGTAATGTTATGTAACCCACTTTCCGTTTAGAAATTAGGCCACAAGAAGTAACAGAATTGCAAAGTAGTTCAGCTGGTATTTACATACAAATATAGAAACACTGGCTATAATAACCTACTAGTATAAAGGTTACTTCAGAAGTCCTGTCATCTTCTTTTATGGTTGTCATAACATTTCTTCATATAAATATATGGGAGGAATGAAGCCACTTTAAGATTTTGAAAGAGTTTATTTCTTCCAATAGTTGCTTATCCTGAAATGCCCAGCTGTGTTTTCTCGCATGAAATATTTATATAATTTGTTTATTGCTTTTTTATTTTATTGAGGTATGCAGCTATGGATTTTTGCTTTAACCTTTTAGAAAACCTGCAACCTTATAGTTTTGTTATATTTAAAAACATAGAAGGCATCATCGTACAGATCTGGCAGCTTTTCTACTTCAAAGCTCATAATTTAGTTAAGTCCTCTAATAGAACTATATTTCATATATGTGTTAGGCTTCTGTTACTCAGAGAACTAAAGATGAAAATAAAGTCATTTACTGCGTAAGGAATAGTGTCTGTATTGGCCATTAACCTCAATATGCTGCACAGACTAGAATGGGGCATATAAAACACAGTAGTGAGATTTGACAGTACAAGACATTTATTCAAGCCAAAGTATTGCTTATAGAAAAGAACTCACAGATTTCTGCGCTCACACTACTCTGTGCTGCCATCTTCTCCAGTCAGATAATTTGTTTTTTGCTTCGTAAAATATTTGAACTTCATGCCCCAGGCACCTTATTTTCTTACAATTTCCTCTTCTCCTACAATAATAGTACTGAAAAAAGTGTTATGCTATATTATATTAGAAATGAATTTTTGTCCATTATCAATGTGCTTACAACTTTAAATGTAAGTATAATAAAATAGTCACTGAGATATACATTATACTGTGTTTATGAAGATCATTTTGATAAAAATTAAACCCTTTTCACATTTATTTTGCATGTAAGGGCATACACAAATTTTTTATTTTTTAAAACTGTTGAAAACTATATTAGCTTTACAAAACAAGAAAAAGGAGAGTGCTTCCATGACTAACTTCCTCCAAGCCTCCGGTTGAATGTAAATATCAGTTTATCTGTTTCTAAAATTTTATGTAAATGTATGCAACTCCAAAATATTTTGGAAAAGTGATTTATCTGCTGGAACCCAATGATACAAATCCTCTTTGCTGCTAGGTACTCTTCCAAATCTGGCAGAATTGGGCTGTTTATACACAATACTTAAAAAAATAAAAAATAAAGTGCTGTGTGAAAATATTGTGTAGCTTATAAATTCAAACACTCAGACGTTAGAAACTGTTGGTTTAGTTAAATTCAGTCTCTCTGTTTTTGTATACTTGATTGACAACACAGGCATCTTTCCTGTTAATAAACAATTGCTTTCTGTAGAAACCCTGCCTCCTCTTTTGAGTCAGTTCTATGGTACTGTTTGAGTGTGGTGATGTACAGGTCTCCTACTTACTTAGTGCTGTCTCAGTCTTGAATTAATTTCTTTGACAATTTTTATTATTTTTAAGATCCTAAAATTCTAAGACTTTTGGTAAGACTTTAGAGTTACCCACAGCTCTTTGTGAATGCTCCAAAATTCTTTAGTCTGAACAAAATTCACATGCTTAGTTCTTAATCCACATATACAGATTGGAAGAATCACTGAATAATTTGAGGAAGGGACCTTAAAGATCATGTAGTTCCTATTGCACCAATGTGGGCAGGGAACCTTCCACTACCCTACGTTACTCAGACCCCTATCCAGCCTGGTCTTGAACACCTCCAGGGATGGGGAATCCATAACCTCTCCAAATAACCTGTCCCAGTGCCTCACCACCCTTACAGTAAGGAGTTTCTCCTAATACTTAATCAAAATCTCCTTCAGTTTAAGGCTGTTTCCCCTTGTCCTGTCACTGCATGTCCTTCTGAAGTCCCTCTCTAGTCTTGTATCCCCCTTTATGAACTGGACATAAATCAGCTTGGTATCTATCAAGATGTTTTTCCAACTTCATCCTTCCTGTGACTAACTTCAGTAAGTTTTCTTAGAAAAATAGCTACAGGATGGAACTGTGTCCAGAATGTAATCATGGACAAGGTCGGCCATGAAATGCAAATCTTTAGTGATACATGGTGTCTGTAATAAAAGCCTCCTAACGAATTTTATATAGTTTTTTTTTTTTGCAAGAGGAAACTACTCCAGATAAGAAGGCACTAGCCAGTGGTGATTAATTTTATCTTGCTCATTCTTGGTGACATTTCTGATTGCTGTATGTGTGCTTGGATGAAACTGTCCTTCTTTTATTGCTCTGGTTTTCAGTGGAAACTGCTGTGTTTACTCAGCTTTGTAATCACTAGCTATATAAGGTTGATCAGGAGTGGTTTCAAACCTGGACTGAACGGAGATCTTTGTATTTTTTCAAGACCTCCATCAGCTTTCTGCCCCAAATGGGAATGAGAGGGTTTCCTGCCCTCCCTCAACATTGCTGAAACACAGGCTTCATTTTGAAGTACCTAACTTCACTCATTTGTGTGGCTGTGCAGTTGAGATTGAGGGTGATCATAGAGGATGCAAGCTCAAAGCAAACTCACTTTGGCCATTCCTGGTAAACAAGAAACATTTGGCAAGGGCTGCCATTACATATCATTACATCCTACCTGCCAGATGTTGCTTTTCAAATGATTGAGAGTGGACAACTGAAAGGACCCCAAAGGCTGCTGGTTATGCAGTCAGAGAAGGAAGGTAGCTACTCCACCTGAAATTGACAATAAGCTTTTGTTGAATGGAGTTCTCATAAACTGATTATTCATCATTTTTTCTTAAATGTTAATTATCTTTTTTCTTTTTTTTAGACCAAATTCTCAGCTACATACAGACTGTGTTCCCTAGAAAAACAGGGTATTTGGTCAAGAAGGAACCTGTTGGTCATTCCACAACTTGCAAAGTCACAGGCAAGTAAAGATGAAGCTGAGAACAGAGTGCCATAAAAGGTAGGTGGGAAATGTAACTCACTCATAAGAAGCAGTGCAGCAAGGATAATTCATTACAAATCCCTTTGTGCAAGGAATGAGCCCTTAGGTGAGCCTGTTCTAAGGACAGAAAGATGAGGATATAAAGCTTATTCCTGAGGCTCACAGCATCCAGATACTGGGAAACAAGGATTTTGAAAGCTTGGTTGATGACAACCCAGCACTGCAGGAATTTCAATACAGTTCGGATTAGGGTGTGTGCCTTAAATACTGATATGGGCACAGCATAAAGTGTGAGGCACTCTGGAGATGAAGCAACAAAGTTCAAAACCTACCATCTAAGTGGAAAAAGCTGTTCAAATATGTAGCTATGTCACACAGTAGGTGAATGTTTGAAACATAATGTGCAGCCCAAAGAATTTTAATGCATTTTGAATCTTTTTAAAAGCCTAAACCTGGACTCCTCTCCTATAGTCTTTCTGCCATGGAGCAGAATTTCAGGACTAAACCTCAAGCTATCTAGTTCGCAGATTCCAAGCCTGAATGGTCTCTCATATGAGAAAAAAACTGGAATATGGGCTGTCATTCTCAAGATCCCAAGATCCAGTGTATTTTAGAGACTCTGTGAAGAACATTGGCTCTAAGTAGAACAAAGCAGTTTTGTTTTTCTTTACGCTTTTCTTTCCTATAAGAAGAATGAAAAACGTGGTTTGTTTGGAATTTTACCTTTTTTTTATAGTCCCCAGTTTTCCTGTGAAGTGGACATTTACAAGTGTTTTGGATATTTGTGGGCAAGTGGATATTTCACCCTGTTTGTTCATTTTCCTTTATAGGTAATATATTTTTCTTTATGACATATGTCTAAAAACACTAAAGATGGTACTATTCTTCTCATTTTATTAACTGGAAACTGGAATAAAGCAAATAGAGGCAAAAATGTAGTCTTTAATTTAAGACAAAATTTTTACACTTTATATACAAGCAGAGTTCTTATTGACCTGATTTGCAAACCTTGACTTAAACTCTTCTGAGCATCAAATGTCACTTTTGGGTAACCGGAAAAAAGTAATTTCAATTAATGTAAGCTTCTCTTTATTTCTTTTAAATGCAGAAGTACAGTCTGATTTTACAAACATAGCAGTAAATCATCACAACTTATAAACCATTTTAGCCTAATTTTCTAAGACATGTTTTTGTTCCTGTCTGTGCACACACAGTCACATTTGTTCATTTTTGAACTTACTGATCAATTTAAACTAAGACCTGACAGGAAAGTATAGATTTCAGAAAGAACTGAGGTAGTTATTAACCTACAATTACAGTTCATAGTCAAGTACAAGTTTTTAAAAATCACAATGCTAGGCAAGTGTGTGATGAAGGAATAGGGAAAACTCTGTGACACCATCTGATAAACCACCTAGCTCACAAATTCTGTAGCAGAAGAGACAGAGGTCACATGAAAGCCTCTTGTGGTGCATTACCTGATTTATTAACAGTTCATTCTGCACTGTAAACTGAGTGAACTCTGGGAAAAATGGAGAGAAATAAAGAAAAAAAGTGCTGTGCTTAGGTACTAAAAATACGGGTACTGAAAATACACACATCAATGGATCCTGCTGGTAACTTTTCCTGTTAGCTCCCACTAAAATCTCAGTCTTGCTGTAGTCCTGGCTTACGTGCAGAGCACAAAAATTCCAGCGCCAAAACAACACTTTAGCACACTAGGGTAGGAAGGACACCCTGTCTGTCCTCAGTAAGGGTCCTCATCATCTAAAGGGCGTTACGGCTCCTACTACCAATTGGGAAAATATTAATTCCATGTTTTGATACTGCAGTCTCTTCTCCAAGTGTTACCAGGCATGGTGGAATATTATATTATCCTTACCATCACTGAAAATGTCAGTGAAAGCTGTAGGGACGATCTCTTGGCACTGCTGCACTGTGGTCCCATGCATCTTTGTTAGTCAGAGGAGATCTTGGAGACTCAGGAATGCTGTTCTCTGTTCCCTGCTATACAAAGGAATGGCTCTCAATAATTAAATTCTATGACCTCCTACTCTGGCAAACTTCAAATAAAGCCTTATTCTGTCTCTGCAGCCCTCAGATGGAGCATGTTCATTTGTTCCTGGAGATGCAGTCTTCTTGTCTGTGCAGGCTACAATGAAAAGGGATAAGCTCTCTATCAAGGAAAACTGCAGAAAGCTGACTGCCAGACTAAAAACTACTTACTATAGTTACAAAAAAATCATTTCAGGGGCTCATAACGTAACCAAATAGGAATTTCTTTTTTTTCTTTTGTATAGAAAACCAAAAAGAAACTCATGAGATGAAAGCAAACTGTCTTCCAAAGTTCATATTCCCATGTTCCCAGTTCTGAAGTACCGCAGCTTCTAAGGGCTGCAATTAACAGAACTGGTTGAAACACCAGGTTACACACTAAGAATACCCAATAAATATACTTTTGCAAATAAACAGAGTTCAGCAAAGGTACTGAGCATATCTGGTAGCTTGGCAAAGTCATAAGTCAATGAAAAAAGGGCTTTATTATAGAGTTTTGGGCAACTTCTTTTACACTACATTTTCCTTGATAGTAGACAAAGATTTCTTCAAAAGCATGGAGGCACAATGAAATAACCCAGACAGGCATGGGAATGTAAATTTTGCTTGCATGTGTGCATTTAGTCTATGAGGATTATGCTAGCAAGGATCACTCATGAGGCTAAGAGTAGCAGAACTTACTCAATATAACACATGGCTGATTCACTGAATGTAATGCCACACGGTGGATTGAGAAATTTTTGGCCAGTATAAATCCAGAACTTGAAAAGAAAAAAGGTGTGCCAGGAGATTATCTCCTGTTCACTCAGAAGAAAATTCAGCAAGTATTACACTGTATTCTGCTGCCCTCATCTCCTCTGCCTGTCCTTCAAAAATAACCTGGACCATTCCACCCCAGTACTGCAGTCCCAGAAGTGATCCCACCATGTCTCCATGGTCACGTGCACATCTCTAACTCTGGTTGTTTATTCCCTACGCTGTGTGCAGTTACATAGAGCCACTTAAGTTGCACCCTGGATGAAGCCAGCTCACTGGCTGGAGTGGCTGGAATTCCTTTGTGCTGCTCTTCAGGTGCTCACCTGCTAATCTGTAATCCCTCTCCATCTTCTGGGCATCTCCTGCTGGTATTAATATAAAAGCCAAGAAAAAATTGTTATGAATAATTCATGTTGGCTATTTTGGAAAATATTTTGTACTTATAAAGAGTAACATATAATGGACTGGCATCACTGCAACATGTCACAAATTATCTGTTTGATACTGTTATTAATAATGACTTGTGTTTGTCCAGCTGGATTCTGTTCCCCACAAAGGTATCTACCCATGATTTTTAAGATAGCAACTTGCCATTTACCGCTTGAAATACTGAAGTTTGAATTTATAACAAACATATAAATCTAATTCAGAGAGCTTGTCCTTCTAAAATCAGATGAGGCATTGATTTAAGGTATTTCTCATGAAACATATATGAAAAAAACTGCAGCAGCTTTGCTTTGGAAAGAGTTTCTATAAGCAAGCAGGCCTCCATTCTGGAACATATGCAAGATGAGTTCGGTTCATCTCAGCCTAGGCAACTTCAAATACGTCTCTCTTCGTTTGCAGAATATTTAGGGAATTGTCTGAGTTCTTCTTTAAGCTTATGTCCTAACCAATTCATTGATGGTATTTAGAGTGGTATAAGATCTGCAGTGTTCAGAGAATCTGACACGTCTCTTGTGCCATAACATCACAGCATAAGTGAGAAATTACTTAGCCACTTCACATTTTGCAAACTGAAATATTCAATTTGACATATTCAAGGAATGCCATTGTAGGAGGTGGTCCTTATCTTTACGAACTTACCTCTGATGGTGTATCTTTTAATTTTTGTGGAACCACTCACAAGAGTAAGTAGCTTCTAGCATAAAGTTTACATCACCTGACATTAAAAATGTAGCCATTTTTAATTTAAATATTTCTAGTAGCTTTGCTTGCAATATGAACAATAAAACTGTTCTAGGATGAAACTTACATTTTTGCAACTGTTTGCAAAATTGTCATTTTTTCATACTATACATCATTGCAATAATTAAATGGCACTTAATTTACTGGAACTATATTACTTTACAAATTATGCTCTTTTTAAAATAGTTAGGTTGTGTAGAGGCCAGGAGACATTTGCTATGTTATGCCAAAATCATAATTAATATTAAATAAAAATGTCTCCAAAAGCATAATACATAATTGATGTACTCCATTTAACAGGGAATGAGTTTGTGTAAATGAGCGTTTTTCTATATACTCATATGTATAGCAAATTGTCTTAAAGTGGTAACACAGTCTTTAGGAACTCTCAAGTGTACATTTAACATCTGAGATTCATTGTATCTGGAATTTGCACAACTGTTGTCTCTAAAAGCAAGTTAGGTGAATCATCACCACAGTGATTCTTTGGGGAATGCTTCTTTCTACCATGATGGATTGTATTTTTCTGTGAAATTTTGAACATTGAACTGTTTGTGGTAATTGGGTTTAACTTCCTCCACTCCTTCAAACAGAATTCGTTTATGTACATGCAGTTGGAGCACATCTGCACCCAGTTAACGGCTTTCAGTTTGCACAATCAGCTGCTTTCAGTAATTTCATGCACTATCATACCATATGTGAGTTCCTGAATCACATTCACTTTATAAAATGTTACATCTATATATAATCTTATATATATATTTTTAACCAGTTTATAGATAAAATTTGCCATATTCATGGTTTCTTAAATTAACTTTCACAGAATTTCTACACTTCTTAAGGAGATATGTAGCATATGTCATATTGATCCCAACAGATTTTAGGAACAGGCTTGTGGCACTATATCCAGAAAAGGCCAATGCAAATACACACCAACTCAAGATGTGCTTCTGTAAGCAAAATACCTCACAAGAAATAATTTGAAAAGGGAGGCACAGTACATGAGAAAGCTTAACTTACCTCTCCAATGGTGCCAGATACACCATCTACACATACAGATAAAAAACAAAATTACTTAGGAAAAGCCCACAATCTTCTCTCTTATGCTTTTAATTTTTTCAGAGAGAAAAATTTCATATGAAACCACACAGGTTTTTAGGCTCAGGGTTCTACAACCAGGTCACAAATAAATAACTAAATAAATAGCCAGATAAATAAATAAATAAATATTTTAATTTTTATTACTGTTCAGTCTGGCTTCTTTTGGTTTCCCATTGCATGGTCACCAATGCAAATACCTTTCCATGAGGCATAAATTAGGTTGTCCTGACTGCAACAATAGTACAAAATAAAAAAATTAAAAGCAAAATACTTAATATTTTATTTCTGGATAGCTTATACCACTCCAAAAAATAGTCAAGACCAACAAACTCATAAGTAGCTGGTCAGTAAAATTTCATCTGTTACA
>VXBU01007184.1:10673-28550 GCA_013400315.1 Bombycilla garrulus
TTTAAAGTCCAATCTTACACTTTTTAAATTATCAGCTTGTTTTTTATAAAACACTGTAATAAACCCAATATGATACAGAATAAAACAATGTGGCTAGTAAAATAGAAAACAATTAGATACCAATAGAATCCTTGATTTCAGAAGAACAAAATTATTTCTATTATTTCTCTGGATTTAAAAAAAAGAGGAGATAATAAATGTATCAAAATGATAAGCATAAATATGATGCTGTACTTGTATTGAAGATTTTTGAGCTTTCTGCTATAAACAATATACCAAGCACAGTAATGGAATACCATCAAAACACACACATTTTTAAATGGCTTCACAAAGATACAGTTCCTAAAATTATTATTTTAATTTTGAAGACATTTTTCCCATGAAATCCAACTTTAATGTATTGTTCTCCCAGAAAACAGTAGTTTAAAATTTGTGCTTGAATAAAGCATTAGGAAAAAATGTAGGATTCTCTATAGAATGTGAAAAGAATCTCCACTGCATTTCATATTTCTTGAATGAGGAGCTGCCTAGTTGCCATAAAGGCTTCTCTCTGAGACACTCCTAAGCATGATGCTCCACACTTGGACCATGGCAAGTTAGAGGGTTTGAATACGAATAGACCTGGAGACAGAAGCAACTGATGTAATCATCTTGCCTGACCACAAATGGTAAGCACCCTCAGAAACAGTATTAGTGCCAGAACTTAAAACATATTTCATCTTATTTTGAAAACTGCATTGCAATCTCCCTAGGAAGTCTGTTTCAGTGTGTAGTTGTACTTTCTGCTTGAACCTATGTCTGATTATATCAAGTCATTTGATCTATTTGTACCTTTGCCCATCACACCAAAAAACCTCTCTTTACCCATCTTTCCCATGTGTAAATACCAGAGTAGCATGTAAGTTCTTGACCTTCTTTATAATAACATGAAAAGAGGAGTTGATATCAGAAGAGCAGGCAATGTGCTGTGATTTATGATCAAAAAAGAAATGGCATCACTATATAAAAGACTCTTTCTATACTACATAGAAATATTGTTGACCAATTGAAATAGGCACCAGTGCTAAAGCACCAGGAAAAATCCACAGATATCTGAAGATTTTCTAGAACAGAAAAGGAACAGAGAAAATATACAGAGGTTCTTCACAGAAATTTCTCTCCAAACAATGTGAAAGACAAGGATATTGAAGTTGAATTTCTGGTTAGGCTAACACTGTTCCAAGGACATTTTCTTTCATAGTCATAGAAAAAAAATCTGGTGCAATGCAAAACTTTTAGATAATCCTTTTTCGAACACATTTTTTTAAAAAATCCAAAGGTAGAGAGGAAAAAATTCTTAAGTTTCTATGACCCAAAAGTGCTTGCCTGTTTTGAACAGTTTCACATCTCAAATGCTTTCATCCTCTTTTTCCCCTTAAAAGACAGAGGGCATGAACTCAACTTATAGTGGAAAATATTTCTTGGAACATGAAGAGTCAATCACATAATCACTGGCATCAAATAGAGATAGTCTGAGCCTTTAAACATGAAAACAGCATGTTGCCCTCATAATCTAATTTTGAATCCTTATGGATGAATTTATTATTATTATTATCATCATAATTATTATCACTATTATTATTATNTTTTTATTTTTTTTTTTAATTGTTGTTGTTGTTGTTGTTGTTGTTGTTGTTGTTGTTGTTGTTGTTGCATTTTATCCTTTTAGAGTATGTCCTCTATGGTGTTGTCCTAACTGACTTTTCTATAACTGCGACAGTATTTTTATGCATTGTAAGTCATATTAATAAATAAGCATTATAATTCAATGCTTCCAGCTGGGAATACTTTAGTTAAAGGTCATTTTTTTTGTTCAAAAGTTATGTAGTTTAAATGTTTTCAAGTTTAAAATTAAGAATATAAAAT
The DNA here is from genome assembly GCA_013400315.1 of Bombycilla garrulus. Classification (NCBI taxonomy): domain Eukaryota; kingdom Metazoa; phylum Chordata; class Aves; order Passeriformes; family Bombycillidae; genus Bombycilla; species Bombycilla garrulus. The sequence continues at coordinate 12,579 of VXBU01007184.1, forward strand.
GCAATTAAGCTATCATTTATCCCAAATGTTCTCCCTGCAACCATTCCCAGATGAGTATAGTAAAAAACATAAGCGAACTCACCTTCTGCAGTTAGGTTTCATGTGTTGTGTGTCAAAGTTCTGTGAAAGACTATTCTTTACACACTAAGCATGACATTTTACACAGAAGGAGAAAATAAATTGAAGAAGTAATTTTACTATTACTATTTAATATTACTATTTACTACTACTATTACTAGAAGTAATTTACTATTGAACAGAAAAATATTCAGGAGGGATATTCAGTGCAAATTACATGAGCACATCTAATTCACAAGTTCTTGCTCTTCCCATTTCTATTAAATTTTAATTACATAATTAGCTCGAGCTAACTTTCAGGCTTTCAGAGAATGTATTTTGTTTTCAAGGCATTGACCCATCAGCACTGGCCAACGTATCTGAAATCTGAACACTGGAATCTACAATACCAAAAGACTATTTCAAATATTTTGTTGCAGTATGGTGTTACCTTCATATTCTAGTGGCAGTTTAGAAGGTGAAGTCAATAGATAGATTTCCACTGCTTAATTCAAATCCACAAGTTATGATGGTCACTGAAGTAAATATAATTTTTTATAGAAGAAATTTAGATTTAAAAACAAACAAAGAAAACAACAACAACAAAAACCAGCAAGAGCAAGGTGAGTCTATTAGTTTTTAGGATATTGCCTCGGTTGTATAATGTTGCAATGCATGCCCCCCAAGGACGGGGTGGCCAGACTGGGAAGGGCTTTGAGGTTCTCTTTGTATCCCTTAAAAGGTGAAAAAGCCAGAACTTGCTTTTCCACTTTGGATGTATGCTGAAATAGGACACCACATAGGACTCTCTGAACTTCACTGCAAAACTGAAGGTCAGGTTGGTTGGACGAGTGCCAAATGTCCCACCTGAACAATTACTACTAAAAGCATTGAACAAAGGAACCTCGTGGTATTTTTGGGATGTTTTAGCAGAAACAAGGACCTCCTTGCCACTAGCACAGCTTTTTCTCTGCAGTATTTGTTATTTTTGTCATTAATAAACCCCATTTTTGTTTCCAACACTGCCTTAGATGCCATCCTGCTTATTTTTATGTCATTGGGGATTGCAGGACAAAACCCAAAAGTGATTAAACTCTCTGAGAGCTCATAACACCTGGATCAAAGAGTATTTTACCAGTATAAAGGCTTTATTCCACTTTTTGCAATACTTACTTCATCACGTAGGGCAAATGCCTCGAGATGGAGGTGACGCAGCAAAAATTTTTAAAACATTACAGCCTAGATATGTATTACTAAAGAGCTGCCAGAGAGGACAGAAACAACAGAGTAGAGCAGAGCCTGTGCCAGATGTCAGTTTTCTGAATATGAAGCAAGTTGATGGAAGGAGTTTTAGGAATTCTGACTGGTGAAAAATACTGTGTTTCTATTTAAAACATTTATTTCAGCAAAATCTGCAGTTTGAAAATGAAACATATGAGTTCTGAGAATATGAATGGAAAATTCAACTAAAAGCCAAGCTGGATATGCTGTTGGAATACAGAATCTGCTAAAGTGCATGGCAAATGGATTTTCTTTCCTGTTTGTAATTGGTGTGTTAAATATAATTGTGCTGTGCATTTGGCTAATCATAAAGCAATCTGCTTCATATTGGTTTGTCCACCACCATCATGGCTGTAACTTCTATATGTTGTTTAATAAAACTGCTGATTTTCACTCTTTTGAGAGCCTCTTGGGGTCAGAGTATTTGAAATTTACTGTGATTACTACTCCAGTAATAAGGCCTAACGGTGTATAAGTACTGAAAATATGAGACACTGGGATTCAATAATTTGCTGCTACCTCTAATGTTGCTCTGATTTTACACATTATGTGTATCTTTTATTTACACAAATGTTTGATTTTAAGCTCATGAGCCCTATTCTGTGGCCAGTAGAGGATACTCTCTCTCCTTTTATAACCCCTTCAAAGTCATGCAAAAGTCAAGAAAATCTCAACAAATATACGATCTTTTCTTTCAAAAGAAAGCAATTTTTCTACAGGGCCATAAGAAAAAGGTGGAGGAGGTTACAAATTCCCACACAAAATAGTGATGAATTGTATACACTGTATGCTAACAGACACTCCATGGACCCTAGAGATCAAATGTTTTCATATTTGCTAGAAAATCTTGAATAACCTGTTTTGGAGACTGCTTTTACCAATCAACATCTCCTTAAATGTCACATCAGAACAACACAAACCATAAAAGCAGTCCATCAAATACCTTTGAGAATGCTTGAACAAGCATATGGTGTGTCTTTTATGCATCCAACCAGGAGCATTGAAATAAAATGATCACTTTTACTGTGAATAAAATGATCACTTTTACTGTGATCCTCTTAACTGCAAGATATTCCAGCAATGTTGTGTTGGAAACAAGGTCATCTAATGGCCTAATTAGCTCATCTTCCCTTTGGGAAAAGTGCATTTTATTCATATGAGTATAAATTAAGCTGCAACTAGAGGAGATACAAGTACTTGGAGACATCGGGCTAGGTACAAAAAAAACCTAACTTCAAAACACGTGGTCAATTTTACATTATTTATTTTGCTATAAGTATGCCTTATTTAGAAGAAGAAAATATAGCATTAGTTTGGGCAGCCTTATATCACTTGAGTTCCCATAAAGGATCCTCTCTTTTCCTGATTTTGTGGGGAGAAACAATCTCCAGGGTACCAAAATGAAAAGTGGTCCTAGTGACAAGCTGCTGGCACCCTTGTTGCATTCTGTTAGCAACTTTCCCTTCAGAAATAAACCTGCAAGGCTAAGCACTTTGGGTCACAGTACTTAACTGAAAAATTAATTGATAGATAGCTAATGCTTGAGGTAACAGCAAAAGGTATGAGTGGAAGGCAGATGCACCATTTTGAAGAGACCCAAGAAAGAGGATGTAGAACATGTCTTGCTGCTTTAGACTTCACAATCTAACTGGAGAAACCTTCATTGTGCCAATAGGCATTGCAAACAACTCAACTTCTCTGCCAATATGGCAATTTGCATAGCATTACCCATAATGCTTCAAACTGTGCCTTTGCTTTGAAAACAGATTTAATTGAGCCTTGCTGAGCTGCATTAACGTGTCTGTTTAAATTGAGCAAATTTAATTAGCTCACATGAAAGTTATGCCACCTCTGGTGCAGCAAAGCTAATGCAATTAAAGTCAGCCAGATGTATTGAGTATTGTAAACTTGCAGTCTGACTGGTGGAGAATAGCTCAATATTCATCAGAGACTGGACAGTTTTGTAACACATTAACAACAGCTGCACTCTCTACAGTGTACAAGTATCTATTGTGCTGTATATATGACTACTTTAAAATTCCAGGATTTCTGCATCTTCAATAATACTTGTTATGTGATTAGAACAATCTCATCTATGTATGCCAACACAAGCCTACTTTTATTTTTTTCAGTTAGACCACTACTTATTTATACAGCAATGCTACAAAATCAATATTTACTAAACATTGCACAGAAAAATACTATTTATTTTGGAAATAATTTCTAAACTCCTTGAATGTTTACATACCTTTATGAACTAGATTTCTAAGAAAGCTGTATATAAATGCATAACTGGGAAAATGCTAAGATACATTTTAAAAATAGGCAGAAAATTCTTAACAGGAAAAAACATATATGTTTTTTATACGAATAATAATTCTTACAACACACTCCTTCTATTAGATACTATATTCTAATTAACTGCTGTCTATAAACAGGTAAGCACTTGAGATGAAGTCTTATTCCTATACTGTTTCTTTGGGTTTTTTTTAATACTGATCTTGGTATCTGTTTTTGTAGATGTCATGACAAAAAATATTATAATTCTTGAAGGAAATACTTCTAATCATACTTCTTCTTTGAAAACCTCACTTAGGATATCTACAGAGTTTTCTTTGTTTATTCTTTGCAGTCATTTCTTGTTTCTGCTTTGCATTCCCTTCAAAGAATGCTAAGATGACTCAAAAAAAATATGGCTTCATCCCTAATAATTGATAATCTTCTTCCTCATTTATTAAATTAAGCTATAATTGCTTTCAGTCATAATCAATTCCAGTGTTTCACACAGTGGAAAAGATATTCAGTGGAAAATAAATTAGGCTGTGTTCTCTTTGTTCTTCTTAAATCTTGAACATACTGTTTTCTAACTTCTCCATTTTCCTGTCTGTAGAATGGACATAGCATTACCTAAAGAAATTATTAATTTGGTTTTTCTTGTCATTCCCTGCCCAAGAAAATCAGAGCTATAAACAGCATAGAATGAAAGTAACATGTAAAATTTAACTATTTTAAGTAGTAGGTTAAATACAGATTAGAAAAGTATGTATTCAGAAAACATCTTGGGCATATCTTTTAAAAATTAGCCGCTTTTGAGGCTAGATATAACACCTATAAAAACAGGGAAATTTAATTATGAATTAAAATTTTAAACACTAACAACCTTTACATGTAAGGAACAAAATCATCTTAAATATGTTCAAGGGAAGGTTTTCTATATTTCGTTTAGCTGCATACCTCAAGCTCTAGTCTCCTTATTTTCTGAGGGTTTTTAAAGGTAATAAGGTAGCAAAAACAAATTTAATATTTGTTTACTGGATATTTAGATTTTTCTATGGAGTTTTCACTATAGAGAAGGAAAAGATTTGATGAATGGATGGTGTAACACATCCTTCCTTTCCCTGCCGTTTTTCCTGTCTGATGTCCTGAGACCCTGAAATAAGTGACAAGAGCTTAGAAGCTGCTCCAAGTGCTTTGCCCAATGATCTATTATTTTTGTTAGCCGCACACTGAGATGTCTCTCCTCAACATACAGCCACCTCAAGGAGAAGCTGCGATATCAGCACAGTTTTTTCTGTACTGAGAGTGTTGTACGGTTACTTCCTTCCCACCCCTCCTCTCCCAGGCCAGGTCATAGCAGAGGGTTCACACTGGTATAAGGCTAGAAAGAAGTGGATTCCTTTAATCAAATTGAATTATACTTTGTTTGAATGAAGGAAGAAATCATGAGCAGGGGGAAGGGCAGACTTTGGGGCTTCCTTTGTTTATTGTTATGCTGGTTTGAAAGCAAAACCAGTGAGACTCCAAGTCAGAAATACAATTTAATAGGAAAAAGTAAAATACATGCAAGTAATACAAAGAAAACAAAAACACTGACAGAGTCAGAATACAACCTGATACCCTGCTAGTTAGGGTCGTGGCAGCAGTCCAGATGAGGTGGTCTTGCTGAAGTAGTGATCCTGTAGACAGGTCTTGTCCTCTGGAAACCAGTGGGTAAGGGCTACTTGTTCTGTCCAGGTTCCCACATTATATCCAGGTGGAAATGCTTGGCTCCTCCCCCTGGGTGGAGCATCTCACAATGGGATTATGTAGTTCTATGAGTCATGTGGTGGATCCTCACAATGGGCTGATGTTATTGTATGAGTCATGGGGTGGGTCCTTGATGGCCCATTAAACACAAATGGCTCCCAGAGGGAGTTATCTGTGACTCATAGGGCAAGGTGTTAATGGCCCATTAACAGGAGATAGTCCATGGGAGGAGGCAAAGAAAAAACACTGCCCCTCCTTGGTTTCAACAGTTAATGAAGATGGAAATAGAATACAGACCCTCTGGCACATTTTTACATTGTAACCTAGGACAATTGTTTATCTGTTTCAGCTGCTGGACACAATACAAATTCCCTTGACATCCTTCTTCCTAATTTTATAAAAGTAACCTTCTGTTTGGCACAAACAAATTTTCATTACCAAAAACTACTAACCACTTTGGTAATCTGTTAAATACCACCATTTTAAGAAATGTCAAAATGCTTGACATTTCATAGAATCATAGAACAATTTGGGTTGGAAAGGATGTTTAAATGTAATCTAGTCCAACTTCTCTGCCATGGCCAGGATATCTTTATCTAGATTTAGAAATTATGACGAGATGGTTGCTGACAACCTGACAGGCATAATACAGCAGAGAATGCTGTAGCAGTGGAAGATTTCATGCACAGAGGCACTTCAGACTGTAATCAGAGAAGCTGTAATCAATCAATTTGATTTGGAATTTATTAACTCCAACATAAGGATGAGAACCAAGATCCTAAACACATGGCTTACAAAACAGCAGAGGAATAGCATTTCTAGCCATTTTTAGAGTTGAAAGGAAATTCTGTATAACAATAAAGAATAGTTTTAAGAAGAATATAGAGAGACACCAAGGTGAAATTCAGACTCTGAAAATCTTGACTGAGATAATAAAGAATGTCTATCTTTAAGCTTTGGTCTATCTGCTATATTTGCCAGGTTAATTGAACACTCAAATTAATGCTTATATCTTTTTCTCACCTCTGTTTTGCTGTATTTCTAACATTTATCCAAACACATGTGTAACTATATTAACATCAGCATACTAATATTTGTATAAGTGCAAACTGATTTCCAGATTTAGCTTTTGGTAAACACCTGCTTTCACCTAAAACACCATACCTCCTGGCTAATTTCGGTCTTTGGATGAAATTGTTTGATACTCCAATACAACACAGATTACCGAGGCCTAGAGTTACATTATGTGAAAGTTTCTTCATCAGGGAAAGTAATTGCAAATAACTAAGAAAGTACTGTGTAATGTAACAATAAATTTTATCTACTTCCCCCAGCAGCAAGGAATCCCTCTTGCTTATCCTGCACAAGAACTGATAAGACTAGGTTTGGTCTAGACCTCAAACTGTAACAAAAACTTGTCTCATACAAAATATAATTGAATACCATCCATATTTGTTAATATATCCATAGAAGTCACACTCACTGTACATATTTGGCTCTGCAAATTGTTTTTGAACCATTTTGCTATGTGATTCCAATTAGAAGATTGCAAGTTTATAAACAAATCAGGATGCCAAGTCAGCCTGTCACACTGATTTTAAATGAAGTACAGAAGATAAGTTGATTAAGCATTAGTTATAAAAGCAGAATCAAGTACCACATCAGGCATCAGAATACAACAAAAAAATGCAGGTGGAAAGGAAAAGAGCAGTGATACTTGTTAGCAGAAACTGGAGAAATAAGTGAAAAAACACAGCATAAACTGAGGGAATAACATGGAAGACACACAACAAACTCAGATCTCTTTCATTGGCAGCAAGTAGATAATATCTGAATATAAAATGAAAACTTTTTTACTTTTAGTTTACTAAAATCAATTTGCAAACAAGCCTTTGGGAATTGTGCTCATACCTTTAGAGAAGATTTACTTTTGCAAGACATATCAGATCCTAGCAATCACATTAGTTATTAAGACAACACATTAAGTTATTTACACAACACTTTCTCTGAAAAAGTGAGAGTGCATGCTTAATGCAGGCAACAGACAATAAAAATAAAATTACCTTTTCCTAGAAGATGCAAAATTTGGAACTTTTTATTTCATTCAAGGCAGTAACACAAGTAGAATATGGCAAGACTCTCATTACCTTCATTGCAGAGTTAGGAGCAATATCAATCAGCTTAAGCTGTATAAGGCTGCAACTAATTGGAATTAGGTTGCTCACCTGGAAGCTTAGTGGGGATATTTTGACAGAAGGCTCTTTTTGTAAAATAAATAAATAAATAAGATAAAACAAAATACCCACTGACCAACTTGAACTGGAATGTTATAGGGAAAGATAAGCTGTTGGAATTAATCTCTTTGCAATAGTTCTTGGTGTTGCTATCAAAATAAAATAACATGTTTAAAAACCAGAGTTTTTTTAAGTATTAGGGAGATTAAAAATTAAGAAAGACATTTGGAAACTAAAATACTGCTTTAAGTGACCAAAATACATTTACTTTAATCTCTCAAGATTTTTGTTCATCTTTGGGAGTGAAGAAAAATAGATCCAAACATGTATCCCAGGACAGCTTTTTTACAGCAGTTCTCATTTAAATATAACCTGAAATAGGTCAACGGGCTTATCACAATTTTAAATAAACTCCATCCAGATTTTTGATATCCCTTATACTGTTTATAGAAGTTATTTAATGTATTTTTAACTCTCCTGTGCAAGGAAGCTCTCTAGAGACTATTCTCCCTATCTAGTACCTGTATTCATGGTTTTGTTACAAAGAACACTCTCAGAGAAACTCTGAGCATCACAACCATAGAGATGTAATTTCTGAGGTTTTCTGCCCTGCTTCTGATCATCAAAAGTCACACAATATCTAGAAGAATAACTGCTCACCAGACCGAACAAATATTTTTCAAAAATACCTTAGGTCTTCAGAATATTAAAAAAACTTTTAAAGTAAACAGCTCCATTCTATATGCCTTTCTTTACACACCACATGACCATTAAGAGGTCTAACTGTTGCCCGATCCGAAGAAAACACAAACAACCGAAGTCGTTTATGCGGTGCTTTATGGAGGGCCCGGGAGCCTGCGGACTAGCGTCCAAAGGCAGAGCCCCAACTTCACAGACAATTTACAGGGTTTTTATATGTTTCTTTACATGATTTCTTCATCATAGCAAATTCTTACTTCATTCCCAATACCTGGTACCATAATCTCTCTGACATTTAAGTTTCTGCCAAAAGGTACATTCCCTAGATAACCAGATACACTCCTTAAGATAAGTGATTATTTCTCAACTACACTGCTTACATTACAAAATTTACTGTGATAGTTCATTTGCAGGTTAAGTGCGGCCTACCAAGCCTTAGCATGACTACTACTAATATTAACTATTAAGGTTTACTACTATCTAAATACAGTTTATTTAAGCAAATGGCAACATAACTACTCCTTAGCCAGTAGTTACCTAAATCAGCATTTTCCTCACTTGAGTTCCTAAATATCCCTACTTGCATGTTTAAGACATTAAATAAAGTCCCTACTCTCATTTTCATAGTCCCATTCTAATCAGAGGGACTGTGCGGTGGTTCCCTGGTGCATCCTAGAAGAGAAACAGCATATAACTGCTTTGAATTTAATGGAAGGGGTTTTTTCACAAGTATGCTAAATATCTGTTTTAAAGCAAGAGACAATAAAACATTATCTTTTTTTTTCCTATGTTAACAGTAGTTCTGACTTCTCCAGTTGTGAAATGCTGTCCTTGAATCTCTATAATTTCCCTAACAGTACTTTAAAGAGATACATGGGTCTTGTGTGCATCTCTTTTTTTCTTTATGGGGAAGTCATAAATACTTGAAAACTCTCTTAATAGGATAATTATTGCTTGTTGTAATTTTCTGGCTACTGTAATGATCTGAGAGACAATAGAAATAGAAAGAATGCACAGCAGTGGAGACCAGGCAGTATAAGCCTTTAAACAACTCTGAGTGGATTATCTGTGGTCAAAGAATGAAAATAAATGTACAACTTCATACAAGATTTGGGAAACAACTATATAAAGTTAAGGCTTCTTTTTGCTTTATTCTCCATTTTATGTGCCATTTCCCTGATGATACATTGTATTGCAGAAGTATCCCAGCTGTGACACAACCAGGCTTTTTAATTTTCCAGCATAACTTTCAAGAGAAAGAGTGTAGGAAATTTTTAATGAGAAAGCTAAGACTGACTCCTGTTTCTGAATGTCCCTCAATAATCAACGCCTGTGCTATACTCATTTCACTAGCTGTACATAAACCCAGCTAAAGAGACAGGAGACTTTCAAAGAATGTGTCTGTGCATGCCAGAGAGCAGATGCTCTCGGTGAACTATCTAGTAGGTTTTGAAAGAAATCTCTGAAGGGGAAGGATAAGGCAAAAACTTCCATTGTCAGAAAAATCAGCCTCTGCTTTAGACTGCTAGAAGAGGTGAGACCTACCACAGGGTATAAGTCAAGGCTGCCTCATTTCAAAGACTTATGGGTACATAGAGCTTTTAAAACCAACAGTGACTGTAATTCAGAAACTTCTTTCTAAGTCTTTCCTCCTGTTATGCTGCCAGACTGGGTCAATTAGGAGGCTCAAAACAGCTGTGGTGGAATTCCTGAAGGGATGTACGGGCAAGTAGGACCTCAGTAAGCTGAAGCATCAGAACCGAGGTTTATGATGATTATTGAGACCTGTATCCTCAGAAAGGAGAAAAGGTGCCAAAATTAAAGTCTAAAATGTGTCTGAAATGCTCGGAAATTAATACTGGCCAGAATGTAGGCTTTGTGGTAGGCTGTGCTCCCTCTGTAAAGTGGCACAAAAATGCCTGAGAGAGGATATATTGGTCCTATATGTAAAGGCCACCTGTCCCTCCACTTACTGAGAATAGTTATAAATTTGGGTTGTGAGACATAAGTAAGAAGAGAATAAACCCAAGTTTATCAGCAGAGCTTTTTCTCTCATAAACCTGACACTGCCCAGTGTATCTAGAATTATTTGATCCTTGCCAGATTAGGTCTTGTCCTAGGTTACAATGTAAAAATGTGCCAGAGGGTCTGTATTCTATCTCCATCTTCATTAACTGTTGAAACAAAGGAGGGGCAGTGTTTTTCTTTGCCTCCTCCCATGGACTATCTCCTGTTAATGGGCCATTAACACCTTGCCCTATGAGTCATAGATAACTCCCTCCGGGAGCCCTTTGTGTTTAATGGGCCATTGTGAGGACCCACCACATGACTCATACAATGACATCAGCCCATTGTGAGGATCCACCACATGACTCATAGAATTACATAATCCCATTGTGAGATGCTCCACCCAGGGGGAGGAGCCAAGCATTCCCACCTGGATATAATGTGGGAACCTGGACAGAACAAGTAGCCCTTACCCACTGGTTTCCAGAGGACAAGACCTGTCTACAGGATCACTATTTCAGCAAGACCACCTCATCTGGACTGCTGCCACGACCCTAACTAGCAGGGTATCAGGTTGTATTCTGACTCTGTCAGTATTTTTGTTTCTTTGTATTACTTGCATGTATTTTTACTTTTTTTCCTATTAAATTGTATTTCTGACTTGGAGTCTCACTGGTTTTACTTTCAAACCAGCACATTTCTCTTCATACTTCCTGGATTTCCAGTCCTGCAGTTAAAGCTGAGATAAGAAGTCATGTCTATATGAGAAATGTCTGTGGACCTGAGCAGCTGAAAGGAGTTGCATCCATCAGGTTATCAGGTTTTGGCTTCAGATTCATTAACACCAGAAAAGTCTTTAACATAGCTCAGAACTGCATATGTTGCCAAATGATGGTGCCAAAATGCTGTGCCCAGATGATGGATGATGCACCAGCCAGAAATGTGCCATGCTGCAGGAAGATCACAGTTATTTATGTGAGCTAACACACACAGCTGCAATCACTTTTAAAATCAGTGCAAAATCTTTCTTTCCACTGAGCTCTATTTTGGAATCTAGTGTGTTCACTAAACATAAAAGTTGTGCAGCCCTCATATCTGGGCCTAGTGCTATAAGTTTTCATATGAAATGACCTCTAGCTCAGAGAAGGGCTGCAATTTCACCTCCTACAAAATAATCCTACACAAACCCAGTGCGACACATGAGTCATGTAAAATATTTCTGTAGTATTTTTAAGGCCTAGGGGGTGAAAAAATAACCTGTTCAGAGGGTGAAAAAATATATTTGCAGTGGGATTTATTGAGTACAGGTTTTAAAGAGGCTGCATTTATCAAATACTGTTGAATGGATACTTGTCTGGAGTTTTCCAAAGAATTTTAGCTGCACCTAGGTTTGTGGCCCAGATCTGGACAAACACTAGGAAGAAAGACAGGAGAACTAATTTTTTGAAAACTTACTCTCCAAAGAATCATTGGAGGTAAGGTTCAAAAGGCAGCTTCACAATAATATATTCTGAAAATGCATGCTTACCCAGGGCAAATAATGGTAGCTATATTCCCTGGTATTCTGCTGGGTGTAACAGAGGGTACAGCTGCAGAAATTTGGTATGCTGCTTTATACAATCTTTATACCATCCCCCAAAAAAGGACTTTTCAACAAGGGCAGGTGGCTGGCTTTGTGCTTTATCAGATTATTGATCAAATATGTAGGACAGCACACTTATAATGAGAGACTTTCAAGTTTTGGATATTCTTCAGATATGCTATAATCCTTCAGACACAGTGGAGTCTTGTCTATAGGAATCACAGCAGTAGCTATGCATAAAAAATTTGGAAGTGCAGATGTATTTTTGGAGGGGGGAAAAGAAACTCTGCATCAGATTTAGTGCCACTGTATTTTAACTCTGGTTACTTCAGTTTCTACAGCATGTTAAAAATGAGAATTTTCTCCCAAGCCTCCAGCTGAGACACTTAGTATAGGACTATTGGGGACAGCTAAAGTTGTTGACTGATGAATGATAACCAGTTTATAGACAAGAATATATGTGGATGATTAGTCTAATGATGACTAATGAATAAGAGATTTTCTTTCAGGCACTTTGGGTAAAATGTGCTCCTCTTTGAAACGGTTTGATAACAAGGCAATAAAAGGATTTTCTGCAATAACTGTTTTGCAGCTTGTCCAGCTCTCAACAAGCCTTTGCAACAATTCACTTTAAGGAATCAGTTCCAGATTAGACAAAAGATTATCAAAGGAAACTCCTATTATAAATTACTCCTTTCATGTTTTTCTCTACTGATAAACCAAACAGGGCTAACTCATCAGGCCTGAGCACTGTTGGAAGATTGTTCAAACTTTTAGTGTGATCCTAGGCACAGTTTTGAACTGTGCTGATTAGGACTTGCCCAGGCAAAAGGCAAAACCCAGACATTTTTTGGACGTTAGTGTAGACCAATAACCTTTGGAATTAGATTAGGAACTATGCCGTATTTTGTAAACTTAGGCCCTTATGTCAGAGGACAAATCAAGTGCTTGTATCTGCAGAGATGGAGCTGTGACGTAACAGTAGACTTCAAGGTCTGAACACAGTTCTTGACCCATTGCATATGAGTTTAAATACTATGCAAATTAATATATGCAGCAGTAACCTGCAAAATTCCTTGAGATGCCTGTCTTGCTTTCCTGTGCAGAAATAGAGCTTGTACTAACACAGAGTTGAAGGTCACTTAGACAAATTTAATTTTCTTCAAAGCTATAAGAAGGTTTGTGAAAAAGCGGCAATCACAGGTCAGGAACTTTGTCACAGTCCTTGTGCATGACTGAGTGTCCCAGCCCTCCAGAAGTATAACCTGTTGGAGGCTCCTCCTAACTCAGAGATCTGGGATATGTTTTTCTTTCATTGCAAAAGAGACACTTAGGGAGCTGTAAAGGGAATCTGCAGTTGGGAAAAATAGTACTTCAACCACACTATGCTATCTAAGACAGTTCATTAATTTTTCCCAGGCTGCTTTCTTAAGGAGAAAGATCATAGATTCACACCTCCACAAGAAAAGCTGAGATTCTCCTTTGCTAATTCCTTCCTTTATGTGACTAAACCATAAGCTTCAAAAACTGATTTTGATCATGGATAATAGAAACACTTCTAAGACTAATCAAGTTCTCTTTAATCTGGTTCAGACATAATCAACTGATGCCAAATTTCTTCTTTGAATAGCACAGAATATAATTAGAACAGGAATAACTATGTCCTTGCTACCTGATAGCAAATCCTCACTTCATAGTGAGTTTTATATTTAGATTCTATACAGATCTTGCTGTTTCCAATATGTCAAATACATCTCTTTGTATTTAAAGAAACAGTCTATTTCACATTCATGATAAACTGCTTCACAATAAGTCACATCAAACACCTGTGATATGTAATTTTATTTAAAAATATTAACATTCTTGATATTCAGACCCTTGACTTGTTTGAGGGATATCTGTACCAGTCGTTCCCTGCCATGGTTCTATATTAAATTGAGAGAAGAAAAGCATAGGCATTGGAGTGGACTTCAAAGAGTTTCATTTGCTGAAATCTCTCAGATTTCTTCAATACATCTCCTAGGATGAAAGTTGTCTATTTTTCTCCAAGCCTGAACATATTTTCATAATGTGAGGCCAAGAATATTGACAAAATTCACAAAAATTGTGGTGCAGTCCTTTTACAAACTACTTGTTTTTATAAGTGACAAGAAGGAAAATATATTGTTTTGCCCACAGTAGAATCCAAATGAGAATAAAAATACATTACCTTTAATGATTTGAAGTTTAATAATTTTATTTGTACAGGAAGAACTGTATCCTTTGCAAGTATATATGGGCTAAAGTATAGCTTCATTTTACAAACCTGGAATCTCTGCTTCATTCCCTGTTAAGTCTAGCATCATTTTAGCATATTATATGATGAAATAATTTGAGGGTACAGTTTCAGAGAAAACAGTGCTAAATTATTTTCTGTGTTGTGACTTTGACTCTGTTTCAGATAAGGAGTATTATACCTACTAATAAGCTAAGAGCATTAAATTAGAGGTTTTTTGGGTTTTCTTTTTTTACTTCTATCATCACCCTTCAGTCCTCTGAAAAATAATCCTTAATATTTAGGTATCCCTTGCACAAGGAACAAATTTTCATGAGATTAGGGTACAACTGCATGCAATTAAAAATCCATGTAATTAAACAAAAATTCTTTAGTTGTAAGTGTCCAGTTGAATTATTACATGACTGATAATGCTGTTTGATAACCTGATTAAATTATGTCAGGTAGTTTATGCTTTCTTTTCACTGACTTTGGTATCTTTTTCAAATATTGCAAATTACAGAATGTATTAAAGTAATGGGAATGGCAGAAAGAATCAGTCAAATATTTAGGAGATTGAATTCATTGCCCAAATCTTACCATTTTTGAGGGTTTGGTCATACCAGCAGCAAACGTTAACAGAAATACATCTTCTTGTATATGAGAACGATGAATCACGCAGTATGACCTCACACAGACACACGTACATGTCAATCAATATGTGCACTGAGGAGATGGAGAAAATTAATTAATGATGATTTAAAATCAAATTTTTTAAACTTTTTTTCCACACAAGAAGTCTCTTGAACATCTTAATGATACATAAACTAGAAATTGCTGCACATTCTCTTATTTTATTACAATTAATCAACTCTCATTTTTTAAGGTAAGAACTCAATAGCAAAGTACCTGATTGTTATTGTTTTCTATTTCCAACACATAGTAAGAAAAAGCTTCCAAAAAGTCTTGAAGAGTAAGTCAGGGTTAGTAGAGGGTTAAGTCTAGAGAATACCCAGACCAGATAAACTCAAAATATATTCATACTAACATAAAAGAAATGGTAATAAAATCAAATTTCAGTCATCTCAATATCATTTATATTCAAGTAATTTCATCCAATTCAAATCATGTTAAGACATCCTAAAGAGCTCCATATTCAAACTCCATATTCTTAGTGCTGAAAATACATTTTATTTTAGAGTTATACCTGTCTTTTGGCTGTGCTAATATTTTTAGCTGATTGCTTTGGCAATACAACCTCTGGCTTCCCAAAATTTTCCATTTCAAAGCCACCAAACTGTGAAGTACAGCAGTGAAAGCCACCAGGTACTGGAAGACAATCTCATTGTAAAAGGAAAAAATGAGAAAATTTTAGCCAGTAGAAGCAGATGCCCTCCTAGCTCCCAAAGCACTAAGCTCAAAGACCTGTTCCAGTCCCCTGAGATCAAGATACAGTAATTTTATACCAAATATGTTGTCTGCTACCATCTGGAAATAGAATATTTACAGAAAAATTACTTTTCCACTTGTCAGGATTTCTGGATAGCTCAGGGAAGTGACAAATGTGCATGAAGAGCCAAGGGGTCCTGTACTCAAGGCCAAGGCACAGACTGACTCAGGTGCATGCAGACAGCGAGACAGATGCTTGCAGAGATGACCAGAGCACTGGGCATATCTTCCCTGTCAGAACTGCAGATGCACAGCAACAACTGTCTCCCCTGGGCATACCAAACATCACACTCGTATGTCCTGGGCTCCCCAGCAAAAAAGTGACATGGAAAATCTGGTGCAAGTCCAGAAAAGAGCCACAGAGGTGTCTTGGGTTGAAGACA